>CM059197.1:4513859-5007969 GCA_030323885.1 Branchipolynoe longqiensis | reverse complement strand
GCTACAAACTATGTACAAGCCTATACATGTAGGCTAGTTCATAAGTAGTAGGAAAACAACACACAGAAAGAAAAACACTAATATACTTCATATACTATTCGCACACACTACAAGGGTGATCAGAAAATAAAAACAATATACCTATCAGAACACCTGATACTAAATAATCACCATGTATCAGCTACTGTGTGCGAAACAAAAAATCTTATCACCTCCTACTGTGTGATAAGATTAAACGGCTACTACAGCTGGCCAGCATTGAAAACAAGCCCGAGCACTCGAGCTTACATGCTATGGACAGTATAAACACAGCATCAACAACAACAACAAAAGAGGAATAGCAGGCACTCAAAGAACGCCAAGAGACAACAACTATCAAGTAACAACTGCAGGACTCGTATTGCTGTCACCTGACTATCAACAAACTAAAACAGCAAACTGCAACTAACAAGCTCTCATATGTAACACTAGAATATTCCTAAAATTTAAATACTCTTTGCCTAACTCCAACTGACCACGTCCTGCATTCAAACTTATTGCAACTTTAACCAAATGAATAGAGAAGATAACTTCTGCTTTTATTCTAAATACCATGAATATACTTTGCTTGATACATCCTGTATTGATGCAGTCATATAACACCACTGTTGTCATATTGCTGTGCAACCTGCAGGTATTTATCAGAAATTCATTGTGCTATATGCTGTAAATTATGTATTCAATAGCTACTGTTAGCTCACTTTATATCCCTCAAATAGGCATGCACCACTCACCTCCTGCGCGGGGCTTGATACTCCACTTGCTCGGAAGTTTATATATATATGAGTGTGTGTGTTGTTAGGCCATGTATACCTGAACAATGCACTGCCCTCCTAGGGCGTAATCGATTAATCAACTCGGGTCACCCAAGCCACTTTTTGGCGCATGCGCACATCCTACAGACTCGGGTCGAATAATCGAATACGTTTCTCCACGCTCGGGATGGAAAAAATGGTGGCTTAATCCAAAACCTTCTCTTTTTTTTACTAACCGATAAAACTACAGCAAAATAGGATTTAGAGTATTTTGCGATGGCATAGTTTAGTTATATTTCCATTTCATTAATCTAGGTTATTAAAATAAAACATGTAAGACTGGTACTGGTAGCTGTTATCCTGCAGGACGGTACCAGCGCAAATGTGACATTATTGCTCATAGCCAACCCCAGCCAAGAGGTGGGTTACTGGGGTCGGAATGTTTTGCACACGGCACGTGTATTTGTCAACTCTACTCGAGGTGTTTGATTTGAAATTCTGACGACTCGGGTGACCCGAGTCGCCTGGGTCGTGTTAATCGATTATGGCCCTACTGAACTTTCCCAGATATATATATCTACACTGACATCTCAGACAAGGAGGCACATAGACAGGTAGGCTTGGATAGGGTGATTGAATCAGGGATCATAAGTGGTGTAATCGTTAGCATGCTAGCCGCGGAATGACAAGACGTGTGAGTATATATATATATATATATTTATATTTATTTGTATTTATATATGTGTGTGTTGTGAGGCCAGAGATACCTGAACGCTACACCGCTCTCCTACTGAACTCCCCGGCAACGGCAGGGGATTTGTTGGTTGTTGGAGTGTTACATCCTGGCAACATCTAAGGTCACATCAGGATGGGTACCGAATTGTGACAGTGCGCACTCATGGCAACTTTATAATGCTGCCCCACTTGGAAATCAGGCCACCAGGCCAAGACCCAATATCCCACTCAGTCACATTATCCTGACACTGAGCTAACCAGTCCTTGCCCTATCCTAATAATGCTGAGCGCCAGGCTAGGAAGCGACAAGTATCAATGCTCCAAGTTATTGGTTTGACTCGCCCAGGAACCGAACTCCCGACCTTCCGCACGCGAGCCCCGCGCTCTACCGATTCGGCCACCGCGCCTGGTACGGCAGGGGAGGGTTGACATGGGCGATGAGTCACCTATTTGTACCAGACGACAGCTCTATCACCTGTGGTCCGGTGACAAACTCTCCGCTCTAGGCCGGGGTATTTAAAGCTGCATAGTCCAATGAAATATCAAATTTTCAAAAACAAACCAATTATCTAGATTTGATTTGAAATATCTAACTTAGATTCTGATGCACTTATTAAGCATTTGTTTCTGCGTAGAAGACAATACTGAGTCAATTTAACAGAACGTGTTACTGCAGAAGTCTATGGTGTCAGAATTTTGGCAAGCTTGCCAAAAGTTATTTTCGATGTTAGCACTCAAAATATCTAAAAGGTTTACCATTTAAACTAAAAGTAACTTTGAACTAATGTAAAGTACATTACTAGTGATCGATCTAATATATTTATCTCAGAAAAAATACAGAAATTCAAAACCATCGGACTATGCAACTTTAAGCGCCTGCGAAACGGTCACTTGCTATCCGGGCCGCACTTCGTCCACACCTCTTCTTCTCCTCTCCGCTACGCCGAGGTTCAAGTAGAGAGAACCAACCTCATCGCATGCACACATATATATAGACCCCTTTCAATGTTTATAAACATTGTGTATGTGTGCGCAGCTTGGCTGCAGAACGAAGGCACACTGCTATTGAGTTTGCCGATACGTGCAGTGAAAAACGTTAATTTTATTCCAAATTAATAGAAATGCAGAACCCTAACCTTATAAATTTAGTATAATCTCTTAGTTACACATGTTTTCTATATGTGCTCCAATCGCTTTGTGTCTAGGTCGTGTGGTTTTAGAGATATTTAACTTTTTCTGTATGAAGATTGCTCACAGCCATTGACAATGCATTGAGTTTGCTGGTATGTGCAGTGCAAAACGTTAGTTTTATTCAAAATTAATAGAAATCCAGAACCCTAACCTTATCAATTTAATATAATCTTTTTGTTAAACATGTTTTCTATATGTGTTCCAAGCGGTTTGTGTCTAGGTGATGTGGTTTTAGAGATATTTCACTTTTTCTGTATGAAGATTGCTCTTAGCCACTGAGTTTGCAGTGTGACAGTGTGTCGTCCTGCAGCCAAAAGGTGTGCACACTGACCTAGATACCTATCCTGACGTCATATGAAATAGGTCTATACATACGCGAGTGATGTTTTTAGGGTATGCAGGTACCGAGGAGCGCCGGGGGTGGCGCCACCAGTCATGAACATGAAGCATAATGCGTTATACATCATATATATATATATATATATATATACATATATATATATATATATACATATATATATATATATATATATATATGTATATATATATATATATAGGTGAGGTACATAGCGGATCTGTTCGTGTCTCACGAGATCTCGCAGCACTCTCACCCATCCTTCCCTGCACGATCCGCACACTAGCTTCATTCGCTCACGTGACCTGCGTCAGTCACGTGACCTAGCTTAGTCACGTACCCACTGATCTCGTGATGTGAAGCCATCGCAAGCGATGTATGCTCTATCTATATAAAGATATTTTCGTGCTGTTTAAAAAGATTTAGCAGAAAGTGTCTCTTGTTTGTGTGTGTGCTTAATTCCAAGTGTCATCAAAACATTAACCGGGTGTTTTACATATCTGGGGGAAACTGTCTACTTAAAGATTTTTTCGTGGTATTTTAACTGGTTTTTTTTGCAAAAATTGTCTTCTTTTTGAATAAAACAATTTGATCGGAATATAGTTTGGAAAGTGAGCAGAGACACCGTTGGCTCGTGGTGCAGAGGAGGCGAGGAGGAGAGAATGCCCGCTCCGCAGTGAATAACATGGAAGTTAATGTGGTTAGAGAGAAACATTGAGGGACTGCCGTTATTGATATCCACATAATAAATTATATAGTACAATAAAGCCTCTCTATAACGACCCCTCCACAGATCGACCACTCCTCTATATCGATCGCTTTATTTGAGTCCCAACAATACCATTTTAAGGATATTCTAACTCTCTAAACACACCACCTCCCTAAATGGACCACTTAAAGTCGGTCCCAAGGTCGGTCGATTTAGAGAGGTTTTACTGTACATAAAAACAAATTATATACATATGCATATCGATAGTGCTATCCCACTAGGAAATCAGGCCGCCAGATCATGACCCGATATCCCACTCAGTCACATTATCCTCACACTGAGCAAACCAGTCCTTGCCCTATCCTATTAATGTTGATCACCAGGCTAGGTAGTGACAAGTATAAATTTTTAAGTCATTGGTTTGACTCGACCTAGAGTCGAACACCCGATCACCCGCACGGGAGGCCAGCGTTCTGCCGATTGGGCCACCACGTCCGGTGGTGTGGTGGTGTGGTGTGGTGTGGTGTGGTGGTGTGGTGTGGTGGGTGGTGTGGTATGGTGGGTGGGGTGGTGTGGTGGTATGATGATGTGGTGTGGTGGTATGGTGGTGTGGTGTGGTGAGGTGGTGCCGTGGTATGGTGGTGTCTTGGTGTCGTTGTATGGTGGTGTCGTGTCGTGTCGTGGTATGGTGTGTCGTGGTATGGTGGTGTGGTGGTAGTAGTGTGATGGTGTGATGTAGTGTGGTGTAGTGTGGTGTAGCGTCGTGTGGTGGGGTGGTAGTAGTGTGGTGGTGTGGTGGGGTGGTAGTGTGGTGTAGTGTGGTGTAGTGTGGTGTAGCGTCGTGTGGTGGGGTGGTAGTGGTGTGGTGGTATGGTAGTGTGGTGTAGTGTGGTGGTAGTAGTGTGGTGGTGTGGTGGTGTGGTGGTATGGTGTGTTGTGGTATGGTGTAGTGTGGTGGTAGTAGTGTGGTGGTGTGGTGGTATGGTGGTGTGGTGTGTTGTGGTGTGGTGGTATGGTGGTGTGGTGGAGTGTGGTGGTGTGGTGTGTGGTGGTGTGGTGTGTGCTGATGTGGTGGTGTGGTCGTGTGGTGTGTGTGAACAGAGAGTGGCTCCCAATGTAGGGCCGGCTGATTCAGGTCACCTTTCACCTCAGCACAAGTTTACAGGGAGCCTCGTTGTGAAACAGCGCAGATTTGTACGCGTGTCAATGTTAGTGTTTGCCACCACAATAGGCGAAGATTACCTCCGACATTAGCACTTAATAGCAGGCAGAAAGGTTGGCTTTGTTGTTGTTGTTACAAGCGAGTTAAGCTTGGTGGTACTGCTCCCGTTTGTGGATCACACTGATAGACATGTATGTATATATGTAATGCTATATACATGTATATATAATATATATCATTGTGATCTAACTACATACAGCGACAAGGTAGGATGGCCGAATGAGTTGAGCGTCCGTCTCCCATTTTGGTAGATCGTGGGATTCGAATCCGCGGGTTCGAACACTATGTAAACTATTCCGATATTCGGGAAGAGGGGAATGCAAATGTTCTATTACTGATCGGTGTACTTGGCCAGGTGCATATATATATCTATACATATATGAGTATGTGGGATGTAAATGGACATAGTGGTGCTGGCAGGTCTGGGTGTGATTGCACTCAGGGCCTAGCCCTTCTGTTGGGGTAGGGGTCACCACACTCAAAGGGTCAAGGTTGGTGGTGGCCAAGGGGCCAGACAGCTACTGGTGGTGGGCAGACCACTGGTATCCATAGAGACCAGGAATGCTGGATTACTATTGGTGAGACCAGGAATGCTCAATTCCTATTGGTAGGACCAGGAATGCTTGATTCCCATTGGTGGAAGGAGGTGGTATGATACTCTACCAAGAACCCATGTAACTATATAATAATAAACCAGGGGGCTGGACTCTCTCTCTTACACTTTACTCTCTTCCTTTCTCTTTGTCTGTATTATTTTCCTCATGGCCTACGTACACAGCCACAGATCCGAGCATCAGATTCTACAAACTGGTGAACACGACGAGTGGGTAGTTTCTACAACTGGTTGAGTCAAACCAATGACTTAAAGAGTGATACTTGTCGCTTCCTAGCCAGGCGCTCGGCATTATTAGGATAGGGCAAAGACTGGTTGGCTCAGTGTTAGGATAATGTGACTGAGTTGGATATCACTTTATCCGGTCATGGTACCAGTGGCCTGGTCTCCCAGTGGGTGAGCACTATGAAGTCGCCATGAGTGCGCACTGTCACAAGGCGGTACCCGTCCTTATATGACCGTAGATGTTGCCAGGACGTAAAACTCCAACAACCAACCAACACCAAGGTCCAGCACCCACGGTGTGTTTGTGTGTATCCTGTGCCTGCTGCCACTCTTCATATACTACTCACTGCCACACTACCGATTACTTACTGTGCACCCTTCGTGAAAAACTTGTTCTGTGTCCATGTATATGGGTCACTTTCTTGAAAACTGGCTAGAAGTGTCACATGGAGAGTTAAAAATTAATATTTGAATTTTTAACATTTTCTGGTTGCAAATGAAAGCTGGAAATCTCTCCTCTACATCTATGTAAAATATAAATTGATGAGATACAAAATAAAGGAGTAGTCCATGATTAAGCTATGTCATATGGCAGTATAACATGTGTTGCTCAGACATAGCACATGCTTAGGATACCACACAGTTTGCTTAATGAAGATCTAAGCCCATTTAAATAATTTCATATGGAGAAGCATATTAATTATGGCATTCCTACATCAAATCTGAACATGAATATGAAAAGTATAAGGAAAGAAATAAGTAGGACGTTTTTTTCTTGATGTTTTAAAATCCCATCCCATGCTGACCAGTTTTCAGGAGAGTGACCCATATATGTTACAGTAAGATTGTGTAATTAGGGACTTCATGAAATCCCTCAAATGTCTAGGCCATTCTACAGTATATGTTGCTTGATTCAAACTCCCAACCTGTCGAAATACCTAAACTAAGCAACAAATTGAGCAAGCAACTAGATGTGAGGATGTTTAAACCCCACTTGTAAACACCAGAGGTTACCGATGTTGAGTCATTGTAACAACTCTGGCACCAGGCCAATATGCTCATTATGATGCGTGCCACCTAGCATTATTCTTATACATTAATACCACCTCAAACCCAGACCTGTACCTACTGCCACCAGCTAGCACTACTTTACTCCTCCAGCCTTTGATGTATCAACTGTCTCCCAGGTTCAAATGGTGACTCGCTGCCTGGTCACAAATCAGTGAGGTGAGGCCATTCTACAGTTTTTGTTGTTGGATTCAAAGCACCAACCTACTAAATGCTTTAAAGAAGCAACAAAAGGAGCAGACAGCAAGATGCGAGTGAGGATGCCCAAACCCCACCAACAAAAACCAGAGGTTGCCCATGTTCAGTCATTGTGAAAACTCCAACAACACAACAAATTGTAAACAAACCTACATTATGTACTAGGAAACAGATTCAACACAAACAAAAATTGAAAGGACTTTTATTGATCACGTCAACATGGTGACTAAAGGTATCCTTGCATACACAGAAGTGTTGGAGACCAGGCTGTTATCCATTAACCTGCCCTGTAGCCAACTTTTAGAAAGCATGCAAAATGGGAGCTGTGAAGCATGATATGAGGAACACACAGCTTCAGCGTCAGCAATGACACAGGACCAATGCCACATCAGTAACTGCTCCAACACTCCAATGCATTCACCCAGTCACCACAAACATCATTCCTGCTGAGACAAAGGGACATACTGACAACACATGATATGGACATAGGAAATCGTCATCAACTTCATTCAGAACACAATCGCAGGGACATGATAAACCAACTATTGGCCACTACTGGAGCAACATGCTGAACCAAGAGAGGTAGACAATCATTTATGCCGAGCACTGTCCTGATTGATTGTGACAATAAGGGTAAAGTTAGCCTTGGGAAAAGTACTTGGTTTGAGTATTTCTGCGTCTTATTCCATATATTTCAGGATCCGACCATCCCATAAAGTTGGATCAATCCTATACTATCTGTGAACACAGAAGCAGTTGTCCACCATGGATGCACTTGCATCATGTGGTCAGAGTGTATGTTCACAATGATTGAAGACGGTAGACTTCCTAGAAGTTGGGAAGACATTTACACTTTAAAGGATGTCCAAAAAACCAGTGCAGGGATTTTAGGAGAATGACCAGCGGCCTTGCCAGAAACACTGCATAATGGAGGAAGTGTTGTGCTGTTGACCGGAAGCTCGCCAACTACACAGACACCCGTTAAGCTCTTAACCATTGATATTGATACTGTCACCTGTTGCTTTGCTGTCCCTACAACCCTATTCTTTATGTGTAGAATTTGGACAATAGTGCTTTCCAATGCATTGTTATTTTATATTGATAATCATTTATGGTGTTCATAATGTGTATAATAAGTGATGAATAAATCCCTAAGTGAAACAGTGATTTTGCAAAATCCATGAAAGTTTCAGGGATTTCGCGAATTCCCTGATTTCACAATCTTATTGTAATATATATATATATATAATATGGGCTATATAATTTACTATGTGAATATCCTGTACTACTACTGCCACCTGGTGGATTGGCTGTCAACCAACCGCCTCCAGATGGCTTACTATATTATATACATGCTTTGATTTATTATATGATTAATTTAGCTCACCTATGTATATGCATATATATATATATATATACAAAAGAAAGTCAGCAGTACAGTGAGTGGCAGTTACAGGGTGAAGCGGGTGGTGGTGCCACCATCAGAGCTGAGGTTGGGGAGGCGGGAGCAGACGAGACCAAACTCCATCAGTCCATGGAGCTGAGTGAGTGATGAAGGAAAGAGAGATATTCCTGGTTATTAATATTATACTCATATAATTCTCATATAGGATATATTATACATACACAGGGGTGGTTCAACACCCTATGGTGTATAGTTTGTACAGTAGGCTATCCTGGTCACGGTCCCAGTGTCATTGGAGTCTTTTTTGTTTTATTTTGCAAATGGGAAACATTGCGTTTCGAGTGGGATTCGAACCCACACTTCTACCACTCT
The DNA here is from genome assembly GCA_030323885.1 of Branchipolynoe longqiensis. NCBI lineage: Eukaryota > Metazoa > Annelida > Polychaeta > Phyllodocida > Polynoidae > Branchipolynoe > Branchipolynoe longqiensis. The sequence goes on along the minus strand of CM059197.1, from coordinate 4,999,082 downwards.
TGGGATAGCTTACTAACCATTAGCATATCTATACTCCCTGATGCAATCAACCTACTCATGCATACCTGTGTCTGCAGCATTTCACCTGGGGAGGTCAGTGCACATCAATACATACACACATATATATATACATACATTTTCACCTCGATTTGAACGGGCCTTATATATATATATACATATATATATATGTATATATATATTATATGTGTATATATATGCACATATGATATATGCATTTAAGTGCATATACCGTATACGTTGTGTATAATAGATGCGCACTGTGCGAGTGCAGACACATGGATGCGTGTCTTTTCAAAGTTAACGAATTTCATGGATTTGTTTTTGTTGTGCCTCTGAAATAAAGTGGGATTGTCTTATTTTATGTGCATTCAGTCTGAATATGATCGTAAATGTTTATGTGCTTTCAATCTGGAAATGGGGGGTGTGCTTCTCTTGCGTAGCATGCTTCTATTGGAACATATATGGTATATCTACACATATATGAAGGCTATATAATAACATTAAATATCTTTGAGCAGCAAGTGAAGGAGTGAACCGGCCGTTGTCAGTTTGTTGGGAAGCTGAACCAGGCACCACTAGCAGTGTCAAGTAATAAGGTAGAGGAAATATCCGGGTGTACTGGTATTAGGTAATGATGTCTGTCAATTTATACTTGTATAATTGTTTTACATCACGTGTGTATATGCAGATATATATGCATTACCATGTCATGGAAATTTGCATCGTACTAGTTGTACTTCTTAGATAATTAACCAATAATCACTTTCTTGTAAAAATCCATATAGATTATTATATATATATATATATATATATATATATGTGTGTGTATTATATAATAGTATATACAATACAGACCTAACGAAGTGTGGTTGTTGGGGTGCTTTGCATGACCCTATTTAGCGTGTGATACTGACATGTGTGTCTGCATGCAAGTTGGAGGTGGGTCCTCTGGCCACCCACCCCCTTTCACCCCCACCCACCCCGTCCCACCCCCTCCCACCCCGCCACATTTCCAGGTTATGATAGGCTTGTGTGTACACCTGGACAGGCAGGAATCACTCACCACGCCTGCCACCTCCCACCTCCCTCATCCCTCCCCCGTCCTCTCTCCCCTCATCTCCATCCTCTCATCTACCACCTCCTACCTCCCACCTCTCACCTATCGTCTCTCCCACCTCCCATTTCCCACTCCAACACCTCCCACCTCTGATCTTCCACCTCCCACTTCCCACCTCCCACTTCCCACCCCAACACCTCCCACCTCTCCCACCTATCATCTCCCACCTCCCACCTCCCGCCTCTCACCGCCTCTCACCTCCACAACACCCAGCAGCACAGAGCCAGGTGCAGCAATAACTGTCAAGGTAAACTACCCGCCTGAACGTACAAACTGACCACATTTTAATTACAGACATCAACAAAGCTACATTTGTTTTGGCATCCTGTGCAGGAAATCTGTGGCAAATAATAGATAATTTGAAATCTGATTTATCCCCACTCTTTGTCATCATTATCTTTACATCTTATTCTCTTACTATCCGAGTGGTTTGTTGTAATTGCAGCAGAAGAATTGTAAGCCTCGACCCCGACCCGCAGTAATAACAAAACACGCCCTGCGTGTTGCTGAATATATAATAGCAAGACGCATGGCGGCCCAGTGCTGTCAATGGATGAACCGATGTTTCAAATTAACTGACATGCTCACGTGATATGCGCATGGGACGCTATCATGTCGCGGCCCCTGCGACACAATGGGGCGACCCCGTGCACATCAAACTGCAATACGCCGGTCATCATTGTCAATGGGGGGGAGGGTGGATTGTGCACAGATGTTGCTTGGTATTCTGTACGCAGATATATATATATATATATATATATATATATATATATATATATACATATGGACTTGCAGCAATCACCCTCTCCCTACCCACAATCCTTCACACCGGAATTTCACATCTTAGTATGAGCCGAATCCAGACCTGTCAGTTTAAGCTCATCAATCGGGGGGGGGGGGGATTTATTTAGGGGGAAGCACCAAATTACATATATATTTTTTATTATTTCGCTTGCGGTACTTGTTGATTTGTTTGACTCGCGCGACCACCCCTACCACTTACCCACCCCCACCCCCACATCCCAACACCCTCACCACCCCCGCCCCCATCTCCTACTCTACCCCTACCGCCTACCCACCCCTACCGCCTACCCACCCCTACCACCACCCCCACCACTCCTACCACCCCCACATCCCACCACCCTCACCACCCCAACCCCCATCTCTACCCCTACCTCCCCCACGTCTCACCGGCCTTCACCTCCCCCACCTCTCACCACCCCCACCCTCGCCCCTCTCCAACCCCACCCCCACCCCCACCCCACCCCACCCCCACCAGCACCCCCACCAACACCCCCACGCCGCCTCACCTGGGCTGTCTTACCTGCATCTCCCTGCGTGCCTCGTGCCCAGATTTCCTCCGCCAGGTGGCTCTGCACAGGGTCACTGCAGGTCAGCAGTGCCTTTTGTTGTGATTGCGCGAGGAGATGGGTGCGGGTTGGTGCTGGTGGGGGGGGGGGGGGGGGGGGTACAGTCAGGACCGGGCACCCGGCATGTCTGAACCGTTGCTATATAATATAAAGCAAACATAATTTGCGTCGAGAAATTGCCCGTTTTATGAGGCTCAGATTTGAGGCGTCCCTCTGTAGTCCACAAAGATGGGTGATATTGATAATGTTGTGGTCGCCTATAACCCCCACCCCATCCTCCCATCCTCCCCCCCCGACCCCCCCCCCCCCCTTCACACCGCCTATCCCTCCTACACCCACCCACCAAACCCCTAGCGGTGGCTTTCCGCACTTTAAACTGGCCTAGTTTTTATGATGCGTTATGTACTCCATACGGTTAGTGCTTGTCGGCGTGTCGGTGAGGGATGGCGGCATTGCGTTGTACTCATAACCATATAGGTGTTGGCGTGCATACACGTGACAATTGGCGTCAAGTCGGCACGGCGGGACAAGCAACGCGAATTAAACAAAAAGATGTTACATAATCTATATATATTTATGTGTGTGTGATGTATAAAAACTTATGCGAGTATAAAGGCGCGTAGGGGAAGATTCCTTATAATAGTTATATTGGCCAGCCTTATGTTGTGTACTACTTTATGGGTGACCCACTCTTCATGGTGGGACAGGTGGCCCCCACTGCTACCAGTGCCGCTAATACTATCGCCCCCGCTCACTGGAAATTTTTCATCGTATCCCCTAAGCCAGAAAATATATCATCTCAACCCACTTCCTTGTCTTGTCTCCTTATTGCACTGTAACAACGACTGTTTTATATATAGTTACATATATTATATATATCCTCTGGTGCAAGTGACACTGGTCTACATCCGGTGGAGGTGAGGAGGCCGCAGGTGGCGCCACCAGTACAGTGTTGGATCTTACAGAGTATAACAATAATGATAATAATTCCCTTACGAATCTTTATACTCACATAATTCGTTATACATCATATATATATATATGTGTATATATGAAAATTGCCATCAGCTTGGGACGATGTATAGTAAGCAACGTGAATTACACACTTGTTAAAGAGATGTTTGTTGTAAAACTCTATATTTGTATATTTATGTATATATTTATATAAATATATATATATGTATTATCGACCTTCTGTTGGTGTTGACGTGTTCAAATTTGGGATGGTGTATTTATATATATTTATATATTTCTGAGCGACTGGTACGGGCGTGAGGCAGAGCCATGATAGCTGAATAGACCACCAGGTGGCAGCACCAGGCGAGGCATGAGGCCTGACCAGTCGCTTGATATGAGTAGTTGAGTGTCATTAGTTGTGTAGTGTCATTTTGGTGTCAACCAAAGACAAAGTTAAGGGGTAATCAGTTTACAGATAATTATACTCATATAATTGCTTATACAAGTTATAGTTATACAGCACATATATATATATATTTGTATTTAACGTTTAGCATTACATCTATATAATAATTATCAGGGTACCATCGTCTCGGACAGTGAGGAAGGGAGAGAGCGCCGAAATAAATTCTTAGAATCTGTGTATTATTATTGTATGAATGAACATTATTAATATTATTGTATGTATGAGCACAAATTCACAGAAACAACTCCGACGACAATTTTAAATATATGTAGGCTATGTATGTATACAGGTTTATACTGTTCACATGCATAATTATATACTTATGTGGGTAAATAAATCATATATATGTATATTATATATATGTATATATTTTATTATTTATATATATTTGTATGTATGACTATGTGTATGTATATATTTGTATATATTTGCATATATTTGTATATATTTGCATATATTTGTGTATATTTGTATATATATCTATGTGTAGTAGGGATGGTGAAAATGGGATATATTGCACCTGGAGCAGGATTTGAACCCACATGTCTTGCCATTCCAGGGCTAGCATGCTAACCATCACACTATCTAGGCTCCCTGATGCAATCACCCTACACATGCCTACTGGTCTATGTGGTTCCTTGCCTCAGAGGTCAGTGCAGAGTACTACTAGACAGGCGCACATATATATATATATATATATATATATATATATATATTGTGTGTGTGTGTGTGTGTGTTTATATAACTATTATTATTAGTTTTCACATCATGAACATTGCTTGACACCTTGTACTGTCGAAATAGAGGTCAGAGATACCCAGTGTGCTATATTGACAAATAGTAGACAGTATGTGCACTATCCGGTAGCCGGGAGACGGCTGGTTTTGGCGGGAAACCTTGAACGGTCGCCGCATGTCATTAGTATGAACAGTGATGCATGATGGGAATTTGTCGTGCCTGTGACATAGTGCTGACTGGAACCGCCTGGGGGATTCCGAGAACACGAAAATGAGGTTAAATGCATGTAACAAAGTCTAGTGTTTGATTGAAGAAGAAATAGAGAACATGCATCAGTGAGGAATTTGAATTGGGTGGATAATATATGTATATTAGTATTATTACTAATATTATTAGCATTGCTCACGAAGGCCCGATATATTGGGGAAATGTGATGAAGGCATATGAGTCATGTGAACTATTTAACAAACAAGTAATCAATTAATTACCTTAAAGTACAATAGCAATAGTTAATGATAAGCATATGAGATAACAGTAGAGGGTAAATTATCAGAAATGTGACATTTAAGTATGCGTGATCTGTCAACTGCGCAGCTCTCAGTTGCTGATTAGATGGTATTCTTTATTTTTTACTTTAAATGCTTGATTGTTTTTCGGTTTTGTTGATTGTTGTGGGCACAATCAACTGCAGGTGTGGGTGGGTGGGTCAAATTGGAGGTGGGAAGTGGTCAGTGCGGGCGTTTGGAGAAGACTGACCAGCTTCGGTGGCTCCGGGAGATGCCAGGATAGTGCCGGGCCGTGATGGCTGGCAGGAAGTTTTATAGGCCGGAGGGGGGGGAGGCCTCCTCCCTCCCCCCTTCCCAAACTACCAAACTCTTAAACAAACTGCAAGTGCTACAAAACAAAGCCCTCGAAATTGTTGTCCATGCAGGTACACAAAAGATACCATACAATGGAACTACACAAAAAATGCAACGCAACACAATTGACGAATAGAAGGCAAACGCACCTTAAAATACTAGCACACCACTACACCACAAAACCAGGCTACACAGTAACCCCCGCATGGACATCAGACATATGGCGGCCCTGATACTACTGACAAAAATTAGTAACACTAAAATCTATGAGAGGAGTGTACTCGCCATGGCAGCACATGCCTGGAATAAACAAAACACAACACAACGGGCAATCCGTAACCTTGACCACTACAAAAAACTACTAAAAAAAGAAACTACTTCCCAACAGAACAAAAATCACACCTACCTCTGAGCACAGTCACTGCTTGCTGTGCAATAGAGCAAAAAGCAAAAGACAGGCCAGAAAAATGGTAGATACAAGAAGAAAATATCGACACTAGCCCCCCTAAGCACTAATGACATCAGAGAAACCATCACCACATGGTGCAGTCCACCTGGGTAGGTGTAATGGCACAAACCAACACAGAAATGGACAGGCCACGGTCATGCATCTGATCCACCCTGAAATGCAAAATGGCTAAGCAAACAACACAGCCATCCCACCTAGTCAGAGTCCTGAAGAGTCCGGCTGTGTTCTGGTGCACCGGTGCACTATCTACGGACAAGACCTGGGTGAAAGGGGGTTGCAACAAACCAATATGGGATGGGATCCTCTCCAGCAAGCCTACATGACACCCAAGTAGATGTACATAGTAGGCTAAGGTATCATACTCAAACTAGACAAAGATTCTGGAAAAATACAAAAAAACTAACATAGATTATTACTAACACCCAAAACCACGAGAGACTGGCCTGAGCTGAAACAGGTAAACACCCCTGGTTAAAGGATCAGAACGAAAACAACATCACAGCTGTCCAGCGTTGAAAACAAGCGCCCTTACAGTGGCTTATACATTATGGGCAGGGTAAAACCTTGTCACAAAAAAAAAGAAAAAAAAAGAATTCTGCTCTAGATGCAATATTTTCCATTTCCATCAATCTCCCTCCCTAACTTTGGTTTCTATGACAATGACCCGGTACAAGCTGCATACAGCATAGTTATTGAACCTACCTTGTGTACATCTATCTATATGTAAGTAGGTTGCTTATATTATATTAGGCAAGTGTAAGTATTAGACAACTTATGGATGTAAACAATTTAAAAGACATACAATTCCAGGATAACCAGTGTAGCAGTCTGCAATGACCTCTGGGGCAATGAGTCACGTGGACAGGTAGGCATGGATAGGGTGATTGCATCAGAGCACCTGGGTAGTGTAATGGTTAGCACACTGGCCCCGGAATTGCAAACGGTGTGGGTTAGAAACCTGCTTTAGACTAAATATTTCCCATTTTCATCACCCTCACAACACACCAGACCGGATGGCCGAATGAGTTGAGCCTCCGTCTCCTGTTTTGGGAGACCCGAACCCATGGGTATTACTACCATTAGCTTGTTTTTTTAAATTAAATTAACGCCGATGTTGTTAATTTTTATAACTCTCTAATTATTTTTCCTTTAAATAAAATACACTTAAATTGGTGAATTTCTAGGTTACATCAAACGTCACCGCTTCTCGGCGTGAGACGGTTTTCTAATTTTGAAAACGATGCAGCCCTTTTGACCTACCCGGCGTGGACGTGGCGAGATAACCGTACTAGGACTGTTTAGTGGCGGCCATTTTGTTTTACGTCATATTTAGACCCTTTGCGGGTTTTATATGTTGGCCTACTTTTGATATGCTGTTTTCGGGACACAATATATATTTTTTAAATAACACCATAAGGCGTTGTCAAGGAATTGTTTTGGGATTAGTCTGTACAATGATCCTGCTACTAAGTACTAGTTCCCGGCGTCCAATTCGGACTGAGCCCAATTACCGCGTCACTCGTGCACGGTCACGTGGTTCTAGTACTCTGACTGCTTACACTTACAGCGATGCGTGTCTGGGCAGTTTAGTGGTCGGCTACAATTGTCCAAATCCACTCCCCATTTTGCGTGGTCGAAGTGCGGTGACAGTGCACATGTATATGTGACGTCATCCTTTGATGTGTACGTCCCATGTGGCGTCACACGTTGTTTCCAACACCTCACAATATGTTCCCCGCACCTGTCCTCTAACCACCCACCACCCACCCCTCACCCACCCACCACCCACCACCCACCCCTCACCCACCCAACCACCCACCCACCCTCCAAACACCGCGGTCTAATAACGCGAGCCTAAAGCCTCGTAATTGTAATTGTTCCAAGCGGCGAGCACATGAAAGCATGTTGTGGCGTCCCGGCACTCCCCTCCCCTCCCCTCGGCGTCCCTCTACACCCCAGCGTTCCCGCCCTGCGTTCCCGCTCCCGCCGCGTCCGCAACGTGCGTCTATAACGCGCCTGGGTGTTTGGGGGATGGGGGTGGGATGGGTGGGTAGAGGGCAGCCAATGGGTGACGTGCGTGACGTACACTACCACGTGACAACGGGACTTGTAATCGACTCAATGGGCGATAATACGGCGTCCTCATGAGCCCACCTCGTGGCGCGGCCGACAGGTGTCAGGGCGGCGCCTGTGATGTGATTGACTCGGGGTGAGCCCCTGCAGCCATGGCCCGTTGTAGCGTGCGTGCAGACTATCATACGGCTACTTACCCCGCCCCACAGGGCGGGGGCCAACCCGCTACTGCGTTTTTAATATGCACTAAGTAAATACTATCGGAATATAGCCACGGCCCGCACCGCGCGCACAAAGGGACATGTGCACCCAGGCGTGGCATGTGTGCCGCCATTGCGTTATATATATATATATATATATATATATATATACATAATAGTTAATACATATAATATACATTATATATGTGATGTATAACGAATTATACGAGTATAAAGATATGTAAGGGAATAATTATTATTATTGTTATACTCTGTAAGACCGACACTGTACTGGTGGAGCCACCATCGGCCTCCTCACCTCCACCAGATGTAGACCAGTGCCAGTCGCACTGGAGGATTTGTTCTTATATGTCACAGTTAATATATAATATATATAATTTTTGTTGTTGTTGTAAATATAGTTTATTCATTGAATAAAGTCTTTTGTCAGCGCCGTGGCACTGGTCTTCCAGCCATGTGACAATACAGTTATTTACAATATATGCAGCTAGCCCAAATCAGCTGAAATAACAATATCAAACATTCAAAGACTTACATATGGTATAGTTTGACAATTCACATACAAAAATAGCAGTTATATGTTGTATTCCTACACACTTGATACATACATGTGTATTGATTTGACCTTTACATTACGGAGTGGTTAGGTGCATAGTTTTCCTTCATAGGTTTGTATGCCTACTATGTTGTGAATTGCAAAACTATCATGTTGTTGGAGTTAACATTTTGAGATGGAGTGAGTGTTAGTAGAATGGTTTGTTTATTCTGTTAGATAGAGTGTGGCTAGCTTATAGGGTTATGTTTAAAAGTTAATACCTCAGGTGTGTTTTTTGACTACATGAAGTAGTTTGAGTAAGTAGGTTGTTAGTAATGATGGGATAAACAATGCTTGGAGGATTGTATGTTTCAGTCATTTAGTAGTCTAGTACAGACTTTATTAGTGTCTATGTTTGTACAAAGACCCTATAATACCAAGACAGCTCACTCAGCCTGTACTGTGTAATCAAAATGATCAAACCCACCACTTGGTGTGCTGGCTGTTCCCCCGGCTAAACAGATGCCATACTATATGCACAAATGTATATATGAATGTGAAAGCTGTGTGGCGATGGCGACGAGGACGATGATGATGTGTGCCTGTTCATAGCAATCCGATATTGATGTGTATTCACGCTTACCCGCCTCATGCATGATATGACCGTATGTGTTTACATGTGAAACACCAACCAGCAGCTGGGTCGATCAAACCCACCACAAGGTGGCACCGCAAAATTTACATCACATGGGAGAGATATGGAGTGAGCCATCCCAGTACCATAGGGCCCCCGGTCCATAGCAACACTACCAGACTGACACACCTTTCCGAATTTGCTGGGCAAATAATTTGTACGGTGGATAACTTGGTTTGTTGGCAGCAGGCAAAGGAGCGCGTGGGGTGGTGGGAGGGGGCAGGGTGGCCATAGGTGCTTATAATAGATAGTTAATTAAATATGGCGACCTCATCACTAGGCCTGTAGAAGGGCCCGATTGGCTTGGTGAATTCTTACCAGGTTCTTGAATTCTAGTTGTGTTTGTGCATGTCTAATTCTGACTGGGAGTTCATTCCATAATTTGCTGCCTTTGTAGATAGGGGCTCTTATCAGTCTATTTGTGAGTGGTTTAGGAACTTTGAGGAGTGTAGCATCCCCCTGCCTGGTAACTCTGGTAGTATGGTCTATGTAGTTTTCATCCTTGGCTCTGATAAACATAAGAGATAGCAGATGTGCATCTCTCCTTTGGCTCAGGTATGTGATATTAGATCTAGTGTGCATCTCATTCACTGAGAGAACTTTGCCCCTATATACTGTTCTAAGAGCTCGGTTTTGAGTTCTCTGTAATTTATTTTCTTGTTGTTTTGTTAAAAGGCCATAGATTAGATCATTATAATCTATTATTGGCAGTATAGTTGCCTTATACAGCTTTAGCGCTGTGTTCTCACTCATATAGCATCTTATTTTTCTAAAGGTTGTCATTCTCACACCTAGAATTTGGTTCAGCCTCGATAGTTGCTGGTTCGCATTCATTGTAGAGTCAAGTGTGGTTCCTAAGTATTTGTACGAGTTCACTTCTCTTAGCACTGCATTGCCTATACAAAACTCTATATTTTGCGCGTGCGATTTTCTAGATTTTGTTCCAAATATCACATATTCTGATTTTTGTGTGTTTAAGGTAAGTCTGTTATCAGCACACCAAATATTGACCTTTTTTAACACCTTGTTTACCATAGTAGCTGCCAGAATAATGTTTTTATTGTGCACTGTGAGGACAGCATCATCCGCAAAAAGTGTGAAATTAGCACTGGTAGACAGCAATGGTAAGTCATTAATAAATATCAGAAAGAGGAGTGGTCCCAAAGTGGAACCTTGGGGCACTCCTGTTCTGACAGTTCTCGTGGAGGATTCTGTATTATTAATTTTTGTGACTTGTTGTCTATTGTTTAAGTAGTTGGATATGAACCTACATGATCTTTTTCCCAGTCCAGCTCTTTTGATCTTACATAGCAGGATTTTGTGGTCAATTGTATCAAAAGCTTTCTTGAAATCAAGAAAAACAGCTATTGTAAGCTCACCTCTGTCTGTGCTAATCAACAATTCATCCATTAATGAGGCAAGTGTCTTAGTCGTCGACCTTTCTTTTCTGAAGCCATTTTGTTGGGTGGCTAAATAGTTAGTGTCCTCAAGAAATGTTTTTATTTGGTCGTGAATTATCTGTTCAATTATTCTGCCAGGGAGAGGTAGTATGGATATAGGTCGCAGTTCATTACAGGACTTTGGGTTACCTACCTTGGGTATAGGGGTAACTGTTGCTCTCTTCCATTTTTCTGGGAAAATTCCAGTAGTAATTATGAGGTTGTATAGGTATGTAAATTCATCTATCAGAGCCTTGATGGTGCCCTTGATAAAGGTTGAACTGATGTCCTTCATGCCTGAAGGCTTGAATGGTGATAGATTTTGTACTTTGGTAAGGATCTTGTCTTTTGTTGTTTCTATGAGATCATATCTATGTTGGTTAACTACAACCTTATAGTTTTCCTGGACATCATCTTTTGGTTGAAATTTTTGGGCTAGGTTAGCTCCTATATCAACAAAGTATTTGTTGATCTCTTCTGCTAGTTGAATATCAGGTATTGCTTCACCAGTACTGTCATTTATTAGATTACATTAGTGGATAATGTTTAATATATATAATATCTAATGTATAATATATATATATAAAATATCTAATAATAATATATCTAATATATAATATATATATAAATGGTTGGTTGTTGGAGCTTTACGTTCTGGCAACATCTAAGGTCATATCGGGACAGGTACCGACTTGTGACATTGTGCACAAATGTCGACTTTATAGTGCTGCCCTATTGGGAGGCCAGGCCGCCAGCACCATGACCTGATATCCCACTCAGTAACATTATCCTGACACTGAGCCAACCAATTCTTTCCCTATCCTAATATAGTAATAATGCCGAGTGCTTGGCTAGTTAGTGACAAGAATACATTTAGTAGGTCACTGGTTTTACTCAACCAGGGGTTCGATTCCCATGATCTACCAAAATGGGAGATGGCCGCTCAACTCATTTGGCCATACGGCCATCCAATCTGGTATATAATAATATACATGCTATATAACATACAACATATATATAATATATATAATATAATATATAATACATATAATGTAATAATATAAATAATGTATATAATATTAGACATATATATCTATATTATACATATTATATATATATCTATGAAGTAAAACTTCTCTAACCGACCACCTCCACAGATCTACCACTCCCCTATATCAATCGCTTTATTTGGGTCCCAAACGATCGCCTATACAAATTACACTACCATTGTAACGATAAAGAGAAAAACACCCTAAACTTTCCAAAACGGACCATTTAAAGTCGGTCCCATGGTTGGTCGATTTAGAGAGGTTTTACTGTATGTATATATTTACCCGGTGCGTGTTTTATTCATTCTGAGAATGATGGAGGCGCGGAGTGGTTAGTGGTTAGTGCGAGGTGGTTAGTGGTTAGTGGGAGGTGGTTAGTGGTTAGTTGTTAGTGCGAGGTGGTTAGTGCTTAGTGTCTAGTGGTTAGTGCGAGGTGGTTAGTGGGAGGTGGTTAGTGGGAGGTGGTTAGTGGGAGGTGGTTAGTGGTTAGTGGGAGGTGGTTAGTGGTTAGTGAGAGGTGCTTAGTGGTTAGTGGGAAGTGGTTAGTGGTTAGTGCGAGGTGGTTAGTGGTTAGTGGGAGGTAGTTAGTGGTTAGTGGGAGGTGGGTAGTGGTTAGTGGGAGGTAGTTAGTGGTTAGTGGTAGGTGGTTAGTGGGAGGTGGTTAGTGGTTAGTGGGAGGTGGTTAGTGGGAGGTGGTTGGTGGTTAGTGGGAGGTGGTTAGTGGTTAGTGGGAGGTGGTTAGTGGTTAGTGGGAGGTGGTTAGTGGGAGGTGGTTAGTGGTTAGTGGGAGGTGGTTAGTGGTTAGTGGGAGGTAGTTAGTGGTTAGTGGGAGGTGGTTAGTGGTTAGTGGGAGGTGGTTACTGTATAGTGGCTAGTGGTTAGTGGGAGGTGGTTAGTGCTTAGTGGCTAGTGGTTAGTGGGAGGTAGTTAGTGGTTAGTGGGAGGTGGTTAGTGGGAGGTGGTTAGTGGTTAGTGGGAGGTGGTTAGTGGTTAGTGGGAGGTGGTTAGTGGTTAGTGGGAGGTGGTTAGTGGTTAGTTGGAGGTGGTTAGTGGTTAGTGGGAGGTAGTTAGTGGTTAGTGGGAGGTGGTTAGTGGTTAGTGGGAGGTGGTTAGTGGTTAGTTGGAGGTGGTTAGTGGTTAGTGGGAGGTAGTTAGTGGTTAGTGGGAGGTGGTTAGTGGTTAGTGGGAGGTGGTTAGTGGGAGGTGGTTAGTGGTTAGTGGGAGGTGGTTAGTGCTTAGTGGGAGGTGGTTAGTGGTTAGTGGGAGGTGGGTAGTGCTTAGTGGGAGGTGGGTAGTGGTTAGTGGGAGGTGGTTAGTGGGAGGTGGTTAGTGGGAGGTGGTTAGTGGGAGGTGGTTAGTGGTTAGTGGGAGGTGGTTAGTGGGAGGTGGTTAGTGGTTAGTGGGAGGTGGTTAGGGGTTAGTGGGAGGTGGTAAGTGCTTAGTGAGAGGTGGTTAGTGGTTAGTGGGAGGTGGTTAGTGGTTAGTGGGAGGTGGTTAGTGCTTAGTGGGAGGTGGTTAGTGGGAGGTGGTTAGTGCTTAGTGGGAGGTGGTTACTGGTTAGTGGGAGGTGGTTAGTGGTTAGTGGGAGGTGGTTAGTGGTTAGTGGGAGGTGGTTAGTGGTTAGTGGGAGGTAGTTAGTGGTTAGTGGTTAGTGGGAGGTGCTTAGTGGGAGGTGGTTACTGGTTAGTGGGAGGTGGTTAGTGGTTAGTGGGAGGTGGTTACTGGTTAGTGGGAGGTGGTTAGTGGGAGGTGGTTAGGGGTTAGTGGGAGGTGGTTAGTGCTTAGTGGGAGGTGGTTAGTGGTTAGTGGGAGGTGGTTAGTGCTTAGTGGGAGGTGGTTAGTGGTTAGTGGGAGGTGGTTAGTGGGAGGTGGTTAGTGGTTAGTGGGAGGTGGTTAGTGGGAGGTGGTTAGTGGTTAGTGGGAGGTGGTTACTGGTTAGTGGGAGGTGGTTAGGGGTTAGTGGGAGGTGGTTAGTGGTTAGTGGGAGGTGGTTAGTGGTTAGTGGGAGGTGGTTAGTGGTTAGTGGGAGGTGGTTAGTGGTTAGTCGGAGGTGGTTAGTGGTTAGTCAGAGGTGGTTAGTGGTTAGTTGGAGGTGGTTAGTGGTTAGTGGGAGGTGGTTAGTGCTTAGTCAGAGGTGGTTACTGGTTAGTGGGAGGTGGTTAGGGGTTAGTCGGAGGTGGTTAGTGGGAGGTGGTTAGTGGTTAGTGGGAGGTGGTTAGGGGTTAGTGGGAGGTGGTTAGTGCTTAGTGAGAGGTGGTTAGTGGTTAGTGGGAGGTGGTTAGTGGGAGGTGGTTAGTGCTTAGTGGGAGGTGGTTAGTGGTTAGTGGGAGGTGGTTAGTGCTTAGTGGGAGGTGGTTACTGGTTAGTGGGAGGTGGTTAGTGGGAGGTGGTTAGTGGGAGGTGGTTAGTGGTTAGTGGGAGGTAGTTAGTGGTTAGTGGTTAGTGGGAGGTGGTTACTGGTTAGTGGGAGGTGGTTAGTGGTTAGTGGGAGGTGGTTATTGGTTAGTGGGAGGTGGTTAGTTAGTGGGAGGTGGTTAGGGGTTAGTGGGAGGTGGTTGGTGCTTAGTGGGAGGTGGTTAGTGGTTAGTGGGAGGTGGTTAGTGCTTAGTGGGAGGTGGTTAGTGGGAGGTGGTTAGTGGGAGGTGGTTAGTGGTTAGTGGGAGGTGGTTAGTGGGAGGTGGTTAGTGGTTAGTGGGAGGTGGTTACTGGTTAGTGGGAGGTGGTTAGGGGTTAGTGGGAGGTGGTTAGTCGTTAGTGTGAGGTGGTTAGTGGTTAGTGGGAGGTGGTTAGTGGGAGGTGGTTAGTGGTTAGTCGGAGGCGGTTAGTGGTTAGTCAGAGGTGGTTAGTGGTTAGTGGGAGGTGGTTAGTGGTTAGTGGGAGGTGGTTAGTGGTTAGTGGGAGGTGGTTAGTGGTTAGTGGGAGGTGGTTAGTGGTTAGTTGGAGGTGGTTAGTGGTTAGTGGGAGGTGGTTAGTGCTTAGTCAGAGGTGGTTACTGGTTAGTGGGAGGTGGTTAGGGGTTAGTGGGAGGTGGTTAGTGGTTAGTGGGAGGTGGTTAGTGGGAGGTGGTTAGTAGTTAGTGGGAGGTGGTCAGTGGTTAGTCGGAGGTGGTTAGTGGTTAGTGGGAGGTGGTTAGTGGTTAGTGGGAGGTGGTTAGTGGTTAGTGGGAGGTGGTTAGTGCTTAGTGGGAGGTGGTTACTGGTTAGTGGGAGGTGGTTAGGGGTTAGTGGGAGGTGGTTAGTGGTTAGTGGGAGGTGGTTAGTGGGAGGTGGTTAGTGGTTAGTGGGAGCTGGTTAGTGGTTAGTCGGAGGTGGTTAGTGGTTAGTGGGAGGTGGTTAGTGGGAGGTGGTTAGTGGTTAGTCGGAGGTGGTTAGTGGTTAGTTGGAGGTGGTTAGTGGTTAGTTGGAGGTGGTTAGTGGGAGGCGGTTACTGGTTAGTGGGAGGTGGTTAGTGGGAGGTGGTTAGTGGTTAGTGGGAGGTGGTTAGTGGTTAGTGGGGGGTAGTTAGTGGTTAGTGGGAGGTGGTTAGTGGTTAGTGGGAGGTGGTTAGTGGGAGGTGGTTAGTGGTTAGTGGGAGGTGGTTAGTGGGAGGTGGTTAGTGGTTAGTGGGAGGTGGTTAGTGGTTAGTGGGAGGTGGTTAGTGGTTAGTGGGGGGTAGTTAGTGGTTAGTGGGAGGTGGTTAGTGGTTAGTGGGAGGTGGTTAGTGGGAGGTGGTTAGTGGTTAGTGGGAGGTGGTTAGTGGGAGGTGGTTAGTGGTTAGTGGGAGGTGGTTAGTGGTTAGTGGGAGGTGGTTAGTGGTTAGTGGGAGGTGGTTAGTGGTTAGTGGGAGGTGGTTAGTGGTTAGTGGGAGGTGGTTAGTGGTTAGTGGGAGGTGGTTAGTGGTTAGTGGGAGGTGGTTAGTGGTTAGTGGGAGGTGGTTAGTGGTTAGTGGGAGGTGGTTAGTGGTTAGTGGGAGGTGGTTAGTGGTTAGTGGGGGGTAGTTAGTGGTTAGTGGGAGGTGGTTAGTGGTTAGTGGGAGGTGGTTAGTGGTTAGTGGGGGTAGTTAGTGGTTAGTGGGGGGTAGTTAGTGGTTAGTGGGAGGTGGTTAGGGGTTAGTGGGAGGTGGTTACTGGTTAGTGGGAGGTGGTTAGTGGTTAGTGGGAGGTGGTTAGTGGGAGGTGGTTAGTGGTTAGTGGGAGGTAGTTAGTGGTTAGTGGGAGGTGGTTAGTGGTTAGTGGGGGGTAGTTAGTGGTTAGTGGGAGGTGGTTACTGGTTAGTGGGAGGTGATTAGTGGTTAGTGGCTAGTGGTTAGTGGGAGGTGGTTAGTGGTTAGTGGGAGGTGGTTAGGGGTTAGTGGGAGGTGGTTACTGGTTAGTGGGAGGTGGTTAGTGGTTAGTGGGAGGTGGTTACTGGTTAGTGGTTAGTGGGAGGTGGTTAGTGGTTAGTGGCTAGTGGTTAGTGGGAGGTAGTTAGTGGTTAGTGGGAGGTGGTTAGTGGGAGGTGATTAGTGGTTAGTGGGAGGTGGTTAGTGGTTAGTGGGAGGTGGTTAGTGGTTAGTGGGAGGTGGTTAGTGGTTAGTGGGAGGTGGTTAGTGGTTAGTGGGAGGTGGTTAGTGGTTAGTGGGAGGTGGTTAGTGGTTAGTGGGAGGTGGTTAGTGGGAGGTGGTTACTGGTTAGTGGGAGGTGGTTAGTGGGAGGTGATTAGTGGTTAGTGGGAGGTGGTTAGTGGTTAGTGGGGGGTAGTTAGTGGTTAGTGGGAGGTGGTTACTGGTTAGTGGGAGGTGGTTAGTGGTTAGTGGGAGGTGGTTACTGGTTAGTGGTTAGTGGGAGGTGGTTAGTGGCTAGTGGTTAGTGGGAGGTGGTTAGTGGTTAGTGGGAGGTGGTTAGTTGGAGGTGATTAGTGGTTTGTGGGAGGTGGTTAGTGGGAGGTGGTTACTGGTTAGTGGGAGGTGGTTAGTGGGAGGTGGTTAGTGGTTAGTGGGAGGTGGTTAGTGGGAGGTGGTTAGTGGTTAGTGGGAGGTGGTTACTGGTTAGTGGGAGGTGGTTAGTGGTTAGTGGGAGGTGATTAGTGGTTAGTGGGAGGTGGTTAGTGGTTAGTGGTTAGTAGTTAGTGGTTAGTGGGAGGTGGTTAGGGGTTAGTCAGAGGTGGTTACTGGTTAGTGGGAGGTGGTTAGTGGTTAGTGGGAGGTGGTTACTGGTTAGTGGCTATTGGGAGGTGGTTAGTGCTTAGTGGGAGGTCGTTAGTGGGAGGTCGTTAGTGCTTGGTGGGAGGTGGTTAGTGCTTAGTGGCTAGTGGGAGGTGGTGGTGGTGATGGTGGTGGTGGCCTGCTTGCCAAAACTAATTTGAGATATTTACACTTCAAATGTCTCAAAAGTTAGCCATTTAAAATCAAAATTACTTCAAGCTAAAGTAAGGTAGACTATAATACATTTAAAATATTTAGCTCAGAAAAGTCACAGAACCTCAAAACCATAGGACTTTACAACTTTGTGTTCCAGCCTTTCACTCAGTTTCACCCGTCAGAAACGCCCCTCTCCATAGACTACTCACGTCGATTTAAATTTAATTACATGAAATTAAAAATCGGCAATTCATTATGTTGAAATTTTAGGCAGTGCCCTTTACACATCTAGATGTTTGGGTTCATAATAATTGCGCATTTCTATTCACATGTTGATAGCTCTCATATTTTAATTGATTTCTGTTCGAATGGATGGTAATATTGCAACTATTTGATTGGCTACGTTGAAGGGTTATTGGGTGAAGCGGAAACTTTACTGCCTGTAGTAAGTCCATCTGTCCTTGCATTTGCAAAATGACAGCATGATATCTTGCTACAAATATATAGGTTTTTTTAAACAAAACAAAAAGAATAATTTGCTTCACCCTGTTGTGTTAACAACGGTGATTTTTGTATATACTAATCTTCATAGAAAATCTACAGCATGCTTTTGGGTTAAATTATGCAAAGGGGATTTTTGTTTTGCTTTGTTTCGTGCGGGTAGGGGCCTATGGCATAGTCTAGTTGTTTATGTGTAGAGGCTTGGTGGGAGATGACGTTCGTGTAGTATTTTGTAATTCTTTGTTTTAGGCATAGATTATCTATGTCAGAGCTGATTACAGGGTTAGTGGTAGGGGCCGGAGATCACTATTGGTTAAACTTGATTGTTTATTTATATCTATCCCTACACCGCAACGGTTCCCAATAGACCCCTTTCAATACTTATAAACATTGTGTATGCACACACACCTTGGGTGCAGAATGAAGGCACACTCCCATTGAGTTTGCCGATACGAGCAGTGCAAAACATCAGTTTTATTCAAAGTTAATAGAAATGCAGAAGCCTAACCTTATAAATTTAATATAATCTGTTTGGTAAATATGTTATCTGTTTGTGTGCCAAGTGGTTTGTTTCTAGGTGGTGTGGTTTTAGAGATATTTCACCTTTTCTGTAGGAAGATTGCTTACAGCCGTTAACATTGCATTGAGTTTGCCGATACGCACAGTGCAAAATGTCAATTTTATTCCAAATTAATAGAAATGCAGAACCCTAACCTTATCAATTTAGTATAATCTGTTTGTTGAACATGTTATATGTTTGTGTGCCAAGCAGTGTTTATAGGTGGCGTGGTTTTAGAAATATTTCATTTTTTTCTGTAAGAAGATTGCTCATAGCCATTGAGTTTGCAGTGTGACCATGTGTCATCCTGCAGCCAAGCTGCACGTGCACTGACCTAAAGACCTATGCTGACGTCATAAGAATTGGGCCTTATCGGTACCGTTGCCTAATAGTAATAAGAAAAGACCGTTGGTCTGCGTTCAGTTATGGAATGGTGGAACCAGACGCCATTGTCGCCACCTGGCGGAATGTATGTGAAACAACTCGTGAACAGTAATATAGATGGTGGCGCCACCTGACTTAGAGTATGCCAACTACAATGCGAACCGTGTGCATTTTGTTGACTTTTGACTATTGTTGATCAATAACGTACAGTACAGATGCATCCCCGTATGTTACACTAATATCACTAAGTATAATCAGTATTCATTAAATACTCCTTTTCACAGATAGTGCTAAACAATTGAAAATGTCAAATGGAGCTCAAAAGCCATTTGTTGAGGTCTATTCGTTATTCGATATTGCCAGTGTAGTTATTATAGTGTTGCATTGTTTATTTCTTGTGTACTCTTTTCAAATTGTAATTTTGATATTGATAAAAACAAAAGAAAACTAATTTCCTTCAAACATGGAGGGTGTATTTCATGGACTCTAATTCAAGACTTATTTCCCGAATTTTATATTTAATTATTAACTTTTTAAAATTAGATATAGAAATAACACATTTATTCCTGTTCATTTATTCGATGGGGGAATGAACATTAATATAAACGAAAGAAACAGGATTGAGGAAAGAATGTCAGAATTTATTTATACACATACATAATGTTTTATTAGGTTAGTTATGAACAGTAGCATTTCCAATATATGGATTTAACCACTAGTTCTTTGTCGTCTTTATGCTTATGGTTATAAGTTCAGTAACATTTCATGGATGACAAAATGTCTCCATCCGAACTCACATGGCACTTTTAAAACTAACACACTCCACAGCCAATTAATGAGACATGTTATGTGGATTACAAAGTTCATTAACTAATTTATTTGCTTCCTTCCTTAGCGGTGATTCTACTGTTTTCCCTTTATGGACAAAACAGAGGAGTTACCCCCCCCCCCCCTCCCCCCCCTAGCAACAGGGATGAAAGTGGTCCCCGGGAAAACAAGCGGAAATACTGATTTCTCCCATAGGTTTAGCATTGTCAGGGAATCGCGGAAAATACCCGGAAGTCGGGTTTCATACATATACGTATATATACGTTTGAAACGCATATTAGTAGTATACGCTGATGGTGCTGCAGTGTAAAACAACGTATTAGCATAGATAAAGAATACAATGTATTCTTCATCTATGGTATTAATATACACTTATAGTGCTGCGGCATTTGAACGTAGTAGTAGTATCCCGGAAAGCGCAGAGATCTTTCATTTCTGGTATTAATATAAACTCAGAAATTAAACCAGACAAATGAACTAGTGACCATATATTGCATGCTTTATTTTAAACCTTGATGATATATATACAAATGAATTATGTGTCGCTGTGAATTGCTGTCTCTTCGACGAAATGATTTTTAAAACTTGACTGTCTATGCCGTCCACTTCAGACACCTGAAAATAAATTGAAAAAATATTCAAAGAATTAAAATGTCACTTAAATCATTTATTTTCATGCCTTCTTAGGCGTGTGAAGGGAATTTAGAATATATAATTAATTTCCTAATTAGTTCATTTAACTTGTTGTAAATGACCTTTTCAATGATTTAGTTTGGCTTTTTTATCCCCAAATTGGTGATGGTTAATGGTTCCTGAACTCAGATCTGCGGGAGGATAATTTGTCGTCCTTGAGCAAACCAAAGTTAAACCCCAAAACCTAGGGATAAATATCTAAGGCTATGCCGCCAACACACGCTAGTCAAAAGTGTACTCTGAGTAGCGGTGCAGGGTCGCCAACATTGGAAAATGAAAAACCGAAAGATCTTAAGGGATGTTATATTGGGGGGGGGGGGGCAAATCTGAGATACTCTGATTGATTGATTGATTGGTGGTTTCTTTACGCCGTGCTGTGGTTCAGTTTGGACACAATAATCTGTAATGAAAAAACCGGAAGATTGGAAGGTGATGATGGGGACATAAAATATTGTACACCTTGAGGGGAAACCATAAGGGTTGGCAAGCCTGACATTGCAGGGGAACTGTGGCGATTGTCGGAACTCCGCTGGCCGCTACCAGCCAATAACTGTCACTAGGAGCTGGGGGTGTGGATTAACATTGAAATATAATCGACATTTTATAATATTTAAAATTGCATAGTTCGATGGTTTTCGGTATGTCATTTTCTGAGATAAATATATTAGATTGATCGCTATAACCTACCTTACTGTAGCCTGAAGATATTTTAAGTGAAACCATGCAACATTAATTTTGGCAAGCATGCCAAAACTGACACCATAAGCTTCTACAGTAATTGATCCTATTAAATGGGTTTTGTATTCCGTTGTATGTGGTGACAAATGTTTAATAAGCGCACCAATATCTAAGTTAGATATGTAGAATCAAATCTAGATAACGGTTTTGGTTTTGAAATTTGATATTTTCCTCAGACTATGCAGCTTTAGATAAAATAGGTGAAATTATCCTTATGCAATCCTGTTTTTGCTACGCGTTTTTTTAAACGCGTATTATAAAAAATCTAGGGGATTTTCTATCCCTGAGAAATGACAAATAGATTACTGGTCATTTGGTGTTATTCATATCGCCTAAGAAGCCTCCGTCCTAGGTGATGGCTTCGTCATGTGACCAGGATCACGTGGCCCTACGAAGACTCACCGCGTGTCCTGGTGGGTTCCCAGACATCGGACGCAGCAGTAGCGGGACCCACATTGCACGCACACATAGTTGGAGATGCTCGTGAAGAGGGTCAAGGAAACATAGGAATACAAACCCCAAAACATGCAACAGCAAAGTTATACGGTTTGTTTGTTTTTGTTTTTGGAGTCATGGCGACTTTATAGTGCTGCCCCACTTGGAAATCAGACCGCCGGCACCATGACCCTATATCCCACTCATGTCACATTGTCCTGACACGGAGCAAGCCAGTCCTTGCCCTATCCTATTAATGTCGAGCGCCAAGCTAGGAACCAAACTCCTGACCTTCTGCACTCGAAGCCAGTACATTCAAAATACTGTTTATAGCATCCATAAATAGAATGTAAATTGTTTTTTTAAATCCCAATCTTCCTTTTAGTCATTAACAGGAAAAAATAAACATGTCCATCATGTGGTGGGCAGAAGGTTTGTGATGCCCGGGGCCAGCTCCTTGATTGTATGTCCCTAAAACTCAAGTACAGGGTCTGGTACTGAGAAATGTGAGCAAGGAAGACATCGTAAACATGCCTACAGCCGTCGCACCCTCTGCCCCACCCCCCCTTCCACCAAATGCATGCTACTTTGTCTATGATTATTCTTTCAAACAGACCATATTTAATTTGCCATATCAATTCCAACCTTTTCTTTTCTATTGTTTAAAATACCTGCTAATTGTGCAGCCAACCTTCACTCAACAGTTCGAAATATTAACATGGCGTAATATATGAATAAACAGCCACAACAAAATTCATTTTCATATTCTCATTTTTCCTATCGCATAAAACCAATGGCCAAGCCAAGTTCATATCCCTTTAATTGCTATATCATTTATTATATCTAAAGTGTAACAGATTATATTGAACTATGAAATAATGATAAAAGCTTTTTAAAACTGTCAACCTTGCTAAAAAAAAAAATTGCAATTCTAAATACTGTATCTTGCATATTTTTACTTATTGTATCATGTGTATTTTAATTATTCTTCAGAAATTAGGAATAAATTTATGTACCACTCACGGCTAGAAGACCAGTGCTCTAACACCGAGAAATGACATCAATATGAAAGAAATGCACTAACAAACACTCCCCCCCCCCCAACACACAAAAAAACGATAACAAAAATAACCTATATATGCCCATACCTTCTTCCACCACTACTGTTATTGCTATTACTACTGCTATTATTAGTTATTACTATGGCTATTACTACTAGTAGTAGTAGTACTACTAGTAGTACTAATCATCATCATCATCATGCTGTCGGTCGCGATTCGACAAAGACTGCTTTCATTACTTGACCGCTCTCCAGTCCACAATCCCCTATCTAAAATTCTTGGAGCAAGTTGTTTTTCTGAATTTTTCGGATTTCAGAATAAATGTAGTAATCCAGTAAAAACGTACAAATACTCATACTAAGAGAGATAAGTGAAGACTGTTTATGTCGCATGGCAACATGGTAATTCAGCGTGCGGAACCCCCCGACGTTGACCTCGACACTCTACCCTGGCGGTACATTTCTACCATGCCTAGCACTAACCCCACCCCTAACGGATTCTGCCCGAACCTACCAACCGTCGCCGCCGGCACTCAGCACTTCGCCCTAACTTGATGCGTGGCGTGTAGGGTCGGCTCACTAATTTTGACCGTCCCACCCACCCAAACAGGGTTGATCGTCATGGGTTCCGAGATAGACTGAGCTTAACTTCTACTGAAATTGACACCCTTTGATGAATAAAGAATTCCAAACCTACATTCGGGTTCCGCGTTGATGAATTACAAATACTATGACCATTTATTTATAGAGTAATATGCTTATAAAGGAAATAATGGGTTAATTATAGACCAGAAATACTCTTGTCCCTTTTTATTTCCAACAAAACCTTTTTTGTAAAAGATAAGCATTCAACCGAACCATAATCAAACACATTAATATTTCTCCAGAAAAACGTAAGAATGTCCACAGTAAGTGGGATAAATAAAGACTAAATAGTATTAGTTTATTTATATACCGTACACACACACACACACGCACAAATAGATTTTCGTAGCTTTCCGGACTTAAGAATTTCGAATAGACAATAGTTGACCTGTACTACTATTACTACTATTATTATTACTATTATTATTACTACTATTACTACTAGTAGTATTATTACTATTATTATTACTATTATTATTGCTATTATCAAAGACCCTATAACACTAAGACAGCTCACTCCCTATCTCTCCCATGGTAATGTAAATTTCACAGTGCCACCTTGTGGTGGGTTTGATCAGCTCAGCTGCTGGTTGGTGTTTCACATGTAAACACATACAATTATATTATACATGAGATAAGTAAGTCCGTCTTAGTATTATAGGCATCTTTGCTATTATTATTACTATTATTATCATTACTATTATTGTTACTATTATTATTACTATTATTATACTATTATTATACTATTATTATTACTACTATTATTATTACTATTATTATTACTATTATTATTACTACTACTACCACTGCTACTATTATTAGTAGTTGCTTGAATTTCTCGCCATGAACATGACCTTTATTTCTGACATGGCCTAAATTCACCATGACTGACCCATTTTATTAAGCCTCTCCCGATTTTTAAAAATCTTGATCCATAGAAACAAAAAGGATATCCACAAACCGCGCAGAAGTGTCTTTCTGGGAAACGGGACTGTGGTACACCGGCCGAGAGGTAGCTTGGGGTGTCGTTCTGCCCCATCTTCCAGTGGGAAACCAAGGCAAATGTACAATTAAAAATAACCAAGATCAGCAAATACAGGAAAATATAAACCGCAAATATCGAATGAAAAAAAGAATATGCATAATAATATTATATTATGAGTCTTATTTGTTTCACACGATATAATCACAATGCTATAAAAATAAGACGAAAAAGAATTTTTACATGAAAATGCATATTATGTAAATAACAGGTGGGAAAACTAACCCTAAGATAATTGTTAAATTAAACCCACAACTGTCAGTTTTCTACGAGTGACTTTAGACAAACGGATCCATACATCTCCCGATATTTCGGTGTTCTTGGTTCAATCATTGATATCCGCCACTTGTGGCCCAATTCAAACTCTCTATATATAATTGAGTTAAATAAATCCTAAATAAATTAAATTAAATACAACAATGTTTCTGTCTCCTGCCGTTATTTGTGGCCTACCAATACTTCGTGTCTCTACCAAATGAAAAAGAGCAAGTATTGAAAAGTTCATTATAACGTGACCACTATAACCTATAACAAATTACTAAATGGAAACTGAGAATGGGCTGATACACTGCCCAATTATATTCGTACCTCTTCTTCGATTAATGCTGCAAAGCTCTTCTTGAATCGCTGCTTAAATTCCTTCCCTTTCCGTTTCTTCTTAGCTGCCAACAAGTGGTGGGGAGAAGAGTTGTATTTATTTCATGACTAGGTGAGTAGGGGTTACGGTCTTAGCTTAAAGCTGCATAGTGTGATGAAAACACCGAATTTTCAAAACCAAAACAAAGTACAGTAAAACCTCTCTAAATCGACCGACCATGGGACCGACTTTAATTGGTCCATTTAGGGAGGTGCTCGGTTTAGAGAGTTAGAATATCCTTCCTTACAATGGTATTGTTGGGACCCAAATAAAGCGATCGAAATAGGGGAGTGGTTGATCTGTGGAGGGGTCGATATAGGGAGGTTTTATTGTATCTCAATTTGATTCTACATATCTAGTTTAGATACTGGTGCATTTGTTAAACGTATGTCACCACATAGAACGATACACTGAGGCAAATTAATAGAATCTATTACTGCTGAAACCTACTTTGCATGTTTGCACTTCAAATATCTCTAAATTTAGCTATTTAAAATAAAAGTTACTTCAAACTAAAGTAAGGTAGATTATAAGAATCACCGTAATATGTTTATCTATAAAAAGAAAAGGACAGAAACTCAAAACCCATCGGACTATACAACTTTAAGGACCAAATAGAAAACATAAGTATGGTACTGCTAGTATACATACTGTAAGGTACTGTCACTCGCTGATGCAAAGCAATATTTGTGAAGTTGTAATACATGCACTGGCTTAAAGACTAGCAATATTTTATCACAACATTTTTTTAATTATCACCGACTTATTTATACCTGCTATTCTTAAAGACATTCCAAAAGTTTTAAATATTGTGACAGCAGTGGTGGTGGTGGTGGCGGTGGCGGTGGCGGTAGTGGTGGTGATGATGACGGTGGTGATGATAGGGTTCAATATGAAATCATTTTCTGCGCAGCTTACTCACCTTGATCTGGCATGGACTCCTCAAATTTGGGCGCCCGCTTGCTCATTTTGAGGTCGGCGTGAGGGTCATCCTGGAAGTTGTCGTTCTCGAGTGCTTCCAAAGCTTTCCGAGCCCGTCGACGCCGGGCGCCCAAGTCCAACACGCGTTTTTGTTGGACATCCTTGATGCGGCCTGAAACAGAGGTTTTTCAAGGTTTTAAATCACTGCCATACATATTTGCAAAACTGAACTAGAAGTGAACTGTACAAATGGCTTGAAGACCCAATGGCTTCTTATTTTGGTAAATTAAGTATTAAAGAACAATGTAGCTATCGTGAAAAGCTATTTAAAGTCAATGAATTAAAAATGGTATACATTATGAAATTACCACACAAATTCTGAAGTTAGGAAGCAAAATATATTCTAACCCGGGTTTTTATAATGAAGAATTTATGAAACCATGCAGATTAAAAGACTGTATAACTAACAAGTCAAATGGAGAGCTTTCTGGGGTTGCCATCTAGTAGGCACTTGGAAATCTGCCGCGCTTGCTGGTCGCATTAAAATTGCGCTGTGACGTCATCACTTTTCTAGATGTCACTTTTTCGTCGTGCACGGAAATGCGGATTTGGGAAATTAATTGTGCATGTTGGCCCAAGGCTAACATGGGTAATTTGCTCACGAGGCTGGTGTATTTTTAGCTTTCTTCGCGGACCACTGTCCGAACCTGAATCACTTTTCACTCACCGCTCCTGCTGTGTACTTCGCTTTCCCCACCCTCCCACCCACTTACTGGGGGGGGGGGGGGGGGGGGGGTGAGTGAGCGCTGATCCCTGACCTGTATCTGCTCAACCCTTGGTTCATGATTCGCCCACTGGCCACGCAGTCCAGTCCCCGCCTGACATTTGGCCTGGTCGCCTACTGATGCATTGCCTGATAAGACCGTCTGAGGTCCCAACTTGTTTTTATTAAATTACTTTAAATCCATGTCTGTCTCTCTCTCTTCTATCATCCGAGTGGAGCGAATTGTGCTCAAATGATGCTATTTTGAAGTGCATTAAATTCCACAGATTTTAGTTTTGGCCTGATCAAAATCCGTCAAGAATTGACAAATATCCAGCTTCATGAAGTTGAAGGTAATTTTCCCTACGTTAGTACACTAATGCAACATGACAGAATTTGTTATTTTCTGCAAACACTAGTTATTTAATGTCTTAACTTTCACTATACATGCAAACTCAATGGCCACGGGTATTTGTTTGGCTCTCGACGCCGTTTTAAGCATGCAATCTATACTCTAGTAGGCACCCCCAGAATCCGCCGTGGGCGCCATTATCACCTGACCAATAAACTTGTACAACCTTTTGCGACCTCCTCTCAGGCAGAGTAGAGTCAGGAAAAAGCACCCCACCCGAGACTCATGCGCAAGTAACCTTATTGTTACATCCGTTTTGGAAGGACCAGAGATTTCAGCAAAGATAGACTATTTTCATTGTTGTGCAACGTTTTAAAGGGATTTTACTAAGCTATACAAGTCTTCAGAGGGAAGACTGCCAGGAATGTCTATGCTAACTATTAGAATGTGAATCTTTACCATTTTTTCTTCCTAAATATGATCATACAATGACTACAACTGGAATCGCAAGTCAATAACCTGGCAGAGTATTGTAGGTGTCAGGCAGTTTTGTATAATGGTTGCCATGGAAACCCACATTTTTCTGTGATATAATTTTTTTAATATCGGTTTTGATGAGCTGAGATGATTTCCCATAGCAAGAAGAACCTTGGTATCAAGTTTGATCAGGATCAAACCATTAATAAAGAAACTGCAGTTGTGGGCATGATTGTATTATGGTTGCCATGGAAACCTACATTTTTCTGTGATCTAATTTTTGTATATCGGTTTTGATAAGCTGAGGTGATTTGCCAGACCAATATGGCAATAAGAACCTTGATGTGAAATTTCATCAGACTCTAACCATTATTTTTAAAAAGCTACAGCTGACTCATATTGTAGGTGGGATGATTGTATTATGGTTGCCATGGAAACCTATATTTTCCTGTGATCTACTTTGTTATCAGTTTTGATAAGCTGGGGTGATTTGCCATACGAAGACCAACCTTGGTGTGACGTTTGATCAGGATCTGATCATTAATAAAGAAACTACAAAGAAATGTTCTTATAATCAGTCCTAAATAAGGGGCTTCTCTAATGCATTAGCTAATACAAAAGATCTGAAATTCAACAACCTTCAAATGCACATATCTCACTCAATTTTGGGAATATCTTAAAAATTCAAAAAGCATTTTGCTTTTATTTTATTGGAGCTTCCAATGAAATTATAATTTGAATGTTTGGAATAATTTGAAAATTTCTATAGACAGTTTCGTAATTCCGACTAATGTGGGCGGGTCGGTCCTAAGCATTGCTTATTCATACCGATCCACCTACGGGGAGGCTAAGGACTAACACGTGTACATATATACACATAAACAATACCTGTATTCATAGAGGTGGGAAATGAAATCACCCAAATCCAGCCAACGGAAACAGCACTCTATGGGCGGCGCCATTTGTAAACTCGTGTTGAATAACAGAATAATCAAAATCCAGCAAACAGAAACGGAAATCGCTCGTCAATATACTGCGGCGAGGCTGTCACGTATTTACGTTATTCAGGGTCACCGATTGGTTAATAATATACTCGTGTTGAATTGCATAATATTAAATACATAATTCTCCGAGCATTTATATGTATGTAAATAGACTAGTTTGTAATTCCAAACTTCCATGTTTATGCCAAATTGTTATGTATTTCCATTAATTTAGAATAAAATCGAAGTTTTGTACTGCCCGTACGTCTTTGTTTTGCTGTCGACGTTTTTCAGCATGTATTTCTATGGTTTTCAGCGCCCAGTAGAGACAGTTTCATCATTTCTACTAATGTGGGCGGGGGTGTGGGGGTCGGTCCTAAACTAGGTACCCCGGAATCCGCCGGGAGCGCCACTGTCGCCGTGCGATAAAACTCGTACAACTTCTAGCGGCTTTCTGAGCAGCCCAGTCATGTCGGAAAACGGCACCACATGTGCAACACATGCACACTGCATTGACTGCTACATCTGGGTTTGAAGCACAACAGACTGAGGCACAGACAGAGACCATTTTCAGTGCTGTGTGACATTTGAAAGGCATTTTACCAAGCCATTCAAGTCTTCAGATGCAGAAATCAGAGGTAAGACTGCCGGGAAAGTGCATGTTAACTATGATAAAGGGGAAATTTAGCATTTTATCTTCCTAAAACTGGTCTTACATTGACTCTAACTGGAATCGCAACTCTACAATTTGATGGCCAAAAGTTGGTGTTTTGACTGGATTCTGGAGTTGAGTGACTCACGCGCGGCCCCCGCGAGGGATGAGCCCTAAATAAGGCACTTCTCTAGTGCATTAGCTAATACAAAAAATCTTAAATTCAACAAACTTCAAATGCACATATCTCATTCAATTTTTGGAATATCTTAGAAATTCAAAAAGCATATTGCTTTTGATTCATTGGAGCTTCCAATGAAATTATAATTTGAATATTTGGAATATTTTGAAAATTTTACTGGGGTACATACCTAAGCATTGCTTATTCATATTATTATTTATGATGTAATACTGATCAACAGTACACATTATGTGCAACAAGAATTTTGGAGTGACATAACAATCATGACAAAGACTTGGGAAGATCTTTGTCAAACACAGACAAGTCAAAGACGTAAAGATGTCTTGTTCAAGTTGTTGGGTGGGTGATAATAGGGAGCTTTCCTATACACGAACACCTGGGTTGGCAAACCTAACGTTTATCTGCAGTCAAAATGTCAGTGAACTACACACACATCATCGCATTTAGGTTTTGGTGAATTTATGCAGTACTATAATAACATCCAAGCCCTAACTTAACTTAAAAACACATCAAAACAATGTCGCTCACCAGATTCCCGTTGTTTGTCGGCCATCTTCATTTTGAGGCTGTGACGATTCATTGAGGTATATTCGGTTTTAATCTAGTTTATACAAGAATTGTTGCTCTTGTCAATTCTATAGAATTAATACGAGACTTAATTGCCGTGACAAAATCGTGACGGAAGTGTTCAGTCTGATCTCAGGCGTATGACTGGTCGCTACAAACTACCTGCTGATCATGTATTGCGAGACCTGAACTTAGGTCATATGTTGAACCTCAGGCGGCACCACAGTAGTTCGCAACATGGTTCCGATAGATGTCGCCACTACATGCATTTTAAAGACCTTTTCGTCACTACAATCTACATGCATTTTAAAGAACATATTGTAATCTGAGTGTTTTCAGGGGTTAAATAATTTTAAATTCGAACTGATCATGTAGTGGTCTAAATATTAAGCAGTTGCTACCGACGTCACTCGAAACTTATATTAGGGTGATAATACGTTCATTAAATATTTTATCTTTCAAACTGTAGGCAGAAACTGAAATTTAAAGGGAACCTGTATAGACCCCTTTCAATGTTTGTAAACATTGTGTATGTGCACGCAGCTTGGCTGCAGAATGAATGCACACTGCCACTGAGTTTGCCGGTACGCGCAGTGCAAAACGTTTATTTTATTCAAAATTAATAGAAATCCAGAACCCTAACCATATGAATTTAATATAATCTATTCATTGAATATGTTTTCTATATGTGTTCCAAGCGGCTTGTTTCTATTTGGTGTAGTTTTAGAGATATTTTACTTTTTCTGTATGAAGATTGCTCACGGCCATTGCCAATCCATTGAGTTTGCCATACGCACAGTGCAAAACGTTTATTTTATTCAAAATTAATAGAAATGCAGAATCCTAACCATATAAATTTAATCAAATCTATTCGTTGAATATGTTTTCTATATGTGTTCCAAGCGGCTTGTTTCTATTTGGTGTAGTTTTAGAGATATTTCACTTTTTCTGTATGAAGATTGCTCATGGCCATTGACAATGCATTGAGTTTGTCGGTACGTGCAGTGCAAAACGTCAATTTTATTCAAAATTAATAGAAATGCAGGACCCTAACCGTATAAATTTAATATAATCTGTTCGTTGAATATGTTTTTTATATGTGTTCCAATCGGTTTGTGTCTAGGTGGTGTCATTTTAGAGATATTTAACTTTTTCTGTATGAAGTTTGCTCACAGCCATTGACAATGCATTGAGTTTGCTGATACGCGCAGTGCAATGCGTCGATTTTATTCAAAATTAATAGAAATGCAGAACCCTAACCGTATAAATTTAATATAATCTCTTCTTTCGGTTTGTGTCTAGGTGGTGTGGTTTTAGAGATATTTCACTTTTTCTGTATGAAGATTGCTCACGGCCATTGACAATGCATTGAGTATGCCAGTATGCGCAGTGCAAAACGTCTATTTTATTCAAAATTAATATTCAAAATTAATAGAAATGCAGAAACCTAACCGTATAAATTTAATATAATCTCTTCTGTGAATATGTTTTCTATATGTCTTCCAATCGGTTTGTGTCTAGGTTGTGTGGTTGTGTGGTTTTAGAGATATTTCACCTTTTCTCTATGAAGATTGCTCATAGGCATTGAGTTTGCAGTGTGACCGAATGTTGTCCTGCAGCCAAGCAGCGTGCGCACTGACCTAAATACCTATGCTGACGTCACATGAAATTGGTCAATAGGTCGCTGAGACAGGAACTGTACTCCGACAAATGCTCTCCAAGCATAACCATGCTTAGTTGTTATTTTTATAGAACCAAATATGTGTGGGGAGAGTAGTAGACTCACTGCACCAGAACTGGGTCATTGAGAGTGCTGAAGTCAGTGTGTGTTGGGGGGGGGGGGGGGGGGGGGGGGGGGACGGTCTGAGGCTGGGACTGTAGCTGGCAGCTGGTGTTTTGAAAATGGATGAATAAGTGGAGAGAAGAGAGAGTAAAACTGAGGTATTTACAATTTTCTTTACAGTAGTTCAAACAGGAAATATATTTGCTTTAATGTAAAATATGTTGCATAACTCAATCAGAAACACATATAGAACATGAGGAGGGAAACATATTTTTGTTGTTGAATGTAAAAAAATGTTTATGACTGTATGGGGTTTGAACCCTGAAACCAAACTTCAGGTTTCAAGCTCAACACCCTAACCACTAGACTACACAGACAACATATAGCTAGTTGTCTCAGCTCAGGCGATTTGTATGTACGACGTCATATATACAAGGTGTATGTATAGTATAGTTATACAAATCTTACCTGGTACAGATGATGGATAACTCTTGTTTTCCCGAGGTACAAGCCTCAGATGGTCATGGGCTAGGGAGAAGGAAGCAACATCCGGGTACAGCAATCTTCACCTAATTAATCAGGATAAAAATTAGCTTCATGATGGAAATCTGATGTTTTCGTTTGGCACAAGCGAAGGTAATGGTCGTGGCAGGGTATGGTGGGCGGGCCCTAGCCCATGACCATCTGAGGCTTGTACCTCAGGAAAACAAGAGTTATCCATCATCTGTACCAGGTAAGATTCGTATAACTATACTATTTTACCTCGGTACTAAGCCTCTGGCTGATCGTGGTCGAGGGAGACCTTTACGTAGCCTTATTTTTATCCTCAAAAATCTGATGAACATAAAAGTATCAGTAGTAAAGTAAAAAGTTTTTTACATCTCACCAGGTCTTGTTAGTTGGTGAGCAGGCGGGTGGCAATCCCGCTTTTCTTTTCTAGTCGTTTGTTATAATGTTTTGCAAATGACTTTGCCGTCTTCCAGCCGCCGTGTGTGAGGATTCTCCTTACTGAGATCCCCAACTTTCGTGCTTTAGACGCCATCGCACCTCGTGTAGAGTGCGAAGCATAGCGTGCCGTGTCTATGCCTGCAGCCTTGAGCACCTTGATCGTCCACCTTGCGAGCGTGTCTCGTGAGATAGCTTTGTGTGGCTTAATAAAGCTCACCAAAAGCTGTTTGGAATTCCTTATTCCTTTAGTCTTGGATATATATGCCCTAATGGCTGAAACTACACATAATTTTCTATCTTGTGGGAAACTAGTTAGATGTACGGAGGAGAGCGGATCGCCCGTCCTGTTTGACTTAAGTAATTTATCCAAGTCAAAAGTAGCCTCTTTGTTGTCAATGTCGAGACCCTGTAACGACAGGGCGACAATTGTCTGGCCTCTATGTCCAGTTACTAATAATAACAACACTGCTACCTTGTATCCCAATTGTTGGATAGAAAGATGCTTATTGTCCGGCCATGACTGGAAATGCTCGAATACTATAGAGACGTCCCAAAACCGGCTATATTTGGGTTTGGGAGGGTTCCTTTCATAAATAGAACGCATGATCCAATGGATAACCTCGTTTTTGCCCACAGTCTTTCCATCAATCCTGGGGAGAACGACGGATAGAGCACACCACGCAGCATTGATGGCACCATATCCGAGTCCTTCATCTTCCAATATGCGTAAGAATCTACCAACTTGGGCTAAGGAGGGTCCCATTGGTTTAACTTTATGCAACAAACAATGGAGGCCCCATTTCTTTAAGTAGCTGGAATATAATTTTACTGTTCCTGGCCTCCAAAGCATGCAACATTAATCTCTCCTGGGTAATTTTGTCGAGTCCAAATTGTTGTAAGTAATTACTTAAAAAAGGAATGCCAACATTGGTGTTGTGGATACGTCTCCTTGATTTGTGACCTTGCCCTGATGTTGTAGGTTGATTGGTCCTCTTGGGAATGACAAAGAGTCTTTGGCTTACCATTCGACTGCTGCTCTCCATGGCTGTGTGTTCCAGTCTGGTACTATCAACACTGCATGTGTCTTGTCGCCCCTGATCTTTCTGACTACTCTGCTGATTAGGCTGAACGGTGGAAAGATATAATAAAAAGCGTTATTCCAGAATAAAGAGAACGTATCCACTCGCCAAGCGTGTGGTTCTGGATGCCAAGATACATATTTATCAAGTTTTTTGTTCTTACGGGAAGCAAAAAGGTCTACTTCTGGAATCCCCCATTTCTGACAGATTATGTTAAAAATATTCATACTTAGCGACCATTCCAAGTGATCATGGAAATGGCGGCTTTTGTTGTCGGCTAATGTGTTCTGGGAGCCTGGGATATGTGCCACTGCTATCCAAACGTTTTGTTTCTCAGCCCAATCCCAAATTAATTTTGCTATTGTATTACATGCAGAGGACTTTGTCCCTCCCATGTTTCTAATGTATGCCATTGCAGTAGTATTATCGGTTAACACTTGGACGGTGAGTTTTTGTATTTTACTAGACTGGTTAGGCCCAAGTAAATGGCTCTCAACTCTAAGACGTTAATGTGATCGTCTATTTCTTCTTCTAGCCATCGACCCCCTGTCGCTCCCCAACCCTCTAACGAGGCATCAGTAGTAACGGTTGTGTTCGGTTCATTCATGCGGATGGGGTTGCTCGAATTATGTATGTGTTTCAACCACCAATGAATGTTTTCATGCCCCGCCTTGGAAATTGTCATGAGACTCTCGAAATTGTCTTTTGCTTTTGATAAGGCAATGTTCTTGTCTATTTCAAGTGATTTGATGTGTGCTTTGCCATATAAGATAGCTGGTGCGTAGGCAACCATTAGTCCAATGAGGACTGCTACTTGTCTTATTTTTGGCCTTTTGATCTTTAACAAATCCGATGTGGTTGTGTTAAATTTTTGGATCTTATCATTTGTTAAGGATATAGTCATATGTTGCGTGTCTATCATGAACCCCAAAAATTTCAAATTTGTGGTAGGTTTTAGAATCGATTTTGTATCGTGAATATAGAAACCTAATTTTGTTAGAATATTGCACAGGTCTTTGACTGCTAAACGACAATCGTTATCAGTGCGTGCTAGAATGAATGAGTTGTCAATGTAAGGGAACATTACGTGGCCGATTTTGGCCATCTCTGCAAAGACTGGTTTAAGTAACATTGTAAATAGACATCGTGCGCATGCCAAACCGTTGGGTAAGCATGTGAACTCATAGAGTTGCCCTCGCCAAATGAACCGTAGGAATTTCCTGTGGCCTTCAAAAATTGGAACTGTATAATAGGCATCTTTTAGGTCTACACTGGCAAGCCAAGCCCCCGGCATTACTAGATCCCGGGCTGTTTCAAGTGAAAACATTTTAAAATGTTTATATTCGAAATTATTTAGGATAGTTAAGTCTAAAATCATCCTAATTTCTCCATTAGGTTTGGGTCTAGAGAATATGTTAGAAATGTATTCGCCGTTCTCATGTTGAACCGGTGTAATAATACCCTTATTTGCGAATTTCGCCACTTCTTGATCTAAAGCTAGTTGTTCTTCTACAGACAAGCGATAAGGAAAGGGCACTTTCTTTTTTACGGGGGTTTCTATAAAGGGGATAACCACCCCTCTAACAATGTCTAGGACTTTGTCGTTTGTTGTGATTTGTTCCCATTCGGTGAGATGGTTTACCACATTTCCCACAACAAATTTGCTTACACTGGTTTGCGTTGCAGCCTCTATTTGCTGGCTGGCTTGGGGAACTGCTTCTGGGGTGGGTTGTCTCTCCTGAATGGGCGGTTGCCATCGTTCCACCCGTATTGGTTCCTTTGGCCGCAACCCCTCGGCTGGTAGTCGTAGTTCCTGTTCCCGAACCTGGCTGTCGATTGCCCAGTTCGGCGTCCTCGAAAATCCGATCTGGATTTCTTGAACTTAGAGGTGTTAGTGTCTTTCTTGCCATCAAGGTGTTTAGACTGTTTGGCTTTGGTCTCCACTTGCTTGAAGAGATACTGGAGTTGTCCTCCAAACATCTTGGTGTTATCGAGTGGTTTCCCCTTGATTGGCTTGGGTGCGAGGAAAAGCATGTACTCTTTTCCGTCGTTATCGACAACTTTCTTGGATCTGGCGACTTCCTTCCCAGCATCGGTAGTGACTGACTTGTACACGTTCTCAAATCGTCGATAAGAGAGAAAATTGCTGGTCGCTGTCAGCGCCGCAATAGCCGAGTTCATGTCCGCCGTGACGGTGGTGAACTTGTTTCCGGTCATCATCCGGTTGGCTACCGGTATAATCGCGGCGAGTGCTACTAAGACCCCTTTGTGGACAGTGTGCAGGCAGGTCTCGAATCTTTTGCGATCCTCGTTCATCGTTACGTCGTCGTCCATTTCTTTTATGGTCGCTTCTGGGATGCCCCTGATGCCGGTATATTGTTCGGCCAGCTTTGTTAGCGTTTCTGCCAGTTTGAATGTGTCAAAGTGGCCCGTTAGGTTTTTTCGCAGCAAAGAGCAGGTGTTTATCTTGCTCTTTTTGGTTGCCCTGATTTTCTTTGCTACCTTCTCGGTTATGTCAGCAAAGGTGCCGGCATGTGGGTCGTCGGAATGAGAGTCCGTAGTGGTGGACCCCGAAGAGTCATAAGAAGAGGATTTTGCTTTCTTCTTCTTTGACTTGGACTTTTTCTTGGTCCTCTTGACTTTTTTCACCTTGTTCCTGGCTTTGTAGTACTCATCTCGCCGGATGAATATTTCTTTTGTCGTTTTCTTTTCTTCCCTATCGCAACCTCCGAGTCTGTCCTTTGTTGATCGGACAGATCCTCCCAGTCGGATTGTTCCGAGAGAGAGGCGTGTGCTTTAGGCGAAGCCTTGGAGGGTGGCGTAGGGAGTAGTTGTTGTAAGCTCCCGGATGAGTCTTACCATTTGCTCATTCCCATCGACTTGGGAGGGCCCTGCCTCGGGTGAGCGGTCACGTGACGCGGCTGATAAGCGTCCAGGGGTCGCGTCTCCTTCGCTTAAAGTGTGTGGGACACCCTTGGTACCCCGCTTCGCAGCCATGTTGAGTCGTCTGTAAAACAACCAAAAGGAGGTTTTTAGGACATGATCAAGGTGCATCTGGACCGGTGGAACAGTGCTTACAGTGCTAAATGCACAGAAGGGTAATAAAACTGTATTTACACCAATTTTACACCAGGCGTGAGAAGCTAATGTGTATCGAAAGTGTAATGGTCGAGCAAGTCGAACCGAAACCAAACGAGGGGTCGGGACCAGCATAGCTATCCCGCCCACACTCTCTGTTACATACACTTCTCCCACCCATGGCGTCAGTGCCAACAGATTGGAGAAAATATTATGCAACTCGGAGGTACGCCTTAAGAAAAAACTAACGTAGCGACAAAATGACTCCTGTCAACATGTCTCTCGGTTCGGCAACGGGCGGCAAAAATAAAATGGATGCCTCCAGTATCTACAGCACCGAAAAAAGCACAGCCTTTAAAACATTATATGTATAGTAAACCTTTATAAAAGGTTGATAAGCATGTGCTATGAAAGTTCATAAACAGTTACCTCGGTTTATGTATCGGTACTTACAGTAGAAACTAGGTAAATCCTGGGTAAAGAACTGCTGATCTGCTCGTAACGTTCCTCCAGTTATGAGCGGAATATGCTAATTGCTGTACCCGGATGTTGCTTCCTTCTCCCTCGACCACGATCAGCCAGAGGCTTAGTACCGAGGTAAAATGTATGTATGCATGCTTGCATGTATGCATGTATACACATACACATGCATGCATGTATGTATATATGTATATACCATGTATATTTGACACATATACTAGCGGATTCACAGTAGGCTATTCGCAGAGCTGCTTTGCTCTGCGAATTAGTAGAAGAATGATTACTATTCGCAGAGCTGCTTTGCTCTGCGAATTAGGAGAAGAATGATTACTATTCACAGAACTGAAGTCGGGTAAAGTCGGGTCGGGTAAAGTTGGGTCAGGTAAAGTGATGTTGGGTAAAGTTGGGTCGGGTAGTCAGGTCAGGTAAAGTCAGGTAGGGTAAAGTCATGTCGGGTAAAGTCAGGCCGGGTAAAGTTGGGTCGGGTAAAGTAGGCTTGGGTAAAGTTGGGTCGGGTAAAGTCAGTTCGGGTAAAGTCATGTTGGTTAAAAGTCGGGTCGGGTAAAGTGAGGTCTGTTAAAAGTCGGGTCGGGTAAAGTCAGGTCGGGTAAAGTCAAGTCAGGTCGGGTAAAGTGATGTCGGGTAAAGTGATGTAGGCATGTATGCATGCATGTATATACTATATACCTTGTA
Organism: Branchipolynoe longqiensis; assembly: GCA_030323885.1. NCBI lineage: Eukaryota > Metazoa > Annelida > Polychaeta > Phyllodocida > Polynoidae > Branchipolynoe > Branchipolynoe longqiensis. The sequence continues at coordinate 4,961,257 of CM059197.1, read as the reverse complement.
TATCCAGGCTATATACCATGTATATATATTTTACGTATATACTAGTGTATATATAAAATGTTCTAAATATCGTGCAGCGGCCATGTAGTGACCTTAGGATTGCCATACATGGCCACAACACATACATTTGATATATACACTAGCTAGTAGTCTAGTATATATATAAGATACATACAAGGTACATACATACACCTTGTGTATATGATGTCCTATACACAAATAGCCTGAACTGAGACAACCACCTATATGTGGCCTCTGTAGCCTAGTGGTTAGGGTGTTGAACTTGTAATCTGAAGTTGTTTGGTGTTGGGGGTAAAACCCCATACAGTCCAAAAATGTTTTTACATTCAACAACAAAAACACGTTTTCCTCCTATATGTGTTTCTGATTGAATTATGCAATGTAATTGTACTAAGATATATTTTACATTAAAGCAAATATATTTCCTGTTTAAACTACTCTAAAAAAAATGGTAAATACCTGAGTTTTACTCTCTCTTCTCTCCATTCTCATCCAGCTCAGTCGCATGGCTAGTAGTAGTAACCTTGACCCTTATAAACCCTAAACTGGGTCAAAATGGAGTTTGGATGTACCAGGACTATTTCTAGGTCACAGGTCAGCACCATGCACCACCTGTGGGAAAGCTGGAAACTACTGGAACATGGAATGCACCACCTGTGTGAAAATCAGCGTACACAAATCTAAAATGAAATGGCCATGTCCATATCAACCTTATTGGATCTGACATTGTAATGAACATCGCGATATAAAATGCATTCTCAACAATATTTCGGCATTTAATTTGATTAAATTATATACATATACTTGTCCGTGCGTGCGTACATACAAAGCCTACCTACCCAGCTGCTAGCTAGGTACATAATAGGTTTTGTTTCACGACCTAGCAACATCTAAGGTAATATCAGGACGGGTCCTGAAAGTGAGCACTCATGGTGACTTTATAGTGCTGCCCCACTGGGAAATCAGTCCACCAGTACCATGAACCGATATTCCACTCAGTCGCATTATCCTGACACTGAGCTAACCAGTCCTTGCACTATCCTATTAATGCAGAGCATCAGGCTAGGAAGCGATAAGTATAAGTTTTTAAGTCATTGATTTGATTCGACCAGGAACCGAACTCCCGACCTTCCACACGCGAGGCCCACGCTCTACCGATTAGGCCACTGCGCCCTACCGATTAGGCCACCGCGTCCGTTCCTACCTACATAGGCCTAATAGGCTACATACATACACACACCTAAGTTATTTATTCAACAGCCTGTGTTGCATACATAACCACTATTCAGTGTTCAGTGTTTCACATTCAATCTCTCTACAAGCAATTTTATGTCACTACGCCAAAATAAGCTCCCAAGGGGGCCCCGCACTAGGGTAATCTACTCTAGTCTTGTAAATCATTTCACTAAAACAGACCCTGGCTGTGAATCTGGGGTCCCACCAGAAATTCTCCCAATTCGGCCTCATATCTCCTAAGGCCATATGTATAGCTACTCATTTCAATATGTGTTGATGTATATATGTGAGTATGTATACTATCGAAGATGGGTTTGTTTTAAATATTTAAAAAGAAATGGGCATATATGTCTTTGTGATTCTTTTAACCAAAAATAACAAATAATTCATATAAACATATTAGAAAAGAAGTAAACATTTATGAAAAGAAACTTGATAGGGAGTCAGACAATATGGTAGGGGGAGTCGCTTTATTACGGGAATCAGAACATTATCTCACACAAAGCCTTTCGGGTACTGTACTCATTTTAGCATGACTATATAATCATGTATATATATATATATATGAGTGCTCCACATCCCACCGCCGATAGTTGTAATTAGATATAAAAAAAAATGTGCTCATTTGGCCCTGGAATGTAAACCGTTCTGATGAGTATCACTTAAATTAGACTACATTATGAAATACAACATCAGTCCAGTCAGAACATTTGATGAAAACGCTAACATAAAGTTCATAAAAATACATGTCATATAATAATAGGGGGGTCGACGACCTGGAGTACTCTTTTCGCTTCTTTGCGATGCGCTCGCGAACGGCGCAGGGCAGATAGTCGATGATGCGGAGTGCCTTGCTCGTCTTGGTGCGTATCGTGAGGTTGTGGCATGGGTCGGACCCCAGGCCGCCCTGGCTGGCATGGGCCGTGGGGGCGATGTACCCCGTGGCGCCAGACATGCGCGTGGTAGGCCTGTCACGCCCCTGGCCACTGGCGTCGTCCGTGAGCGCCCTATTGGCTGCCGTTGATGCCCACAGCTGGTCGAATGCGCACCCGCCTCCAGTATGGCTTGGTGCTCCTGGCGTGCTTTGTCAGTGTTGCGCTGGCGGTCGGCTGCTGCAGTGCGGTTGACTTGGGCGGGGGTGGGTTGGGTGTCCTCCCCCCGCCGCGGGCTCGCTCCCCCCTGGAAGGGCGAGTCAGAGGAGGGCGCACTGGCCGCGCATAACGTCGAGCGCGGTAAAATCATCGCAGTTGATGGCTAGGAGGTCTGGTAAAAAAAAGTGGTAGGCTGGTCAGCTCCTCCTGCGACATGGTGCCCGTGGTCTTCTGGTTGAGGCCCGCTTGCGATGCCCAATCCAGGAAGTTAAAGTCGTCAGACGAATCTCCGCTTCAGCCATTGATGGGCCGACACAGTACCGGGGAGGCTGATATGCGGGTTAGCCGGAGCAGTCAGGTGGAACAGCTGGGAGCGTGGTGAACCGGCACACGAGCGATGGCGAATCGCCGCACCCTGCGGGTCATGATCTCCTCCCCCCCCCCTTATCTGGATGGAGCTGACGTGTCAATTTGGTCCGGGCGAGCTCCCAGCGCGCCGACTCCGGCGCCGCGCATTTAAATCCCTGCAGGCAGCTGGGTACATATATATATATATATATATTGGACTCAGGATTTTGGCAAGTTCACATTTGAATGGGCTTTAATGTTGCATAGTCCGATGGTTTTGAATTTCTGTATTTTTTCTGAGATAATTGGTTTGGTTTTGAAAATTTGATATTTCATCGGACTATGCAGCTTTAAGAGGCTCATTATCTCACGAGTCGTAGGGCGGGAGACCGAACACTTCAGGCTTAAACTCTTCAAGAGTGTTTAGGAGGAGGGAAACCTTGTCCTCCAGGGGTTTACGGTCCACTTGCGGGTCAGGAACCCAAACAACCGGCATCCCGGCAGCAATGCCTGCAGTGGCACCGTTGGGGGCATCCTCAAACACGAGGCACTGCAACGAGTCAGGGCGGGCATTTTTAGCCAACAATGAACAAGTCACAGCATAGGAAATACAAGCAAGAAAGTGCAATTATGCACTCCCGCAATAGAGGGGGTGTAATGACGTCACGAGGCAACTTCCGGTGGCCATATTGGATTACATGTGCAAGGCTTGGAAGTGCTTACATTGTGTTTATTTACCGATTTGTTGGTTTATTTGTCACTGTTTTGAGCAGTTTGGCCTCAAAGGTTGGTAGAAAGGGTTTTTTTGATGGAGGGGAAGCATTTTTAAAATCATGTAGCCTCACATCATTGCTAAAGTGCAGTATGTTGACACTTTGGATGCTCTGTCAAAGAATTAGAAAGGTTCGGGCAGTACCCACTAGGTGGCGCCACATACCTTGGCAGCCCTGATTATAGGTAGGCCCAGTGGTGGCCATAGTGTTCTTGGTATAAGACAGGGGGCGCCATAGGTGGTATTAAGTGTAATCCAAGATGGCTAACCGCCGAGTGATGATGTCACGTGCACTCCCTCTATAGGATGCAAATTGGGGTAGGCACTCACTTCCCGTATCGGAGGTCATGGAATCAATACCCAGATGAGTCAAACCAAACATTTACTATGATTTAGTAAATTTATACTTGTCGCCACCTTGGCTGGTACTCGGCACACATATGGTAGGGTGAAGACCTGCATTTATGTAGGCAAGCATGTCATCTTTTTCTCTTCATTAAAAAAAGGAAATTATTATTAACAAAATTTGGGAATTAAAAAGCATTAAAATGGCCAGCGAATATGGCATTAACCATATCCATTATACAATACATGGGAACTAAACGCACGGATTACAAACCGTGAAGGTTAGCCTATTGCGTTCCCTGTTTACCATATTTCACCGGGCTCAACTACGTTAATTTCTAAAGAAATTAAACTTGGTTTAAAAAAAAATTGTTTATTAGGGTTTACGTTCTAGCAACATCTACGTTCATAACAGGACGTGTACCGACTTATAACAGTGTGCACCCATAGTGAATCTATTCACACTATTCATGCGTGACCTAATTCGTCATCAGAACGAGGCTGATTATGCATCGGGTATTGGAAATTGCCATAAGACACTGCTGTGTGCCGATGTGTATGAACTACTACAGAAATTAAAGGAGTAAAAGATATTCACTTTTGAAACTATCATATTCATTTTTGCATACCTTTTTTCTATTTATTGGTCAATTTTCATGAAGATTGAGTGATGATCAGATGCATTTCAGTAAGCAATGTCAACAAAGTCCCTCACCTTGGCTGCCAATCTTTTCTTAAATTCAAAATTGCATAACTTTCTTAATATATATATATTTTAAAAATATATTTGGACCCTTTTAAAGCTTTTATTAATTTGTAATTACTAAGACTAGTTGTTTAACTGTGTTGCACAGATAACTACACCGACAGTCCTGCATTACATGATACCACCATAACTATGCAAACTTGAAGTTGACAGTCACATTGTAGTTAAAGATTGGGAAAATCACCATGCAAGGGTCACCCAACCTTCGTGAAAATTGGCCAATAGATGAATATGGTAGTTTCAAAAATGAATACCATTAAATTTGAGTGATTTCGAGAGGTAGATGGGTGACGAAAAAGTATTCACATTACTTTTCATACAGCGGCGCCTTGCAGATGCGTAAGTGGCCTCGGTATGGTTTCAACATGGCCACGGCGTGAATAGTGTCTCTTTAGTGGTAGATACTACGTCACGGGTACCATGACCAAATTCATCCTGGCACTGAACCAAACTAGTTTTCACCCTACACTAGTTATGCTGAGCACCAGCCAAGGTAGCGACAAGTATCAATTTAGGAAATGCTTTGGTATGACTCATCTTGGTATTGATTCCACAACATTCCATACAGGTTAGTGAGTGGCCAAACCAATTTTCCATCTCGTCCGATCGAGGAATTCAGAAAATATCAAGTCAGCAAATATGATTTGATGACCAATGTCCTGGCTCTGTCAAAGGATTTATTCCGATGAATAAAGTACTTACTAATTTATTTATTTTATTTTAAGTAGGCCCATCTACGAATATAATTATTACATTACACAGTAATCATATGTGACTACATAACAGTTATCAAATACTGTCATATACTTGTGTCTAGGGTCACTGCGTCCGGCGTGGATAGGGTGGTGACATCAGGGAGTCTAGATGATCAAGTGCTTTCAAATTAGAGATAAGACTTGGAATAGTAAAAATAGAAGTTGCAGATGTGGTTCCTTTGGCACCGCGGCGCAAGCAGCACTATGGAGCATAGCCTATGGTGTGGAAAAAAATACAGGTCGCAAGTGAGCATGTAGACGAGGCTGGTGGCGTGCGGCGGTTCGTTTTGAAAGCAATGTGATCTAATGGTTAAGACACTAGCCCTGGAATAGAAATAAGTGTTGGTTCAAAACTAGATAAACTATCCACGCCATACTTGCAGTAGGGGTAAAAACCAGCCCATTAGAAAAACTGCTGGGTAAATGAAATGAGCAGATCAATTCTTAATTTAAGAAGCAAAACATATTCTTCACATATCTTAATATTTACCTGTTAGTTTTTATTTGAAAAATATAATAAAACATGTAGTTTAAAGTGAACAGGTATAGGCTGCTGAGATAGGAACCGTACTCAGACAAATGCTCTCCAAGCACAACCTTGTTTAGTATTTATGTTTATAGAACCAAATATATGTGGGGAGAGTAGTGGACCCACTTCACCAGAAGTGGGTCAGTGCTGAGGTCAGGCTGGTGTGGGGGGCGGGTGGGGGGGGGTCTGAGGCTCGTACTGTAGCTGGCAGCTGTTGTTTTGAAAATGGATGGGTGAGTGGAGAGAAGGGAGAGTAAAACTGGGGTATTTTCAATTTTCTTTAAAGTAGTTCAATCAGGAAATATATTTGCTTTAATATATATGTTAGTACAATTACATTGCATAATTCAATCAGAAACACATATAGAAGGAAAACATTTGTTTGTTGTTGAATGTAAAAAGGTTTTGGACAGTATGGGGTTTGAAGCCACACCACCAAACAACTTCAGATTACAAGTTCAACACCCTAACCACTAGGCCACATATAATTGCCTGTCTCAGTTCAGGTTATTTGTATATATGATGGATGGTTGGATGGATAACTGTTATTCATGATTACTGTGGATTCATTACTTCATTCATTCAATGATGTAAAAAAAGTGAACTACATGGGGGGGGGGGGGGGCGGTTGAACCCACAACACCAAACAACTTCAGATTACAAGTTCAACACCTTAACCACTAGGCCACAGAGAACACACATAGTTACTTGTCTCAGTTCAGGCTATTTGTATATATACAATGTCATATATACAAGGTGTGTGATTGTGTATGTGTGTATATATATATATATACCATGTGTATATCATATGTATGATGTATATACTAGTCATATATAAAATGCATGCGTTGCGAGGGCATCATACGATGACCACGCAGTAAATACATTTTATATATGCACTAGTAATAGTATATATGTCATATATATACAACGTATATACAAGGTAGTATATATATGGGTCACTCTCCTGAAAACTGGCCAGAAGTGTCACATGGAGAGTTAAAATCTAATATTTGAATTTTTTTACATTTTTTTATTGCAAAAGAAAGCTTGAAATTTCCCCTTTACATCTATGTAAAGTATAAATTGATGAGATAAAAAATAAAGGTATAGTCCATGATTAAGCTATGTCTTATGGCAGTATAACATGTGTTGCTCAGATGTAAAACATGTTTAGGACACCACACAGTCTGCTTAATAAAAATCTAAGCAGAATTAAATAATTTCCTACTTAGAAGCATATTAATCATGGCATAATATACAGAAATGTGTGGTGCTTATATTGATTTAAAAAAAAGTAATTCCCAGCCATGCTTTATTCACTGAATAATTTGTGTACAATATTTGTGTGGCATCCAGACACCACTGGTTACATCTGTGACGGAAATTTGTAATGTTATTTCTGAAGACATCAAATAAACTTATTTTAAAATTAAGCATGCATACATGTTAATAAATACTTCCTTTTTGATTTGGGACCTGTTTTGTTTGATATATCAATGCAATACAAGATGTTAGTAAGGATCCAACCATGTCCCATATGTCATGTTACAAATGGCTGACTGTAAAATGGTTTTTTTTTGTACAAAAACACTTCATAACTAAAAGGACCAAAGTTGCACAGTTTATTTCATTTCCCTTATTTCTTACATCAAATCTGAACATGAATATGAAAAATATAAGGAAAAGATAAGTAGTAAGTTTTTTTACAGATGATTTAAAATCCCATCCCATGCTGACCTCAGGAGAGTGTCCCATATATATGGACCAAAAAAAAAAATATATATATATATATATATATATCGATCTGCCAATACTAATATATATATATATATATAGGCCTGGGGTAGTAGAACCATATCAGTTTCTACACTCATCTATGACGAACTGCACATTCTATGATTCAGCTGGGCCTGAGCATTAATGGTTTGACGGGATCCGATGCAATTGCGAAGGTTTCTGGGTTTAATGCTATGATGGCAGCAGCCGTTCTGGTCATGGCTATGTGTTATCGTTTGGACATGATCCATCGCAAATGCGCTGTTCCACAGCATATGTGTCGGCGCACGGCCTGGGGTCGCAGCACCATATCAGTTTCTACACTCGCCTATGACAAACTGCACGTTCTGCGATCCCGAGTCGTCTGCCGGCGCATACACTGCATTAAGCCCAGAACCTGGTGTATTTGCAATGGATCCCATCCAACCGATAACGCATGACCAGAACAGTCGCTGGCATCATAGCATTAAACCTGGAAATCTGCGCATTTGCAGCAGATCCCGTCAAGCCAGTAACGCTCAGGTCTGGCTGGATCGTAGAATATGGCTGCTGCCATCATAGCATTAAGCGCAGAACCCGGTGCATTTGCGATGGATCCCATCCAAACGATAACGCATAGGCAAAACCAGAATGGCTGCTGCCATCATACCATTAAAAACGGAAACCTGTGTATTTGCAGCGATCCCATCAAACTATTAATGCACAGGCCAGGTTGATCTGGCCAGCATGGAACGGCTGCTGCATTAGCTAATACAAAAGATCTGAAAGTCAAAAACTTTCAAATGCACATATCTCACTCCATATGGTTCACTCCGTTTTACATTCAATAACAAACAAAAAAATGTTTTCCTTTTATAAACAGTGTAACTGACAAATTTCAAACGGATGCACACAAAACACATGCGTGCGCATCCTCACATACATTTAGACTGCCAAGGATATGCGTACTGCTCACATATGGTATGCGTAGACACTATGTATATGTCAATAGCCTGAACTGAGACCAGTAATTATATATATGTGGTCTCTGTAGTCTAGTGGTTAGGGTGTTGAAATTGTAATCTGAAGTTGTTGGTTTTGTTGGTTCAAACCCCATACAGTTCACTACTTTTTACATTCAACAACAAAAAGACGTTTTCCTTCTATGTGTGTTTCTGATTGAATTATGCAATGTAAGTGTACTAACATATATATGTAACACCCTAACCGCTAGACTACAGAGGCCACATGAGTTGGTTGTCTCAGTTCAGGCTATTTGTATATATACAACGTCATAAGGTGTATGAATATATCCATGCATGTATATACCTTGTATATACCTTGTATATATATTTGACTTATTTACTAGTGCATATGTAACATTTCTAAAAATAGTGCAGTGGCCGTACAGTGACTTTAGGGTTGGCGTATGATGGCCGCACAGCACATACATTTGATATATGCACTAGTTACTAGTCTAGTATATATATATGATACATACAAGGCATACGTACAAGGCATACATACATACACACATACATACATACATACACACACCTTGTATATATGACGTCCTATACACAAATAGCCGGAACTGAGACAACCAGCTACATGTGGCCTTTGTAGTCTAGTGGGTAGGGTGTTGAACTTGTAATCTGAAGGTGTTTGGTGTAGTGGGTTCAAACCCCATACAGTCCAAAACCTTTTTACATTCAGCAACAAAAAAACGTTTTCCTTCTAGGTGTTTCTGATTGAATTATGAAATGTAATTGTACTGACATATATTTTACATTAAAGCAAATTATAAAATCATGTTTAAACTGCTCTAAAGAAAATTGAAAATACCTCAGTTTTACTCTCCCTTCTCTCCAATCACCCAGCCATCTTCACAACATCAGCTGTCACATGACCAATCTAGGTCACCCTACACCACCAAGTGGAAAAGTTCAGTACTAAGCATGCTCCACCCTGTGCCACAAATTAGAACTATTCCGAGTTTGTTTGTTTTCCTGACCACCTATACCTTTTCCCTTTAGTGGACTTTAAAAGTCAAATCAAAGGCGTTCTATCATCGCCATCTTGTCTTTTTGCATTCTCTCTCATTTCACCAACTCTTTGACGATATAAGTAGCCATTTGATACTGGAACCAGGGATTGCACTTCCTGTTCCATACTAAAGCAGTTTGCATCAGTATAAATTAGACTACGTTTCCATTCACCCTTACTGCAAGTACAGGGTGAATCTTTTATCTGGTTCAAAACTAGATAAAAGATTCACCCCGTACTTCCAGTACAGGGGTGACCGACAACGTAGTGTAAATACGGGCGAAGATAGCTTTAGTATGGAACAGGAAGTAGAATGCCTGCCTCCAGTATCAAATGGATACTTATATCGGCACAGAGTTGGTGAAATGGGAGAGAATGCAAAAAAAACGAAATGGCGGCCATAGAACGCCGTTGATTTCACTTTTAAATTGCATTAAAGTATATATTTTATTATATTTTCCAACTCAAAAGTAGCGGGTAAATATGAAGACGTACATAAAGAATATATTGTGCTTCTTAAATTAAGAATTTACCAGCTCTGTTAATTTCCCCAGCATGTAGAAATTCTTCGCCAGTTCTTCTAATGGGTTGGTTTTCACCCCTGTACTGGAAGTACGGGGTGAATCTTTTATCTAGTTCAAAACCTGCTCTAGGAGCAATGTTCCCTGTGTTTTCATCACCCCCACGACACCTACCTTGGATGGATCGGGGTTGTCGGGGAATCTGCGGGCGGTGACGAGGAAGCAGTCTGGCGCAGGCTTCCCGTGTTTCACATCCGGGTCGTCAGAGCTGAGCACCACATGATCAAAAATGGCGAACAGCTCGGGGTAGCGCGACGTCTTGAGACGGTAAAAGTCGCTCCTGGTCCCACTGGCGATGGCCATGGGCACCTTGTGCTGGTGGAGATGGTGTACTAGTTTCTCTACACCTGTGGATTAATTGTGTGGCAATGTCAAAGAGCAGTTTGATTTCAAAGTCCCGAAAATAATTTGCATTACTAAGCGGTCATCCAAAGTTCTCCTAACTTTCATGATCATAAGAGTACTATTTTTCTAGACCTCCTACCCCTCCCCCCCGCACAAAGTGGTGCACATCCAACATAGTATCATAGAACATAGTAGTGGTTTATCTAAGTTATACCAACATTTTATTCAATCATAAAAAAATGCGTATGAGTAACACCCGAACCCATCATATGTTTTGAATAACCATGACATTTTTTTTGAAAATTTGAATGTTCCCATATTGGTTGGTATTTTACATTGTGGCAACATCTAAGGTCACACCAGGACGGATACCGTTTTGTGACAGTGCGCGCTCATGATGACTTTATAGTGCTGCCCCACTGGGAAACCTGGCTGCCAGCACCATGACCCCATATCCCACTCAGTCACATTATCCTGACACTGAGCCAACCAGTCCTTGCCCTATCCTAATAATGCTGTGCACCTGGCTATGAAGCGACAAGTAGCATGTGGGTTCGAATCCCGCGATCTACCAAAACGGGAGATGGACGTTCAACTCATTTGGGCATCCCGTCTGGTCCCATAATTGGTAGAGGTGAGGAGAAACAGGTTGGAGAGGTGGAGGAGGAAGAGGAAGGGGCAGAGAAGGAGGAGGTGACGGAGGAACGGGCAGAAGTCAAGAAAGAGGGGAATAATTGTTCACGTTTGAATGGGGAAGACAACTATTTACCATTGAAATTTATCCAGCTTAATCAATGAATATAACTACAATAACATAGTCAGTTGAATACAATTGAAATCGTTCGGTGGGAGGGGGGGGGGGGGCTAAAAAGAAGGACAAAAGTGGGAGGGGGGACAACCCATCCATATAATTCTGACCTGGCAGTAACGTTGCTTCCGGCATGAGTTTCTTCGACAGTTCTTCAACTGTGTTAATGTACTGCTCCACCGTAATCGGCAACTCCAGCTCATCTGTTAGTGTTAACGAAGACAAAAATATGAAATTACACCAATGAGAACTTTTATAACCCTCCATATACGATGTTAGAGAGACATGAATATATACGAAAGCAATATGTGGTTATATATACACATATATAATAGTTCTATCTATATATAATATATATTTAAAAAAGTCTAAAATCTGTCAGAAATAAGTATAAAAATGGTCTTAAAAAGTTGCACTAAACAGAACACACACCACTCCTGCAAAGAGACTAGCAAAGCACATCTCTCAATCTCATCAAATTCCTAATTCTAAGTTTGAATAGTTTTCAATTACCAGATTGGCAATTAGTATAAAAAAGTATTTACACCTGAAAAAGGTATAAGTGTATAATGCTTTCAAAAAGTATAAAGTGGCAGCACTGGTGTCTTCTGTGCATGTGTTTGTGACCTTAATGTAATGCATATGAGGATAAATTAAAAGTATGTCATGCACTATTCAGCATTTTAAATTTAATCCTCTTGATAATAGCAAACACAGCTGGTGTTCATCTAGAATTTCGAAACCAATTATTATGCAATGAGGCACACACATATTAATTGTTGTGAATTTACATCCTAGCAACTTTGAAGGTTATATCAGGGCATGCAGTGATTTGTGACAGTGCACATTCATGGCAACTTTACAGTGCTGCCCCACTGGGAGACTGGGCCACCGACATCATGACCTGATATCCCATTCAGTCACATTATCCTGGTATTGAGCAAACCAGGGCCGCGTTCAACAGGGCACCTCGAAGAAATCCCAAATGCTGCGCTACTCTGAGCGGCGGTTCAGCAGTTGGGTGCCTCGAAAATGGTGGCCTCCATAACATGCACTTCCTGCAGCCATTTGCAATTGAAGGAACAGCTCTGATTGGCTGACACCCACAGCCATTTTGGAGGAGTCGTCTCCTACTCGAAAAGTGTGACGTCTCAGAGTCAATTGTGAGGCACACGTTGAACGCAAATTGGCAAAAAAGACGCCATGGAGCCGTCTCGCAATCGACTCTTTGAGACCTACCCTGGAACGCGGACCAGTCCTTGCCATATCCTATTAATGCCGAGTCCCAGGCTATGTAGTAAGTCATTGCATTGATATGGGTTTTAAACACGAGAGCGCGTCGCCATGTCAAAGGACATCACAAGTTTGTATATCAACGTGTATGTTATATATGTTTATTTGCAGTTACGCTACCTGTTCATTTACAATGGCTATTACATAGGAAAGTGTCATATTTAGCTAAATAAAGTATTTTAACACACACACGTTAGACAAGAGTTATGGTGACTCACTAGAGAATCTAAATATAGTAAGTAAGTTGGGCATGAATCTCACCGTCTTAGACAGTAATGGGTCAGAAGTCCAACTTGGTATATTCTACCGATACACCAAATGCAGATAATCTACGTAGGGGTTTTGCGCATGCGTCAAAATTGAATGGCATTTCAGCCAAATTGGGCGTATTCGATTAATCAACTCAGTAGACCTGAGCGACTTTTTACTGCATGTGCACATCCTACAGACTCGGGTTGAATAATCGAATACACTTCTGAATGGTCTGGGTGGGAAAAATGGTGGCTTAATCCAAAACTTAATTTTTTTTTTTTACATAACCGATATAACTACAGCAAAATAGTATTTAAAGTAGTTTTTGATTGCATAGTTTAGTTATATTTCAATTTCATTGATCTGGTTTATTAAAAAAAACTAAAACAAAAAAAACATACACATAGGACTTGTACTGCCACAGGACGGTGTGGCGGTTTCAGCGCCCGGTCAGTTTCAGCGCCCTGCCGTGGCTTCTGCGCATGCGCGGATTTTCACATGTTGCGGCGAGCACTGCTATTTGTTTTGTTTACACTCGGCGATTCGACGCCGATCTAGCTGCTACGTTAATATCGCTTGGAATTTAAGGTTAATTTAATTAAATTTCATTATTTGAGTATGTAATTCTGTTAAATATGATCGCATTCAATAGATTTCGGCCTAATCGGTCCCTAACACTGCCGGGCACCAGCTGAGCTTGTAGCCGGCGAGGCCACGGGTGTTTTGACCATCTCTTAAAATCCGCGCATGCGCAGAAGCCACGGCAGGGCGCTGAAACTGACCGGGCACTGAAACCGCCACACCGGTACCAGCACAAATGTGAGGTCATCGCTCCTAGCCAACCCCAGCCAAGAGGTGGGTTACTGGGGTTGGGACTTTTTGCACACGGCACGTGTTTTTGTCAACTCCACTCGCAGTGTTCTATTTGAATTTCTAGCAACTCGGATGAGCTGAGTCGCCCGGGTCATGTTAATCGAATACGTGCATGCGCATAACCCTGAGCATAGAATGTAAACCCATGGAGAATCTAAACCATGACACCGGGTTAACTAAATCCCTCAAGTTAGTTTTGGGGTTTTATTTTGGGTTCTTTTTATTACTATTCCTATTAGGTGCATGGCACTGGAAAAAAACCTCACTATGCTTGATGAAAAAAAGAAGAAGAAATTTACCACCACCCGAAGAAGTACACTTCTTTTATTATCACAGATTCATACAAAACATAACGCCTAAATGCTACTAATATAATGTAGACAAATTGTAGTAAAATCCTGTATTTCAGTTGATGATCTCTATCCGAGCAAAGTGGACTTGGAAGGATCTCGAGCAGTTTATCTTACAGCTCAGAGACCAGCACAACAAAGAACAACCACCACATCTTCTATTAATTATCAGTCTAAACAAGACCACCTTAATATAGGGCCATAATTGGGCCAGTTAAAGCCTTTGTATCTTGAATCTAAAGTAGTGGCCGTAATCGATTATGACGGTCCAAACCATTCGGATCATCCCGGTTGTCAAAATTTAAAAGGGAACACCCTGAGGTGTACCTAAAAATACATGGACCATGTGCAAAATGATCCAACTCCAATGCACCACATCTTGGCTGAGGACATCAGGAGCAATGACATCACATTTATGTTGGTACCTGTAGTGTCAGCCTGTACTGCTACATGTTTTGGTGTTTTTTTTATCTGCAGGTACACTACAGATCCTATGCTGATTTATCTGCAGGTACACTACACTCAATCTGCATTTTTTCTGCCTCGACCGCATTTGTTTATACAACCCGAGTTGATATGATCTGCACATGTGCAAAATAAAGGGTTAGGATGATCTGAGGTGATTGTAGTAAAATCGGCCGGTATGTCTATGTTGCTGAAAAAGGGTGGTAGTGGTGGTGATGGAGGGGATTCTTCAGCACTTAAAAACGTTGTCTTACCTATGAGCACCTGTCCAGCAACAGCCTCCTTCTGCCCCATCTGTTTCATCTTTAATTCCAATGTGAACTTCTTGTTATACTTAGCACATATGATATCCATGATCCGAGTATATATCACCTCAGAGTCTGGAAAATAAAAACAGGCACAACGGGAAGGGAAAGTATAAAGATATATAGGCCTATAAGTAACAACAAATGCACACTTGGCTGGGTGATTGCATAACTGAGAGGTTTTCTTTGGTCTTTACATCTATTGATCAAGCATGGTAAATTTCAATCACAGACAATTGGTATTCTTTGCTCTACTGCTCCTTGTCCTATCCTAATAATTCCAAGCTAGGTAGTGACAAGTATCAATTTTGTAGCAGTTGTTTGACTCAGGTTAATTTGTTGAACCTCACAGGTTTTGAATCCCATGACCTGCCACATGAGAAACAAGTGCTCAACTCATTCGGCAACATTGTCTATTTTGACGGTTTGGTTGATGGGTATTTAAGCTATATCAGCTACAAAGGCTATATTCATTGCCAGAAACCAGATTAGATTTTTTTTGGGGTACATTAGTTGTTTAAGCAGGGGAAATTTCAGTCGCAGACGACTGGTCTTCCTCATTCCACTGCTCCTTGCCCTATCCTAGTAATGCCGAGTGTCTGGCTGGGAAGCGACAAGTATCAATTTTTAAGTCATTGGTTTGACTCGACCAGCATGGGTGACTATTTTATCTCCAAACTCATAAGCCAATCATTGAATAATTTAGTTACTCCCGCAGCACTGTTTCTGACTCGACGCCACTCGGGATAGCATATACTGATATAGGGATGAATCTATAAAAGATCCACCCTGCACTACAGACAGTACAACTAAAATAGTCTGAACAGAGCCAGAGCCTTGCAGAGGTGAATCTTGTAACTAGGCCTAGGGTGAATCCTTGTCTGTGTTTATAATTAATGCTACAGCTATCAGATTCTATGTCACTTAAAGTTGCATAGTCCGATGGTTTTGAGTTTCTGAAATTTTCTGAGATAAATATATTAGGTTCATCGTTATTATGTACCTTACTTTAGCTTGAAGTAACTTATATTTTAAGTGGCTAACTTTTGAGATATTTGAAGTGGAACCATGCAAAATTAATTTTGGCAAGCTTGTCAAAACTCTGACCCCATAGGCTTCTGCAGTAACAGGTTCTATTCAATAGCCTCAGTATTCCCTTCTATGTGGCTACAAATGTTTAATAAGTGCACCAGTATCTAAGTTAGATATGTAAAATCAAATTGAGATAATTGGTTTGGTTTTGAAAATTTGATAATTCATCGGACCATGCAGCTTTAACATCACGCTATCTTGATGACTATTTAGTATTTCTTTGCCAATGTTGGTCTTGTCACGTCTTCTCTTCTTTTGTTTTACCTATCAACAAACCGTCAAGGTCGAATATCACATGTGTTACTTTATCCATGGCTGGCATCATGACATGCACTTGCTTTGCACACCCAATGTCTATTTACGGATGAAGCGCGATGAGTGCCTATAACTTAGTATAAGTCCTCCTGTCTGGAGTGAATTCAGCGATAAGATATGGCGCGCCACCTAACGGGAGTCTCCTGCGACGAACGCCTATTCTCCTATGTCCAGGGAGATACTTGTAAGGAAGTCTCAGCTACAAAAAGTCTGAGTCATACAAATACTTGTACTTGATACATTCATATATACCGCACGATTCTACCACAGTAATATGTCCTTGCTTTGTTACTTTAAAAAAGACCACGAGGTAGACTACAGCAAGGAAATGTCAGGTTCCTCCGGCAGCCCTGCTCCTGAACCGAGTCAGCAGTGTACACACTAGATAAAAGATTCACCCGTACTTGTAGTACGGGGTGAATCTTGTACCTATGTACACACGTGCTTGCGCAACATGTACTGTTCGTGCACTGCCGTTGTTATCCGTTAGGTGGAAGCATATAGCCTGAATCTTTTATCTAGTGTAAATGTACACATCGCCAAATCGGATGCATCTACGTTGCGGGAACAGCCTTCTCTTAAATGCGTCTGCCATTGGTGTTTCAATATGTTTATCGATTATTTATTTGCAGTGCGCAGTCTTTATTTATTTATTTATTTGCAGTGCGCATGTGTACGAGACTGTCTCTTGTCGCTGTCTTGGCCACATCTAATTGTTACAACGGGTACCGGAGGCGGCGATGTTGCACCTGTGGCAGATCGCTGGTGTTACACGGTGCGCAGGAACCTTTCACCAGCGAAATCACGGGTCCCACTTCCGGTAGGCATCGTACGATACTGCGTTATGCCCACAATTGTTGGCGGAGATAACGTTGCCATGGGCTTTTTTTTGTTGTACATTAGTTGTTTAAGCAGGGGAATTTTCAATCGTGGACGATTGGTCTTCCTCATTCAACTGCTCCTTGCCTTATCCTAATAATGCTGAGAGCCTGGCTAGGAAGCGACAAGTAGCACTTTTTAAGTCATTGGTTTGACTTGACCAGGGTTCGACCCCACGATTTACCAGAACGGGAGGTGGACGCTCTAACTCATTCAGCCAGGGCCGCATTCAGGGTCCGTCTCGGAGGCGCCTCGGTGACGTCTCAGCGATGCTTTTTGGTCTATTTGCGTTCAGGGTCCGTCTCGGCGACGCCTCCCTTTTCAGGCAGGAGACAAAAAGCCCCTCGAAAATGGCCGCCGCATGCAGTGGTTTCATCCAATCAGAGCGCAGCATTTCGATTGCAAATGGCGGCCGCCTATGGGGGCGGCCATTTTCGAGACAAGAAACTGCCTTTGTCGTTCAGACTAGCGTGACGTCACAGGCGCCTCCGAGGCGCCTCCGAGACGGACCCTGAACACGACCCAGTTCACAGCACAGCGTTTACTATCAATGATACAGAAATTGAATTGTTAATTTGAGTCAAGCATCCACCATATCAGCAACTTTATCAATGTTTGATCTTTGGATAATAGTCGTAAATATACCTATATCTGAGCTATGAATGATGTAACTGTATGCTAACTTAACAGACAGCGCGCGATTTCTATGAAAAGAAACGCCAATGGTTTGCTACGGGTAGCCTACCTGTAATATTGGGGAATACCTGATATTATATACATGATTCACCCCGTACTTGCATATATATAGCATGCGTATATATCACATTTATATATAATGTGACAAAAGTATAAATAGCTTTGGATCAATGAGAGCGCAATTAGATCTAGAAAGACGTAACTTCATACACAATGTACAAAATCGAATTAGTTCATGTCCCAATACGCAATAGGCACATTTTCTTTTTACATGTATCAGGATATAGCAGGCTGTATTTATACTGTCCATAGCATGTAAGCCCGGGTACCCAGGCTTGTTTTCAATGCTGGCCAGCTGTAGTGTTGGTGTTTTCTTACCAAACAGTAGCTGCTGATAAGTTATTTGATTGTCTGCATTTCAGTAGCAGATAGATAGTCTGTTGGTACGTTTAGTAGCCTATGTTAGCTTTTTTTGGGGCCCTCTTGGCATTGTATTTTTTATCTATTCTTATTTCTATGTTAGTTGTTTTCTTAAGGTTCTATGTTAGTGTTTTGGGGTTTTCTTGGGAAGAGTGTTCCGCTTTTTTTCTACTAAATTCTATACTAGCCTATTTTATTTACATGTCCATAGGCTTGTACGTAATGGTCGTTGAGATATGTTTGTTTGAATTTGATTTGATTTATATTGTTGTTGGATATGTTATCTGGCTTTTATATTTCCGGTTATCCCGCCCTGGGCTGTCCAGTTGGTGGGCCGTGACATATCACCTGCCCCCTTGTGGTGCAGTTCAGTTGGGGTTCCCAGTTTTTATTTTGCACAGATATTTTTTGTACATTTTTAGGTCAGGGATTTGTCTTTCTTTCACCGTTTGCACATTCCATGCCTTGGCAGCCATTTCCAGTGTGCTCCTTTCATGGGCTTTGATCTGGCTTCTGGTCTGCCTTAGTAGGGGTGCCTTGCTTGCTCTGGTGTCCCTTAGTGGTTGGGTTAGATGCTTAATGTCTTGGCTATATCCATATGCTAATGTTTTTAGGTGGATTATCCTTCTGTTTTCTAGTAGCTTTACTTTAGTTCTTTTGTGTAGGTCATAAGTGGGGTGTAGTTTGTCTATTTTCAGGCAGATTTTCAGGGCCCTATTTTGTAGTATCTGCAATTTTTTAAGTAGCTATTTTTTAGCACCCATGTAGATTACATCTCCATAATCAAAGTAGGGGAGTACCATGCCTTTGAAGATTTTTATTGACATATCTTGTGTCATATAGTTTCTTAGTTTAGCAAATAGCCATAGTTTGTGATTTACTTTTTGTATGATTTTTGTTACACACAGATTGTAGTTTAGCTGGCTATCTAGTTCTAGGCCTAGGTATTTGTAGTGATTTACACTTTCCAGTGTTTGGTTTCCTAGTGTGCATTGTAGGTTTCTTCCTGTGGTTGCTGTATGTGAGAAGAGTACTGTTTTAGATTTATTTGCATTGATGGTTATTTTATTGGATTCACACCAGCTGTCTAGCTTTAGCAGGAGGTTGTTCAGTTTGGTTGCTACCTCCTCTACTGTGCTTCCTTCTGCATATACGACAGTGTCATCTGCATATAGCTGGAGACATTCTGTCCCCAGCCATTTTTCTAGGTTGTTTATGTATAGTATGTATAGTATAAATAGTAGTGGTCCCAGGACTGATCCTTGGGGTACACCACAGGTGACAGTTTGTTGGTCTGACAGTGTACCATTTACTTTAGTTGTTTGCTGCCTGTTCGGGGTCAAGGTCAATGGTATTGCTGCTGCTGTAAAGCGGGGGGTCTCCTGTAGTCTTTTCGTGGACGACTTTGTTTTATATTACAGCGGTGCTAACATGAATGTCATAGAGAGACAGCTACAACCAAGCATAAATGGGATCCATCGATGGTCAGTTCTGAACGGTTTCAAATTTTCCAAGACCAAAACAGTCTGCATGCACTTCTGCCTGCTGCATAGAATGCATGCGGAACCGGAGCTGACCCTGGATGGGGATCCCATTAAAGTCGTTGAGAAAACCAAATTTCTGGGCCTCATTCTCGACGCAAAACTGTCTTTTGTGCCACATATAAAGTACCTGAAAACAAGATGCCTGAAAGCGCTGGATATTCTGAGGGTGCTGTCCAGCTCAGAGTGGGGAGCGGACAGAGATGTTCTGCTCTCCGTGTACAGAACCTTGGTTCGTTCACGAGTGGATTACGGCAGCATAGTATACGGTTCCGCAAGGAAATCATATATTGGGCTGCTAGACACGATCCACCACCAGGGGCTGCGCCTGGCCCTTGGGGCCTTCCGCACCTCACCAGTTCAGAGCCTTTATGTCGAAGCCAATGAACCATCACTTAACAACAGGAGAATCAAACTGGCCATGCAATATATAGTCAAGATAAAAACTACTGCATTGAATCCTGCACACAATTGTCTATTCGAGCAACATGACGAATCCAGATATGAAGCCAGGCCAAATTACATCCGGCCACTGAGGCTCCAAATGAAACCTCATTTGGAGGCCTTGGGCGTGGATTTGGACATGTTGGAGGATGCCAAAGTCCCAGAACATCCCCCGTGGTCATTGAGAAAGCCATGGGTTATCCTCCGACTCACGGAACTGAGGAAGTCTGGGACACATCCACTCGAGTACCAAGGACTGCATGCAGAGATTCAAGGCCAGTTTGCAGACCACCTCTCCATATACACTGATGGTTCGAAAGACCAAAGCCGGGTAGCTGCTGCGGCAGTCTGCCGACGGGAAAAATTTGGTGTACGTTTGCCCGATCAGAGCTCGATTTTCACTGCAGAAGCCCGAGCACTCCTTCTCGCTTTGGAGTGTATCGAGGTATCCAACCACACCAACTATGTTATATACAGTGATTCGTTCTCTTGCCTCCTGGCTGTTGCTGGACTGAAAACGAATCACCCTATTCTAGCAACGGTCATTTATAAAATGAACCAACTGACAACGGTTGGGTATGATATCCACCTGTGCTGGGTGCCTGGCCATGCCGGCATACAAGGAAGCAAACGAGCTGATCGGGCTGCGAAGAAGGCCCTGAACTGTGATCTTGAACCGTGTCTGATCCCTCACTCTGATCTGAAACCACTAATAGCCACCCACATAAAATCCAAATGGCAACATGAGTGGGATGAAAACATTAATAAACTTAAAGAAATTGAACCATCTGTGGGAAAGCCACCACAGACTCATGCGGGAGGTCGGCGGGACCAAGTGGTCCTTGGCCGCTGCCGTATTGGCCACTCGTGGCTTACACATGCTTTTCTGCTCAAGGGGGAACCTCCCCCTGAATGTATTGGGTGTCAGTCCCCACTGACACTCAAACACATTTTACTAAGTTGCGTTGATTTTTTGGCCCTGCGCCAACGGTTCTACACTGCAGACAGTATGCATGACCTTTTTACTAAGGTAAAACAGGAAAACATTTTAGCTTTTTTGAGGGCAGCTGGACTGTACCACCTTATATAGTTTACTAAATGGATTCTATCAATTATTAATAAAACTTTTCTTTTTCTATGGGAATTTGTTTCCCTTGACCACAAATATATGATTGTGAGCTTTCTAATTTAATTAGTGTCTATTGGCACATAATTGATTGTCTGCTTTGAACAAAAAACAAACATTTCTCGCCGTGAATATGGCCTATGCTGCCGACACGGCGTAAAGCAACCACCAATCAATCAATCAAACCAATCAAGCTGTCTGTTCTTTAGGTAGCATTTTATCCAGTTTATTGATTTGGATTTAATGCCCATGTTGTTTAATTTTCTTATTAATATGTTGTGGTCTACAGTGTCAAAGGCTTTGCTGAAGTTGATGAAGGCTGCTCCAACTAATTTCTTTTGGTTCAATGATGCCAGCACATCACTTGTTAGGTTTGCTATTGTTTTTGATGTGGAGTGTAGTTTTCTGAGACCTCCTTGCCTCTTGTTTAGTATATTGTTTTTTTCCAGGTGCTCATTTATGTGCCTGTGGAATATTTTTTCAATTAGCTTGCCTGGGGTTTGCAAGATTGATATTCGTCTGTAGTTCCACATGTTTTGTTTGTCACCAGTTTTGTAGATGGGGGTGATAGTTGCCATCTTCCATGCAGTGATGAAGTTTCCTTGCTCAAATGATATGTTGAATAGGTCAACCATCGTCTGGGATGGCTTGGAGTGCCTCTTTTAGTATTTTTGTGGGGATTCCATCTATTCCACTTGGTTTGTTTTCATCTATGTCATTTATTAGTTGTGTTAGTTCTTTTAGGTCAGTTTTGCAGGTGGGGATTTCATCCTGGATATTTTCTGATTTGTTTTCCCAGATTCTTGTGAATTTCTTTGATAACCTTTGTCCTACCATCGCAAAGTGTGTATTTAGTTTGTTTGCTGCATCACTATCTGTGTGCGTATTTCCATCCTTATCCTGGAAGCTTATGCGTTCTTCTATCTTATTTTGGGGGAATAGTAAGCTTACATTTTTCCAGAACTTGTTTGCGTTGCTTCCCCAGTCCTTGTCTTGTTTTATTATATATTTCTTTTTTGCTGTCCTTACTCCTTTGAGGGAGTTGTTTCTGGCAGTATTATAGGCCCTTTTATCCTCTGGGTCTTTAGTACGTTTCACTTTGTCACCTAGCTTTCGTTTTGTTGCGATATGCGTTAACAGTTCCCTGTCTACCCACGGGTCTTGGTTTCTCTGTATTTTTAGTTTCCTTATGGGACACATCTCATCTAAAGCCGTGTTTACACGGGGAATTGTGAAACGTTCTAGACAAGGTGATTTATATGCAGCGTTTTAGAGGCATGTTTACACGGCGGAGTTGGAAAGTGTGTCGGCGCCGGGAACCAGCAGGCGCCTGTAGCCAGCAAGCACTGCTATTTGTTTAGTTTACACACGTCGATTCGACGCAGATGTAGCTGCTATGTTAATATCGCTTGGAATTTAAGGTTAATTTAATTAAATTTCATTATTTTAGTCCGTAATTCTGTTAAATATGATCGCATTCACTAGATTTCGGCCTAATCGGTCCCTAACACTGCTGGGCACCAGTGAATAGACCTGAGCCTGTATCCGGCGAGCACTGCTATTGTACACAATCGCCGCCCGGGAACCAGCTGGAACGTTTCCTGTAAACCACCTCCCGAGGTGGTATACGCGGAACGTTCCAGCTGAAACCTTTCAGCCCTAAAACGCCGCAGTGGCGCGTTTACACGGACACATTTAAAACGAACTAGGCAACTGGTTCTACCTAGGACGTTTCAACTCGCCCGTGTAAACGCAGCTTAATGATTGTTTTATTTCTGTGACAATGTTATTCCAGTAGATATCAGTGTCATCTCTGTCTGTTGTGAGGTTGTCTATATTTTCATATAGGTGGTTTTTTAGTGTTTCTTTTGAGTAGTTTTTTTAGGGATCTGCCCATCTTATATTTATATTGGCTTGTGCTTTTGAGTTTTTTCCTCGTTACATATATTAGCTCATGGTCACGTATACCCCAGCTTCTAGTGCCCCATTTTGTGGCATAGTTTGAGTTGGTTAGTATTAGGTCAATTGTTGAGCTATTGTTTCCTAGTCTTGTGCTGTCTGTAATAAGTTGCTGTGGGCCTAGGATTTTGATAGTGGTTTGTAGCATTAGATTTTTTTTGTCGTTGCTACTGTAGTTTTTGTTGAAGTCCCCTAGCACAAAGATTTCTGCATTTGTTAGTTTTCTCACTGTATTTATGCTTTTGTCTAGAGTTTCAAGGAATGTTTCAATATCCCTGGACAGTGGTCTGCCATGGCTATGTTAGCCTGTTTCTCCCTTTTTATTAGGCACCATAGTAGCTCCAGGTATTCATTTGAGTTGTTTGCTATTTTTAGGGCCTCAGTGTCTAGATTTTTTTAGGTTTTGCAGTAGATTGCAACACCTCCACCTTTTTTTGTTTGGTTTGCTATGTTAATTTGCTGTCTGTCATTACGTACAAGCCTATATCCTTCTATGTTGAGGGTGTTGTCTTGATGTCTGTCAGTGAACCATGTTTCTGACAGTGTTAAAACATCAAGATTTTCATTTTTTAGGTGCATTTTTATTGTGTCTATTTTATTGGATGCACTCTGACAGTTTAGGTGGGCAAAGTGTGTGCCCCTTCCCAGCCTGCATTCAATTTCATCTACCATCTTTCTTTACATTTAGGTTTGGTGTTTGTTAGATTTCGCGAGTTTTTAACTTTGGTTAGATTGTTTTATGGGCATATGGGCTAGTGCATACAGTACATATGCCCTGTTTTGTTATATAGTTTCATACATTACCGTAGACTGCACCTGTGCGAGTGGAGGGGAGGTACATGTCCTGGAATGGATGTTAGCTATCCACAGTATTTCTAGTGCTTTAAATTTTGGTTAGTGGTATTTTATGAAAGGTTTGTGATACTCATGGTTTGGAGCCCTGGTATTGCTTCTGCCAGTTCTCCGTGATGCTATTTGTCAGCCTTGTAGCGACCTATTTGGCATAGTGTTCATTGAAGTGTACACCATCCGACATGCCTATAGCGTAACGCACCGATCTCCTTCCATGCCTGGTTTTGTGGATGTAATTTGCGTATCTTGGTACGGCTACTCCCTTGTTTCGGCTATTGTTCAGGGGGTGGATATAGGCTTTTAGCTCCGTGCTATTTTTTTATTTTGATTATTATTTTGTTTTATTTATTTATTTATTCGTCGGTATTCGACAGACCTTCCTTTACTTTTTGGAGGATGTCTCCCATCTTATTTCTATAACCGTGTTTGATTATTTTGCCTTCACTGGCCACTTCTAGGAACCTACCTGATCCCCAGTATGGGCATTTTGTGCATTCTCTGAATGTATTTCCTGGGGCATTTATTAGTTTTTTCTTTAGTTCCTCATTTTGTGTGAACTTAGCACGGACAATGTCCTCTAGCACTTTTTCGTTTGTTTTGCACCATTCTGGTGTCCTCCAAATTTTGTTTGCCATTGCTTTTATTGTGTAGGGATTTTCTGCATTATCTATCATCCGCATCACATCATGCTTTTCATGGAATTTGGCCATTATCGAGCAGTAGTATTGTTCAGCTGATGTGTACTTTTCCCCATCTTTACCTTTGATTTCACATTTGTATAGTTTGCTGAAGGGGGAGTATCCTTCCAAGGTGTGCTCCCTGGTTGCTGCCTTTTCCGGGGTGATTTCTGTTGTCTCAATTTCTCCAAATTCATTGGGTGTGTAGGTTTTCCCATTTATTTCTATGTTGCACCCCCTCATCTTTACTGATTTTAAGTTTTCATTTTTGCTTTCAATGGCTAGTGTATACATTTGCTGTACCGCTTTTTCGTTCAGCAGTTCCGCTTCGGTTCTTACAGGCCTAATTGTTACCTTACTGTATTCTGCTTTGTTCTGGAGAGTTTTCTTTTTTTGAGATTCCTTCTCTAGTTGGATTCGAATGCTCCTTGGTCTGGTCAGGGTCTTTTCGTTGTCCAGAGAGGGTGTGTCTGTTGGTTTCTCCTCCTGGTTTTTGCCTTCTATCTGTTTTTGGTCTGTTGTGGTTTTTTCCATCGGTTTCCCTTTTTTTTGTTTTTTTCCCTGACGGTAGGCTTTTTTCACTACCATCCAGCCAAAATCGCAGGGTGCTTCACTTAACATGTCTGTGATCGTTTTTTCTATGATTTCATCCTCTTTTTCTGGGATTCCGTGTATAATGACACTTAGTTTCTTATTCTCATGTTTTGTTGCCTGCGGTTGGGTTTTTACCATGGGTGTTTTTATTGGGTCAGTGGGCGTTTCCTGTCCGTTGTTGGCATTGGGTTTTATGTGTGAGTCATCTTTTTTTGTCGTTAGTTTCGCCCTTGTGTTGTTGGTATTGGTGTTTACATTTGTGTCGTTCTTTTTTGTCTTTACTTTCTCATATTCTGCTTTGTACCACATGCATTCTATTTGCAATGTGTTATAAGCTACCTGGAGTGTCTAAAGTTTGCTCCTGTATTTGTCCTCATTATCCATTGTAGTTTTGTTTTTTCCATCCTCATTTCCAGTGCTGTTCACTTTATTTCCGTCATTTCCGTCCACAAGTTTTTTGTTTGACTTTTCCTTTTCTAGTTCCTCCTTTACTGTTTGAATTACAAGCTTTATTATGTCTTCCTTGATTCATTGTCGGCCTCCATTATCCTGACAATCCTTGGCTTCAACCTCAGTAGCCTTGTTTTCGCCGTTTCCCACCATTTCTAATGGTCGACGCACTATTGTGAGGTTGATCCTCCTTGTTTTGTTAGATTTCCTCCTGTATTCCGATTTTCACATCCTCAGATATGGATCCTATGGTATCCTGGTATATTTATGAGGAAGTTCCTCCTGTTTGTGGGTTGTTTATGCACGCTTTAGTACATTGGATTCGCGATATCAGCGCCCGCGTTAGATTAGCATCCACTCACGGCCGCCATATTGTATCATTGAGGCCAAACTGCTCAAAACAGTGACAAATAAACCAACAAATCAGTAAATAACCACAGTGTAGGCAGTTGCAAGCCTTCTGTATGTCATCCAATATGGGCACCGAAAGTTGCCTGAGTGTAGTGCCGCCTGAATGTTTACATCCTGACACACACAAGCTCGGACCAAGTGATAATACATGTCAAGAGCATGTTTGCAAGGCATGGGATACCACGAGTAGTCATGAGTGACAATGGGCCTCAGTTTGCATCGAGTGCATTTAGATGATTCGCCCAGGAGTATGAGTTTGAGCATCTGACAAGCAGTCCAGGATACCCCCAATCAAATGGCCAGGCTGAGCGTGCTGTGGGAATCATTACGGGGCTTCTCAACAGAACCTGGGAGGATGGAGGAGGTATCTACCTCGCCCTTCTTCAGTACAGGAAGGCTCCCAGAGAGATGCGTAAGTCCCCGGCTGAATTGCTGATGGGCAGGAAGCTTAGGAGCCAGCTACCAGGTATGACAATGGGGAAGTCCGAGGACAAGAGAGAGTGTGGAGATAGTAAACGAGAGTAGATGAGGAGCAAACAAAAGGAACGATATGATCAAACAGCGAAAGACTTGCCACCACTGGGCAGAGATGAGGTGTTGCGAGTGAGAGAGAAGCATTGGGACAGAAGGGCAGTAGTGCTAGAGGAGGTGAGACCAAGGTCATAACGAGTCAGAACAGAGGATGGCGGGGAGTACATCCGAAAAAGGAGGCATCTCCTTCAAGTCAAAGAACCCTACCTACCTGAGTATGAGCATCAGGAGGAGGACACAGGAACAGGAGGAATTGGAGAAGAGCCAGAAGAACCACCCGCTCCAAGTGCAGCAAAGGTGGCTGCCCCTCCAGGAGACCCAGGGAACACAGTGAGGGGTGAAGCCCTTCCTCTGCGCCGATCGACTAGAGTATCCCGACCAGTGATCAGGATGGATCTAAGACACTAGACTACCATGTTGAACAACTTAACATTGACTACACATACCTTATATGTATGTGTGTATACATATATAGATACCTAGCTATCTAATAACCATAACAGACACTATATGCTACTATACTATCATAATACCGACCCACCCACGGGGAGGCTAATGACTAACACGCGTATAGACTATAGATAGATATATACATAAACAATACCCACAGAGGATTTCGCCAAAATCCAGCAACCGGAAACGGAAATAGGCCTCTATGGGCGCCGCCATTTGTAAACTCATGTTGCTTCTCTGATAATCTAAATCCAGCAAACGGAAACGGAAATCGCTCGTCGAGCTTCGCTCCGCGGTGAATGACAGCGATTTAATGATGCCCCGCGGCAGAGTAGCACACGCCGAATCGAAGAACAAGTACACTGGTCCCTCCCTACAGACCTCCCATATATGGTGTGATGACGTCACTGGGACCAGTGTATGTGTTCCTCCGCGCTACTCTGCTATTGGTTAATAATATATCAAAACAAATGCCCGCTGCCATAGAATTTGCCGATACGCACAGTTCATAACTTAGATTTTATTCAAAAATAAAAGAAATAAAGAACAATTTGGCATCAACATGGGTGTACAAATGAAATATTAATAGTTTATTCCGTGGAAATGATGCCCGTATTCGATTATCACCACCGCGAATCGGGTCACCCAAGTTGCTAGAATTTCAAATCGAACACCGCGAGTCGAGTAAAATAATACACGCGCCATCATAAAATACTTTGCTGTAGTTATATCGGGGGGTCGGCCCTAAGCATCGCTTATACATATTACTCTTTATGGAGTGGGAGAGTAACTGTATGTGTGTGAGTGAAGCGGGAAGATGTCTGGATACTGAGTGTAGTGCCACCTGAATGTTCAGATACTGGTGAATAGAGGCTGACCTAATAAACCACTTCTACTGAGTTGCGTGTTGGAGTCACTTATCAACACAGTCATTACACCCCCTCTATAGGCCAAAGCCGTGTTTACACGGGGAATTGTGAAACGTTCTAGACAAGTCGATTTATATGAAGCGTTTTAGAGGCGCGTTTACACGGACAGAGTTTAAAAAGTGTTTTGGCGCCGGGAACCAGCAGCCTGTGGTGCGCCTGTAGCCGGTGAGCACTGCTATGTGTTTAGTTTACACTCGTCGATTCGACTCAGATGTAGCTGCTACGTTAATATCGCTTGGAATTTAAGGTTAATTTAATTAAATTTCATTATTTGAGTATGAAATTCTGTTAAATATGATCGCATTCACTAGATTTCGGCCTAATCGGGCCCTAACACTGCCGGGAACCAGCTGGATCGCTTCATCTATACTACCTCGCGAGGTGGTCTAGATGAACCGTTTCATATGAATCGATTCAGCCCTAAAACGCCTCAGAGTCGCGTTTACACGCCAAATGTGTGTCGATCTAGGCAAGTGGTTTCATATGAAACGTTTTAAATCGCCCGTGTAAACAGGGCTAAAGAAGTAGTGGAATGATGGGGTTCAATTGTTCGCGATTGAAATTGCCCCTGCTTTAATAATCAATTGCACACACATAAAAGTATGCTTGAGTACCACCCCTCCCCATCCCACCTGTATTTATATGACACACATAAGTATAACGCATATATCAGATCTTTAGAGCTGGAATCTGATGATAATAATATAAATTTAATAAAGCACTCTCATTTGCAGGAACAATTATTAGGCACTGTGCAATGTAAACCACTGCCGGTGTGGCCGTCTCAGCTGCCACAAGGCTGATTTGCCAAATGTCGCTTCTGCGCATGCGTCAGAATCCAACAGCGTCGTCTGCGCATGCGTCAAAACTGAGTCAGTCAACTCGGGTCACCCGAGCCACCTTTTGGCGCATGCACACATCCAACAGACTAGGGTTGAATAAACGAACACGCTTCTCCATGCTCTGGGTGGAAAAAATGGTGGTTTAATCCAAAACTTCTTTTTTTTTAACATTAAAAAAACACATAGGACTTGTATTGCTACAGGACGGTACCAGCACTGCTTTCAGTGCTGACAACACTGGAAAGGGGAGAGGGTGGGCTAGGGTGGTGTCGCAGTTTGAATGTACACTCGAATCCGCGCATGCGCAGAAACGACATTTGGCAAATCAGCCTTGAGGCAGCTGAGACGGCCACACCGGTGTGGCCGTCTCAGCTGCCACAAGGCTGATTTGTCAAATGTCGCTTCTGTGCATGCGTCAGAATCCAACAGCGTCGTCTGCGCATGCGTCAAAACTGAGCCAGTCTCAAAGGCCGTAATCGATTAACACGACCCTGGCGACTCGGGTCATCCGAGTCGTCAGAATTTCAAATCGAACACCGCGAGTGGACTCGACAAAAACACGTGCTGGTACCTGTAGGATAACAGCTACAGGTTTTAGATTAAGCCACCATTTTTTCCACCCCGAGCATGCAGAAGCTTATTCGGTTATTCGACCCGAGTCTGCAGGATGTGCGCATGCGCCAAAAAGTGGCTCGGGTGGCAAATCAGCCTTGCGGCAGCTGAGACGGCCACACCGGCGGGTACCGTGGCTGAGCTTGTAGCCGGCGAGGGCATGGGTGTTTTGCATATGTCTTAAAATCCGCGCTGAAAATACGACACCTGTCAGTGTTAATCGATTACGGCCATGTTTATTAGATTCTGACGCATGCGCAGAAGCGAGGTACACGTCTGAGCACCGCCACACCACAATATGACATGTTCATAACTTCGTTAAACAAATGTCAGATATCTCTATCACAGATCATATATATCATATTATATGCCTATCGTTATAGAGGGAGTTCACGTGATGTCATTACTTAGCAGTCAGCAGGCTGCCATCTTGGATTACGAGCACCCTCCCTAGCCATGTTGTGAATGCATGCATATGCAGTAAAACAGAGTTTTCTTGCGCTATTCTCGATGTCGGCGTGACGTCACAACCCCGGAAACTAGCCCGCGAAGGGTAAAATACCGCAGTGATTTGTGCCGCAGCAATGCTATGTCTATGCGGAGCATTTATTTTTGCCAAATAAATTTTTTAACTTTCATCGGATCGATTAAAAATTGAAGATCTGAGGTATTTAATTTAACCTAAGAGCAATTTTCTCTGAAAGTATTAAAAACAGAGATAATAGTGAAAGTTGGGATATTCTGAGTGTCAGTGCCAGTGTTAAGCCTTACAAGATCATGGCCTCAAAAACTATTTTCGCCAAATAAATTCAAGAACTTCCAATTGGCTGATAAAAAAAAAGCTGAATGTGAAATTATAGAGAAAGATCTGAACTAGAGAAATTTGCTTTCAAAGCACCAAAAAGCACAAATCACTATGATAGTTGGGGTAATTTTAATGTTGTTTCTATGAGAGTGGCATTTGTTTTACCCTTCGCGCGCCTTAAACCCCAAAAGTGCCCGGATGTCCGACATCGAGAATGGGAGGTTTTGGCCAGTTTACATCCAGTGTGTTTACTTACAGCACTTTAGCAACAACTTCTGAGGCCAAACTGCTCAAAGCAGTGACAAATAAACCAACAAATCAGTAAATAACCACAGTGTAGGCAGTTGCAAGCCTTCTGTATGTCATCCAACATGGCACACCGAAAGTTGGCTCGTGACGTCATTACACCCTCCTCTATTTTGTCATTTCACTTCGGCAAACCTCCACTGACCACATTAATGGAGAAGGCCCATGTCACT
Organism: Branchipolynoe longqiensis; assembly: GCA_030323885.1. Taxonomy (NCBI): domain Eukaryota; kingdom Metazoa; phylum Annelida; class Polychaeta; order Phyllodocida; family Polynoidae; genus Branchipolynoe; species Branchipolynoe longqiensis. The sequence goes on along the minus strand of CM059197.1, from coordinate 4,930,211 downwards.
GCTTGAGGGCACAACATACGGTCGTGCGAGCGGTGCCTCAAAAATCGAGAAGGAAATCACTGATCATCTGAACCGTGGTCGCACTGTCAATTGCTGTTTTCTGGGAGGAGCTATGTTCGATTGCGATCCTAGACCGCGGAAGAATTATACTGGAACTTGTGAATAAGCATGAGGTGTGACTTGTAAAGGAACGTATACTGTGTCAGTGTGTGCGACGCCGTTCTGTGAGCGATTCTTCCAACGCGATACAACTTGCCAGGTTGCCTTCTTCTAATTACTTAACCTTAAGACACTCACAGTTAGTGAGTTACAGTAGACCTCACTACACTCCTGCATACACGTCTACAGAGTACAGTCACTGGTTACGTGAGAGAGTAGAAAGTTCTACACTGTCTCTGATAGACATGAACTGTATATTACCAAGAATGAAAGTGGTTTAAGTGAGTGGTGAGTAGTATGTTATTTTTAATATATACACACAATGATGTAGTCTTGTAATGATACGTGATTTTTCTCCTTTACCAACTGCAACTTGAACTTGCAGTGCAAGTAACTGATCTCCAATAATAATATTCAATATATATTATATTGAATATGACATCTGGCAACACTCAATTCGCATCCTCCATAATCCGTTGGATATTTCATATTATTTGCCAATTTGGACACTTTGATTGTTGTCTAAAGACTAAGTCTAAACACATTAAAGTATGCAAACAAACGAACACACCTAAAGTAGGCTATGCCTATACCTAGTGACATACCAGGGCTGCGTTCAGGGTCCGTCTCGGAGGCGCCTCGGCGATGCTTTTTGGTCTATTTGCATTCAGGGTCCGTCTCGGCGACGTCTCCCTTTTCAGGTTGGAGACAAAAAGCGCCTCGAAAATGGCCGCCGCATGCAGTGGTTTCATCCAATCAGAGCACAGCATTTTGATTGCAAATGGCCGCCGCCTATGGGGGGGCGGCCATTTTCAAGACAAGAAACTGCCTTTGTGGTTCAGACTAGCGTGACGTCACGGGTGCCTCCGAGGCGCCTCCGAGACGGACCCTGAACGCGGCCCAGGTCCAGGCTAACCACATTCTACAATTCAATATTCTATGTCAGGACAGGACCGACCTCAAACTAGGTCCTTTCGTGTATGAAGTGAGATAAAAGATTCATCTCTGACTCTGTAAGTCTGTTCAGGCTAATGTTACTGTAGTGTAAGTAGTAAGCCTACTAGTAGTAGTACAGGGGGAATCTTTTAATTAGCGCATCGCGCCCTAGCAACTATTCAAGCCGGTGAAAACAATGACACTCAAAGCATTGAAGCGAATGTAAATAAAACAAAAAGCACAAATCTATTCACTGCTACGATCTAAATCTAATCCTGTTATTTAGAACCATGAATATTCACTCGGCCGTTGAAATAATGTTATTTAGGAGCATAACTTACTCAATAAGTGAAATTCGGCTCAAACTAACCCGCACCCTCCTATAGAGGGAGTGCGTGTGACGTCATTACTTAGAAATCAGCGGGCTGCCATCTTGGATTATGAGCACCCTCCCTAGCCATGTTGTGAATGCATGCAGATGCAGTAAAACAGAGTTTTCTTGTGTTATGGGAGGTTCTGGGCAGTTTACATCCAATGTGTTTACTTACAGCACTTTAGCAACAACTTCTGAGGCCAAACTGCTCAAAACAGTGACAAATAAACCAACAAATCAGTAAATAGCACAGTGTAGGCAGTTGCACGCCTTCTGTATGTCATCCAATATGGCCACCGAAAGTTGTCTTGTGATGTCATTACACCCTCTATACGTTCATGCCCATTGCCATGGCATTGGTGATGCTGTAGTGACGGTATTATACTATAATAATATTGAACTCACTATTACAAGTATTAGTAGTATCGACTTCACTTCTATTATCCAAATAACAAGTTCTAATCAATTGTCCACTTCTCCAGAATCACTGGCAACGTCTTTGAAGCAAGTTCTTGTGACTTGTTGACAAACTTGACATGTTTTACATTTACACCTAGATTATAGATTATTCTAGAGCGAGATTTAAGTCTATTCTGCTGCTGTTCCTGAATATGCAACCCCAGGCTTTCTCGTGGACATGACGTTTCCCTCGGACACTCCTCATGATCAGGACAATGGTTAAATGTCAATGACAATGTCACCACCCAGTCCTAGACCTGGTTATCACCGATATTATTTAGAGTCAGCTGTAAAGCCATTCTTACTTCACCAGCCATGGTTTTTGCAAGAGGGTAAAATTCCGCACCCTTACATGTTCTGAGGGTATGACTTTGTACCCTCAAACTTTTGGGATAATTTATTTTTCAAGATTCTTCAAGGAGCCAGAGACAAGAAAACCCCTTTCCCCCTCCCTCCCCAATTCTGCATACCTTTATGGCTCAAATTATTTTCTGGTGGAAGTCTAGATAAAAGATTCACCCCGTACTTACAGTACAGGGCTGAACACCAACCCTATATAAAAGCTGGCGAAAACTGCTTTAGTATGGAACCGGAAGTGGAATCCCTGGCTCCAGTATCAAATGGCTACTTATATCGGCACATAGTTGGTGAAATTTAGAGAGAATGCAAAAAGACAAGATGGCGACGATAAAATGCCGTCGGTTTGATTTGTTAAATTCCTTAAACCACATGTTTTATTATATTTTTCAAATCAGAAGTAGCGGGTAAATATGAAGATGTATGTGAAGAATATATTTTGCTTCTTAAATTAATAATTTACCAGCTCAGTTCATTTCCCCAGCATGTCGAAATTCTTCAACAGTTTTTCTAATGGATTGGTGTTCACCCCTGTACTGTAAGTAGGGGGTGAATCTTTTATCTAGTGGAAGTCCTGCTGCCTTATGATTATGTGACACATGGTGTAGTACTTTGAATGTATCTTTCATTCTTTTTTTCTGCTTATGCTAGGTACACACCTACCATTTACGACTCGTGCACTAAAACTCGCGACCCGACCCGCTTAAAACTGAAAACGGGCCGATTCATTTTTCGAATCGCAATCGTAAGGAACCACTTTTAGCCCTAAAATTTAGTTTTAAGTCGCGAATCGCAATCGGTAGGTGTGCTAGGGGAGTGTACACCTCAAGACTTTTGTGGAGTTTTAGATCGTATACGGTAGGTGGGTGCGGAAAAACGGTAGGTGTGTACCTAGCATAAGTCTACAGACTGACGACTGGCAGTTGGAATAGACGCACTCAGACACCGCCACTGTCATCTCCCTCGATGAACTGCGCATAGCAAGATGTTCACACTTTACCACACCTCGGGCTTTTGTAAGTAGTCTTGTTATTTTTATTTATTTTTGTACATTTACCAGTTTATCATTTGCATTTAGATACTTGACATCTTGCGCGTATTGACCCCACACACAGCAATTGCCATCGCATTCTCTCATCTGAGAATTTAATGCGTGAAGTCAAAGAAACAATTTTCAACTTGAATATAAGTGTCAGTGGTAAACATACTTACTGATTTCTTTAATTTCGAGGAATTCCTATTTTGTTGTTAAATTTCCCCATGGAATATGATGTCATTATGTTATGTCCATTCGTATTGTATGCTACATGCTATATAGTAAAGACAAGATGTATGTAAAAAGCCTAGGTGGTGTAATGGTCACCACGCTAGCCCGGAATGCAAGGGGTGTGGGTTCCAATCCTGCTCTAGGCGTAGTGTTTCCCATTTTCATCACACTCACAACATTATGCACACCCAGACAAAGTCTCCTTAGCTTGTTTGTTTGTTGTTATTTTATGTCCTAGCAACATCTAAGGTCATATCAGGACAGGTACCAACTCGTGACAGTGCGCACTCATGGTGACTTTATAGTGCTGCCCCACTGGGAGACCAGTCTGCCAGCACCATGACCTGATATCCCACTCAGTCATGTTATCTTGGCACTGAGCAAACCAGTCCTTGCCCTATCTAATAATGCCGAGCGCCTGGCTAGGAAGCGACAAGCATCAATTTTTATGTCATTGGTTTGACTCGACCAGGGTTTGAACCTACAATCCAATGGTCTACCAACATGGGAGATGGACGTTCTAATTCATTCGGCCATCCCGTCTGGTCATCTCCTTAGCATATGATTGGGGGGAGGGGGAATGCTGGAAATAGGTATGGCTATTTAGATGGGAGGTATTTTTTTCTCTTGCTGCAATAATTTTCTCCTTTTTTTCCTTGCCCTTCCCCCCCCCCCCCATATATATGTTGGCATCTCAAGATGTGTTCCCCTGAGTATGGCGTCCCTGGCTGCTGACATCTAGTATTAGACCTTTAGAGTGCCGGTCTTTTTATGCAATCATTTCTCAAGTTGCTGATAAGAATTGCTTAGTTATGTTAGTGTTATTGTCCTACAGGCGTAGTTCCACCAAACAAAAACACGAGGTCGCCGCGTGATCACAATTGTCTCCTTTGATAGTTATGAACATGCCCAATAGTACAATAGAGTTAATGACCTGGCACCAGTGACACATAGATATATCCTCAGGTTAACCTTAGTTCTAGTTCCTGTTAGTGGCATGGACAACTGGCTATAGACGCACGAGGTAATTATGGGGAGTGGCGCATGGTGACTCATTAATTTGTATTAAAAAAATATATATAAAAAAGGAATGTTTTGTTTTGAAAATTTAGATTTGCAACAAATCTTGTCCTTGGAAAAATGCACGAACAATTGCTACTCAATTTGTGTCGTGTTTATTTTAAGTAGCTAATTCTTTTTTTAAAGAGGGAAAGAAAAATAGTGTCTAAAAAATGTTAAGCTGCATAGTCCGATGAAAGCATCAAATTTTTCAAAACCTAAATTACTTAATTTTAATCCTACATATTCAACTTAGATACGGGTAAACTCATTAAACAGGGGTGAAAGACCTTCGTGATTTCGCGGATTTCCGCGATTTTTGATATTCACCGATTAACATGCACAAAGTGCCAATATTATGAATATATGACAGCAATTGGTTAGTCCGAATCCTGTTCTTATATAACCTTAGATGTTAGAACATAACCAGACAGAGCGTCCATCTCCCGTGCTGGTAGATCGTGGGTTCGAACACTGGTCGAGTCAAACCAATGACTTAAAAATTGATACTTGTCGCTTCCTAGCCAGGCGCTCGGCATTATTAGGACAGGGCAAGGACTGGTGTGCTCAGTGTCAGGATAATGTGACTGAGTGGGATACCAGGTCATGGTGCCGATGGCCTGGTTTCCCAGTGGGACAGCACTATAAAGTCGACATGAGTGTGCACTGTCACAAGTCGGTGCCCGTCCTGATATGACCTTAGATGTTGCTAGGACGTAAAACAACAACAACAACAAAATAACACTCAAACAACAAAGAGTTCAGTATGGGCGATAACACAGTCACAACAAGGACAGTTGAAACCTTACTTCCAGCATTTTCCCACGATTCCCTGATAGTTCTAATTCCCTGATAGTTCTACTCCTAAGGGTGGAATATCTGCGGTTTCGCGTAAGTTCGCCGTCGGTGTAATAAGGCCAAATCATTTTTTTTAAATTGGTGATCGTCCCCGCCCGTGCGTGAAAAAACTGCCCGCCCCTGATATTTTAGATTTATTATTACGGCTACGTCATATGCTTTAAAAATTCATATAAAACTTAAAAGTGAAAATAAAAACCGTCCAACCGACTCTGATTTGTTGGAAAAAAGGTCGATCACCAAATTGTTATTTTTGTATTTGGCCTAACCACGGCTTGTTTCTGTCGGAACCCACTAGTTGACAGCAGGGTCTCGCCTAGATAAAAAATTCACCCAGTACTTGTAGTACACGGGTGAAGACCAGCCTTATATAAATACGGACGAAAATAGTGTTAGTATGGAACAAGAAGTAGAATGCCTGGCACCAGTGTCAAATGGTTACTTATATCAGCACAGAGTTGGTGAAATGGGAGAGAATGCAAAAAGACAACATGGCGGCCAGAGAACGCCGTCGATTTCACTTTTAAATTGCATTAAAGTATATGTTTTATTATATTTTCCAACTCAAAAGTAGCGGATAAACATGAAGTCATATACAAAGAATAAATGTTGCTTCTTAGATTGTGAAATTAGGCTCTCATAAAGATTCATTTCATTAGCCCGATTTTTCTACCGTTTTTATATAAGGCTGGTCTTCACCCCTGTACTGGAAGTACGGGGTGAATCTTTTATCTAGGTCTCGCCCTAATTTCAGGTGTTTTGCCCCAGGCCACTTTCAATTTCATCCTTGATTAAACATAAATTGTTACATATAATTATTAAGGAATAAAAGTCAATTTTGGTGAACTTGTTAATGCTGAAGCCTATGGTATTAGATTTTCGATGTGTATGCCAACAAATTAATTATGCATGTTTTCATTTCAAATATTTCCAACGTTAAGCATTTATAATCAATATGACTGTTGCTGCTAATATGCTTGCTGTAAAACAACCAAATTAAACTAAAGTAAGGTAGATTATAACGATCAACCTAATATAGTTATCTAATAAAGTGGCAGAAACTCAAAAGCATCAGACTAGGCAACTTTACCTTATTTAACCTATGACTAGTACAACAAAATTTGGCATCTGTTCCAGGTTTGAGTTGACAAGACCAAGCTGCTTCTGGTCCCGATTATGTAGATCGCCAACTATGATTTAAGATTTTATGCGACACATTTTACTATTTCTATTTACTGTAACCATTGTTAATTGAATTTTATTTTACCATAAAATATATTATTGTGAATTTGGTCGGCATCCCCCAAAGGGGTTATTTTCCTGCCTGTACACCCAAATGATTCTCTCCAAACTGACAATAGCTAACTAACACAGTATCTAAATAATTTGACAGTTTGGCAATAACATCAATGTAAACCACAAGCTAGAAAATGACAATTTACATGGGCTGAATACTGATGTCATGGGTATGATTGTTATTGTTAAGCAGTACCAACTGATGTCATAGCCATTGTATTGTCTTGTGTGTTTTAGTTTAGGTTGTATTTAACGTCAACTTCCGTGTCTAATTTGTGTAAATGGGTCGTTCTCAGAAGTTGTGTACCAATAGTGTGACATCAGTACCAGAAAATCAAAATGCTGCCAAAGTCCTATAAACAAGTTTCCTCAATGTGTATGTCCTTTTGCATCTGAATAATTGAAAATAAACATATTCTGGCATTTTTAAGTAGGTCAAATGATGCTCACACCCAATAAATAGCAGTATAGCATGGAAACCAATCTGACTCCAAAATCAAATATTTTCCACACAAAACTTGACATTTTTAGGACATTTCACATGCTACTTGCTTTATAAACAGTAGTAATAATAATTTGAAACCTCATTGCTATGGTTTTGTCTTATTTGTGAATATTAAAGAGAAAAACTAAAAAATATTAGCACGGTAACAGTCAAAGTGGAAACAACAATTTTACACAAATGTTTGGCTCAAATTTCAATGTTTAGGGGCAATTTCAGGATTTATCTTTTACTATACTATAACTGGGTCCATGCATAGAGTGTCAAATGGTGAAAATAGTTCCTGTACTGTATCTGTACTCAGTGTTTGATACAGAGTTTCATAGTACTTGCAAGTGGAAACGAAATGTTACGATGTTAATGACTCCAGAGAAGGTTAACTATTTCATAATTCAAATTTTTGTCAAAGAAATAAATGTCTTCAACTTAATGAAGACATTGTATATGACCATTTGAAGTGAAATGAGCTGTTCAGAGGTTTTCATTAAGTTTGTGACACTTTATTTTCAATGCTGTTGACAATGTCACAAATTAGTGATGTAATTTTCTATGTATTTAGCTACATCCATCCCAATAAGATACATAATACACAATATTAACATTTACTTTTGAGCTAAAATATCTCCCACATTATTGGGCTAAATGATGAAATCTAAATATTGACACTCCAATAATGAGTTTCTTTGAAATATGCATTTCAAGTAGAGTACCTCAAGTGGTACACAGTTTCTGAGAACGACCCAAATATCCGCATTGGAATTCGAGTGTATTGTCTTATTATTTTAGTTTAGTTTCTATTTAACATCAACTTCTGTAATTTAATTTGTGTAGATATCCTTTTTCTTTATATGGTCGTGTAAACCAGTGCTTCAGTGTTGACAAAAGATTTTACCTTATGCAATGAATAAATATTATCTAGGCCTCTCCTCCCCTTCGTGATTTCCAGTTGTTGTTGTAGGAGGTGATTCTTACCCCTGTACCTTGTATAGGGCAAGAACCTGTTGACATTGTCCAACTGAGTGAAATATAGTGTAATGGTTCCAGCGACACTGTATTGAAATGGGGCAGCACTATAAAACCACTGTCAGTGCACCTTTATAAAAATCCAGTACCGGTCCTGGTAGGACCTTAGCTGTTGCTAGGACGCTAGATAAACTGATCAATTAACCATTGGTGTTTTTGTGTTCCAGACTTTACCCCGCTTACTAAGGGCGTGCTGGGAAGTCTGGTTCTGTCGTCCGTTGCCTTCATCCTCCCGCTACAAGCTAATCGCCATTGGTTCACTTACGCATACTCCTCCCTGTTTGAAAAATACAATGTAAGCCTTACCCTTCAATGTACAATAACTTTCATTCACGTGCAAATTTGTGTACCTATTTACTAGATACCAGCATATTTCTTGTGGTTATATCCACTGATTTGTATGTTTACTATATGTATATATTATTATTTTACCTCTGTACTACACCTCTGGCTACTCGTAGTCCAGCGAAAAGGAAGCACATCCGGGTACAGAAATTAGCATAATCAACTCACAACAGGACGACTTTTGTGAGCAGCTCCGGCAGTTTTTTTACATTAACTACAAAACCAACAAGGTCAGTATTTTACAAACTGGATACGTTAGTTTAGTTCATGTTAGCATTCACGTACACATTTTTTATAACTTTTCCTTAAGTTGTTTTACAGTTTATTTACGATCACATTCTTAATGAACGTTAGAACAATGCTTCCATTGTTTGGTTGTTTAATTTGCCGAACTGAGAGATGTTTGGCTGGAGCCATTTACATTGATAGGATATTTTCCTGGGTTTCTTTAAGATTCCCCAATTAAGTATTTCGATAAGGTGTACCTCCGAGTCCTATAGCATTTTCTTCAACTTGTTGGCAAAGAAAACCACAGGTGGGAGAAGTTTATAGGACAGAGAGTGTGGGAGGGACCGCTACACTGGTCCCTACCCTTCGTTTGGTTCGGTTTGGTTTCCCATACCGTCATCCTACGACAGTCTATTAACCACACACCTGTGTTAAAAACGGTTTAAATAAGGTTTTAACGCCATGATACACACCTAGTATAATTATACTCTAATTATTTGCGTGATATTCAGCCTGAATAATGCCTAACCATTGGTCTTTTGGGTTTTACTCAGACTCTGAGCCATGGCTACGAAGCGGAGTAAGGCAGAGGCACCTCGAGCGCTTAGTGAAGATGAAGAACCTTCACCGCCGGCACAGGTGCAAAGGTTGCCGGAACAAAGAGATTCCGACAAGGCGGGGGGAGGGGTCAGAGCCCGGCACAGCTGACATGGATGAATGAATTGCACAGTTAGTACAACAGAAGATGGAGGAGATGCTTTCCTCCAGAGTGCCGACCAGGAAAGGGAAGAAACCAATGCAGGATTCAGAGGAATGATGATGATTCAGAGGAGGAGGTTGTTGTGGCTGCACGCAAATGCAAACACAAGAAGATGGCGCACTCCTAAGATGGGGATGAGTACACGAGGGCACGTAAAAAGAAGCCGCATGTGAAGAAGAGCAAGAAGAAAACTAAGAAGAGCAAGAACAAATTTCTTCCTCTGACTCTTCGTCAGACTCGTCTTTGACGAGTTCTGACTCAGATACTAAACTCGCGGGGAAGTACATGGAGTTAAGTGGCAAGGTGATGAAGGAGTGCAAGTTTCTTCGACGAAAAAAGATCCATATCACTACGATGATGAGGAAATCTATTCAGGGGCACCTTTAAGCCGGCTTAGGTCATTATGAAGTTGGCCGAGAAATTCACGGCGATCAAAGGGATCCGGGAATCTGCCATCAAAGAGATGGATTCAGAGGTGAGACTGAGCGAGGACCGGAAGTATGAAGCAGTTCTTCACACAGTACACAAAGGGGTACTTTCAGCACTCCTAGCCATTACACTGATAGCCAACAGGATGATGGCTGAGAATAAATTCTCCACGTTGTGCGAGGAAATGGATGGGTGAATTGCGTTGCTGACAGCGACTAGCAATTTCCTGTCATACAGACGTTTCGAAAATGTTTTTAAGGCGGTCTGCACGGATGCAGGAAAGGAAGTAGCCAGATCTAAGAAGGTCTTGGACAATGACGGGAAGGAATACACATTACTTCTTGCCCCCAAGCCTATTAAGGGAAAACGACTGGACAAGACAAAGATGTTCGGTGGACAACTCCAGCACTTGTTCAAACAGGTTGAGACTGGTTCCAAGTGTGGAAAACATGGAAACGGACAAAAAGAAGTATGCAGACACAAATCCTACCAGCTTCAAGAAGACGAGGCAGGATTTTCTAAACCGTCGAACCGGACAACGAGGAGGCCGGTTCGGAACAAACTTCAGCTTCCAAGCCAGGGGAAGGGGCGAAAGGTAGTCGTTCGGCTGGAACAATGGGAACAGACCCTTCCAGAAGCCGTTCTCCTGCCCAGGGAACAAATAGAAGTGGCAGCGCAAACACCAGTGAGCATATTTAAAGCTGGTAACCTCAATAATTGCCTACCGGAAAGGAATAACATTACGGAGAATTTAGCTATCCTTAGTTTAGCGGAAGGAGTAAGAATACCCTTGATTGAGGAACCTATTCAAAATAGCATACCTTTCCCTTACTGATTTCATGGTTCAGAACGCGAGGCGTCAGATAATCAGGTCCTTAATTTCTGTGAAAAAGGCATCATAGAACCAGCACTACATGTGGCTGGGGAATTCATATCTAATATTTTCACGAGACCCAAACCAAATGAAGATGTAAGACTAATTCTAACTTTGTTTAATAAATTAGTAGAATACAAACATTTCAAAATATTTTCATTAGACACAGCTAGAGACTTAGTAACACAAGACTCCTGGCTAGCCAGTGTGGATCTCAGAGATGCATACTATACAGTACCAATCTATAAACCTGGTCGTAAATATCTCAGGTTTTATTGGAACGATGAACACTATGAGTTCATGTGCATGCCTCATGGACTAGCTTGCGCTCCACGCATTTTCACAAGGTTACTTAAACCAATATTTTCCAAGATGGCTAGGGAAGGACCTATTATGTTTCCTTATATTGATGACTCATTTATTGTTTCACAAACACAACAACAGTGTCAGACAACAGTTGACAGATTATGTGAGAAATTTAAGAAATTAGGATTCTACATACATGAAACTAAGTCAGTATTAACACCAACAAAGAAGTTAAAGTTTCTGGGATTCCTTGTTGACACCACAGAAATGACCTTTTCATTAACGGAACAAAAAGTTGGTAAATTTACAACAACAGCAAACCAATTATTACAATTGAACAAACCAAAGATAAGACAAGTCGCAATACTGAGAGGAATTATGATAGCCTATGCACCGCTTGCACAAAAGGGAACTTTGAGCGGCCCATGACGATTTCGCCAGAAGGCCAAAATGATATTATGTGGTGGCTTTCACACATTAGTAATTCTCCCAACCCCATTAGGATGGGAGAGCCCAACACTGCGGTTACAAAAGACGCTTGATGGGGGGGGGGGGGGCCTCACAGAGACCAACAGGCAACAGGTGGTCGGTGGATGGAAGATGATATAATGTACCGATCATATTAATGTACTAGAACTTAAGAGCTATTTATCTAGGATTATGTAGTCTAGTTCACCTACCTAAAAATCATCTAAGGGTATTAACATATAACACGACAGCCATGGCTTACATATGTAATATGGGAGGGATGCGTTCCAAACCATGTAACTATTTAACCAAACTAATTTGGGACTGGGCAGAGAAACACGAAATATGGCTAATAGTAGCACATATTTCAGGCAGTCAAAATACTTTGGCTGACAAGAAAAGTCAATATTTTTATGACCCCCTAGAATGGTTATTAAATCACAGTATTTTCAACCACATTTGTAATAAATGGGGCAAACCAGAAATTGACTTATTCTCATCATGCAACAACAAAAAGTTACCCAAACATGTGTCTTGGCACCCAGAGCCAGAAGCCTGGAGAGTAGATGCATTTTCTCTAATTTGGAATAATAAATTCTATTACATATTCCCACCATTCAGCATTATCAGCAAAGTGGCCAGGAAGATCAAGATGGATCACTCACACATGGTACTGATAGTACCAGCATGGGACACACAACCATGGCTAGCGGCAATAACATTACAAGCAAAAGACATGCTCAGGTTCCCACAAGAAAGGAACAACCTACAACATCAAGGACCACTAACAGTCCACAGAGACATGTGATAATACCAGTAGATTGTGAGAGTGACTATAGGCTACAGCCAAACATCTGAATGTTACATACTGAGTGATACATACCGAATGTCACATACCGAGTGTCACATATTGAGTGCCACATACTGAGTGTCGGATACTGAGTGCCACATACTGAGTGTCACATAACGGATGTCACATATACTGGGTGGCACATACCGAGTGTCAAACACTGAGTGTCACGTACCGATTGTCGGATACTGAGTGTCATGTCCGGGGGTCGCGTGGTGGGTGTCGGGTACCGAGTGATACTTACTGAGTGTCAGATGCCGATTGTCAGATACTGAGTGTCACATTGCCAGGTCCAGTTACTGAGTGTCACATTACCAATGGCAAACATCTGAGTGTTGCATACTGGGTGTTAAATACCGAGTGTCACATACCAAGTGTCACATATTGAGTGCAACATACCGATTGTCAGAGACTGAGTGTCACATACTGAGTGTCACGTAACAGGTGTCACATACTGAATGGCACATACCGAGTGCCACATACTGAGTGTCACATACCGATTGTCAGATACTGAGTGTCACATCCGACTGTCACATAATGGGTGTCGGATACTGAGTGATACATACTGACTGTCAGTGCCGATTGTCAGATACTGAGTGTCACATTACAAATGACATCGGAAATGACACGTGAGTAAACACGTGCGTTATCGTGTGGCCAACAGCAAGGAAATTGAACTTTGAACCAACACCAGCAAATCTGAGTCGGGACTGCCCACGGCACCCAATATCATTGTCATTCACTCATAGATCACGATCCATCTCAGCATGTCGCAGAGGCAGCAGGTTGACAAGGCCAGGACGCGTGGGAAGGCAGGATCACTGTCACAGTCGGAGGTGGCACAACCCTCCACAACTTCGCCAGCCCGGATTAATACTGCCAAAAATGTGGACTACCCAAGTACCAATGATGCCAATGATTCTATGCTGGCCCAGATGTTGGCCAGGATGGATCAACTTGATGCCAGTATGGAGGTCAAACTATTGAATGTAGTGCATGTGGTTGATGATATACGCAACAGGGCCGCTGCTGACATGAACAGATTGACGGCCCTCCTAGAAACTAGCCGCCAGGAACAGCAGGCTGACAGACGATCCCTGTTGTTTGCTAAGCAGAGCCTGATGGTTGCTCGAGAATCAAACAAGCGGTTGGAGCACCGGATCAATGAGCTCGAGAACCATTCTAAGTTGGGTAACATCAAGATAGATGGTAAGCCGGAACGGGATGCAGAAAATCTACACCAATATGTATATGATCTGGCTGCACATCTCGTTCCTGCAATGGCCCTTGAACGCCCGGCAATATTGTCAGTGTACAGGATCGGGAAACTGAGGTTGGGGGCCCCTGGGGCGCACCGACTGCGGATTCCCGACCGTCCTCGCCCAATTGTGATCGTTTTCAAAAACGCAAATGAAAGAAATGCCTTTTATTTTGCACGTTCTAAGCTTAAAAATAGTGAGCTGTATAAAGGTATCTACCTGAGTGATGATGTCACCCAACTGACCTGGAGAATGAGAGATGAATGTAGGTCGGTTGCGGCACTCGCCAGGTCAGCTGGTGCAGAGGTGCGGGTGCATGGAGATGGTGTCATCATTGATGGGCATAAATATAAGCACACTGAGCTCAACTCCCTTCCACCCCACTTCTCACTGGCTAAGGCAAAAACAATTAATCGGGATGGAGAGATTTATTTCCATTCAGAACACTCCTACCTATCCAATTTTGCCCGGTCTCCTATTTTACATGAAGGGGTTGCATACCCAACAGCAGAACATATGTTTCAGACAATCAAGTGCAAAATGGCTGATGACAGAGACCGGGTTGAACAGATTGCCCTGGTGTCAACAGCTTTGGAGGCCAAGCGCATAGCAGACCAGCTCACGGAGTCACCGGAGTGGCGTGCTAAACGTGATGAAGTGCTTGCATTGGTTGTAAACAAGAAATTTGATCAGAATCCACACCTGGCAGGGTATTTGATTGAGACGGGAGACATGCCATTAAATGAGGCCACTTCCAATTCATACTACGGGATCGGAGCTACGCTACATAGTCGTGAGGTACGGGATAAATCATACAAGGGACTTAACAAGCTGGGTATGGCATTGGCTGTTAAGCGCAAGAGCCTTAGAGTCTCCCGTCAGTCTGAAGGCTGATCCAATATATGCAGACTTACTCTGGAACTACACCCTAATCTGACTCCTAGATTGACTGTTTTGGCAGAACATGTTCTCCCATATCCTCTTGTGTTTTCAAGATGATACTAGTAAAGTTCAGAGGCACTAATCAAAGCTGAGACACCATGTTGGGCTATGATAGTACAGCAACATGAGTATGTGATGCCAGTATCATGTGTGCTTTTTGTGCTTCAGACAGCGAAGGAAGACAATGGTGTTCATGACTATGAGCATAGATTTACCTACTCTTGCCTTAGCCACATACTGCCTAGGCCGTCCTGATCTTTTGCTGTGTTCTGGCTTCCTTGTCGACTGTTCCTTGTATGACTGTGAGTGTGGGTGTATTTCTTTGAGCTTAGGTGTTCAAGATTATACGACTAGAACCCACCTAGGCCTTAGGCACATATTACTTGTGCCGTCCTGACCTTCTTGATGGTTCCTTGTGTAACTATGGATATATGTGTATCCCATTAAGTGTTCATGGTTATGAATATGAGCATAGGCTTGCCTGGTCAGGCGTTGGAAGTTCTCTGCATTCGGCATCCTGAACTTGGACTGTATTGGCTTCCTTGTCAACTATGAATGTAGGTGTACCCCTTTGGGTTTAGCTCTTCATCCTAATATTGGACTACATACTAGCTACATTATCAACTGTTCATATCAAATTGTTCATGATTACGAATATGGGCTTATCTAGTCCTGCCTTAGACACATAGTGTCTATGCCACCCTGATCTTGCACTGTGTTCTGACTTCCTTGTCAACTGTTCTTTGTGTAATTGAATGTGGGTATATTCCTTGAGCTTGGGTGTTCATGATTATAAGAATAGGCCTACCTAGTCCTGCCTTAGGCACATATTGCTTATGCTGTCCTGACCTTAGACTGGGTTCTTGCTTGCTTCCCAATGGTTCCTTGTATAGCCATGAATGTATATGTATCACATTATATGTTCATGGCTGTGAGCATTGGCTTACGGAGTCCTACCTTAGAAACACTGCATATACCATACTAATCTTAGACTATGTGTTAGCTTCCTTGTCAACTGTTCCTCGTATAACTATGAATGTAGGTGTATCCCTTTAAGTTTAAGTATTCATTGTTATTGGTATGGGCTTAGCCAGTCTATATTATCAAAAAGAAACCCAGAAACAACCAAAAAACCACCGCATACTGCGGAAGGACATATAGAAACTTTTCAACTGATGCACTTAGGACAATCTTGCAGAGTTATAACCCCACTACAATATTTGAAGAACAGGATCCCAACAAATGTTGGGATATTTTAGAAGATATGATCAACCAGGCAGCAGATACACTTTGTCCGATGACTGAACTAAAAATAAGAGAGAACATGGCTGTTTACATCACCAATGAACTGATAGAACTACAAAAGGACAGAGATTATTTTAAGCAAAAGGCTGACCTAACCAAAGACCCAGGAGACCAGTTTATAGCAAAATGCTTAACAAGTAAAGCCAGAACAGAGGTGAGGAAAGCGAAATCTATGTACTACATTGATCAAGCCATAAAGCACAACCAGAATCCTAAGAAATTCTGGTATGAACTAAGTCAAATTCAACCAGAAGCCAAACCACAGATAAACAGCATAGTAGACGACAGCACAGGTGAGCGAGTACCTGATGGTCAGTTAGCTGAAGTAATAAACAACTATTTTGTAGACATTGGGGCAAACCTCGCCAAGAAATTCAAACAAAAAACCAAGTATCCACAAAATTATCACCCAGTCGCAAATCAACATGAATACAATCTTGAGAAAACAACAAGAAAAGAAGTACTCACCAAGATTGAGGAACTTTCATCATATAAATCATCTGGTATGATGAATATAAATTCAGCCTTCATTAAGACTGCCATTAGCATCCTAATAAATGAATTTACGCATCTCTACAACCTTGTCATTGAAACAGGTATATTCCCAGATAAATGGAAAATAGCTACTGTCACACCAATACCAAAGATAAGTAATCCTAAATCATGCAATGAACTGCGACCAATATCAATACTGCCCCTCCCTGGCAAAGTCATCGAACAAATAATCCATGATCAAATAAAAACCTTCTTGGAAGACACCAACTACCTTGCCAAACAGCAAAATGGCTTCAGAAAAGTTAAATCAACCACAATAGCCCTAGCCACTTTATTAGATGAACTGCTGACTAATATGGATAGAGGAGATCTGACAATAACTGTTTTTCTTGATTTCAAGAAAGCTTTTGACACAATAGACCATGACATTTTACTGTGGAAAATTGAAAGGGCAGGACTTGGTCCTAAATCTTGTACATTTATAGCCAACTATCTATCAAATAGACAACAAGTTACAAAAATAAATGGCACTAAGTCAATGGAGAGATCAATTACAACTGGAGTACCCCAGGGTTCCACGCTTGGGCCACTACTCTTCCTCATATTCATTAATGACTTGCCCTTGGTAACAAATGAGGCCATGTTCACACTGTTTGCTGATGATGCGGCCCTCACAGTCCATAGCCCAAACATTGCATCTGCAGCAGAGGTAGTTGAGGATGTACTAGCTAAGGTTAACATCTGGTGTAAGGAAAATAAACTGACAATTAATGCAAAGAAATCTGAATACATAATTTTTGCAACCAAAGTAAAAAAATCCAGAGCACAACCTATCAATTTACATTTGGGTGATGCAGTATTGAATGAGGTAGAATCATACAAATATTTAGGGACCACACTCGATTCTACACTAAATGGTAATCGACAACTCTCAAGACTTACTCAAATGATAGCCATAAAAATGACAACTTTCAGAAAAATTAGGTACTACATGAGCGAGAATACGGCCCTGTTACTATATAAAGCCACTATTCTTCCAATAATTGACTACAATGATTTAATATATGGACTGCCGACAAAACAACAAGAAAACAAATTACAGAGGATTCAAAACAGGGCACTTAGAACTGTCTACAGAGGGAAAACGCTGTCTGTAAAGGAAATGCATGCTAAAGCACAAGTCAGCTACCTTAGCCAAAGGAGGGGCACACATCTCCTCAGTCTCATGTATAAAAGATCCAATGATGAACAATATGTTGACCATACAAACAGAGTAACCAGACAGAGCGGTGCTACACTACTAAAAACACCCATGCCACTAACAAACAAACTAACTAAAGCACCGATTTACAGAGGTGGCACATTGTGGAATAAACTTCCAGTGAGGACAAGACAGTCCACAAGTCTCCTTGAATTTAAAAACTTTATGAAAATACAACCGGCCTGTCAGACCCTGACACGGTTATAGGTATTCTAAAGGCCTTCCTTGCCCTGACCCTTGTACATACATATATATATAAATGTTCTCAAATGCACTACACAGCCCTGCACGCTGATCCCCTTCCCGCCCTTACCCCACCCCTATTACACCTTCTTTCAAAACCTATTACCTAAAATTTTACTTTAAATTGACATAAAACCTGTATGATGTAAGTCCCCACTGCAATCTCAGACCGCGATCCCATCATTAGGCCACACAGAACGGAACACTCGTGATGGGATAAACAAAAATATTTTTTTTAAATGGCCAGGTTTCCGCATTTGGTATTGGTGATTGGATCCACTGATTTGCATATTTGCAATATAGTATATATATATGTGTATTGTAGATATGTTATATCTTTTTGAAAAGAGAAGAGAGAAAACAAAGGAAGAAAGAAGTGTTTAAAGACAATTCTAGAGTCATCTTGTACATTTATTGATGCATGCTCACCAAGTGCATAATACATATGTTGAACTGGAATTGCATGCAGTTACTATTACGACAAATAGTCAATTTATATTATGCTTCTATTATCGAACAGGTTTTTCATGTGGTTATTATTGCAACTAATATTGTCATTTATGTACCAACAAATTGTAATTAACGGCCGGAAGACCAGTGCTCTGGCGCTGACAAAAGACATTATTCGCTGAATAAAATACATTTAGTAAAAAAAAATGACACCACTTTTGGCATTCCTTTTTTAAGAAAATATTTAGAACAATGTGGTTTAGACAAAATTACGCAAGAAAGACTTATTTCACACGCCGGGAGAAAAGGAAGAGTGAAATTATATACAAGATATTTAAAGAAATGGGGACTTCATTGTCTTCTTAAAGGAGTCAAACCATTAAAACCTACAATAGCCCAAATATTAAGATTTCTAAGAATGTTAGAAGATTAAGGGTTAGGATTTGGTGCAATTACTGCAGCAAGATGTGCGCTTTCAATTATTCCACCAAGAATAGATGGACAAACGATTGGAAAACATCAGTTAATACACTGGTTCATTAGATCGGAGAATGAAAGAAACCCACCCAAACCCAAATATAATAGGTTTTGGGACTTGTCTGTAGTATTTACGTTATTCAAGTCATGGCCTAGTAACAGACATTTATCAATGAAGGAACTAGGATTTAATTTAGCAGTGCTGTTATTGTTAGTGACGGGACACAGAGGCCAAACGATTGTGGCACTCTCACTGGATGGACTAGAGATAGATAAGGATGAGGCAACATTCGATTTAGAGACATTGCTAAAGTCGTATCGCACAGGGGGCCCACTGTCCACATTTCATGTAAATAGTTTTCCGGAAGATAAACGGATTTGCGTAGTTTCACCCATTAGGACTTATATATCCAAGTCACGCGCAATAAGGAATTTCAGACAGCTGCTCATCAGCTTTATTAAACCACATAAAGCTATCTCGAGAGGCTCAGTTGCAAGATGGACCATCAAGGTGCTTAAACAGGCAGGCGTCAATACTGGACACTACGCATCTCACTCAACGCGTGGAGCCATGGTCTCCAAGGCAAGCCAGTTAGGAATCTCAGTTAAGAGAATCCTTGCACACACGGGGTGGAAGGCGGCTAGATCGTTTGCAAAACATTACAACAAATGACTAGAAAAGCCAAGCGGCCTGGCGACTCACCAACTAGACCAAACGGTATGGCCAAATGAGTTAGAGCGTCCGTCTCCGGTGTTGGTAGACCATGGGGTCATGGGTTCGAACCCTGGTCGAGTCAAACCAATGACTTACAAATTTATACTTGTTGCTTCCTAGCCAGGCGCTCGGCATTAATGGGATATGGCAAGGACTGGTTGGCTCAGTGTCAGGATAATGTGACTGAGTGGGATATCAGGTCATGGTGCTGGTGGCCTGGTATCCCAGTGGCACAGCACTATAAAGTCACCATGAGTGCACACTGTCACAAGTTGGTACCCGTCCTGATATGACCTTAGATGTTGCTAGGATGTAAAACAAAAACAAAAAACTCACTGACTAAAGACAGGTGAGAAACAAAAACTTACTATTTTGCACTATAAACTTAATATTAAAGGATAAACAAAAATGAGATTACGTAAAAATTCTCCCTGGACTATGAGTAGCCAGAGGCGTAGAACCGAGGTAAAATAGTATAGTTATATGAGTCTTACCTGGTACAGATGATAGATAACTGGTGTTTTCCAGAGGTACTAGCCTCAGATAGTCATGGGTCAGGGTCCGTCCACCCTACCCTACCACGACTATCATGTTTCGCTGGTACCAAAACGAAAACACTAAAGTATCCATTTAATACTTGGATAATTTTGTATCCTATAAAGTACTAAAAGATTGCTGGACCCGGATGTGCTTCCTTCTCCCTGACCCACAACTATCCGAGGCTCGTACCTTGGAAAAACACCAGTTATCCATCATCTGTACCAGGTAAGACTCGTATAACTATACTGTTAATATATTCCATAATAACCAAGACAGACAATATGATTGGAGCGAGTCGATTACTCTGGTTGACCCAAAAGACCGTCCGTTACAGTTTATTAAAGCAAAATTCGGTGTGGAACTGCAGATGCAAAATGATGGCAGCAGCACCTGGAGGGAGAAGTGGGAAGCAGAAAGGTGCCTGCCTAGTAGCAAACCAGTTCGCCCCCTCCCCTCCCAGGTCGATCACTGCCTCCCTCAAGGAGCTCAAATAGCAATTGGGTGTTATAGTAATTCGTTGACATATATCAGCACAAATACAATCCAGAGTAGAATACAATTACAAGACAATTACATAATTAAAAATAGGCATATAATAAATTGATACATTCCATATGTATATATTGGTCACTCTCCTCAAACCTGGTGATATATAACTCGTATACAGACCTGTATGCAGATGTAAGAGAGGACTCCCGCTATACTACTTCTTGATCATTCCACTACTGTGGTTCCTGGGTTCGCTACCAGGGGTGCAGGCGGCGCTGTGTCTGCTCACGCCCCCACCCTGCCTGAGGTGCGCTGGACTTCACTCGCCTGCCAGCCGCGCCCAGAGCACAACCTTGAGTTTGACTGTAGTAAGCCCTTCGCACCGGTGCGAGGCAAGGGGCGTTCCTAGACCCATGCAACATATAACTGACTACTGCGGGCCGTGTGGTCAGAAACACGTGTTGCCAGTCAATGAATTGTGCCCTATGAGGTTATCAGCATCTACGAAACGGGCAACCCGTGCACACCCTGTGCCTGAGCAGCGAGTAGAACAAGTAGAAAAGATGGCGACTGAGGTTAAAGCAGAGGTGCGTGGCGCGACTGCAGCAGTGTTAGAAGACGCCCTATCGGCGGACGAGGCCGCGCTGAAGTCGCAAGTCGAGTTGCTGGAAAGGCGGAGGAGGGTAGCAGCGTTAGAGAAGCAGAGGGCCATGGTGGAGGATGAGCTCCGCTTGTTGGACATGTCGGCAGAAAGGGGTAGGAGCAAGTCAGGTCACGCGCACCGGTGTCACCGTCGTCGCAGGTCTTCTTCGTCAAGCTCGGGAAGTAGGACGCCAAGTAGGGAGAGGAGACGTCAGCGTAAGTGGAAGCTAAAGCACCACACAGTCGAGAGAAAGCAAGTAAAAAAATTGAATGCTTATGAACTTATTGAGTCAACATGTGCCTGGTTTCAGGATAGTAGTTCTTATGATGACATTAATGCTTGCCATGCGTTATTCAACCATATAAGTTATCTGAGCGCCAAGGCGAAGCATAATAATTATAATAACACTGCACACGTTGCATATGACACTGGCATTCGGAAATTGGCTCAAAAACAAGGTTTCGAAGCATTCGTAGTAGGGAACAGTGATTTGGCATTAAGACACTATGCATTCCAAAATATCAAGGACACTAAAAAACCAGGTATGGCCGCTAACACAACTAGTGCTTCTAATCGTCTCTACATGCGTGATGGTAAGAAACCGTGTTTTGCCTATAATGGCGAACAAGGATGTTCTCGTGATAACATGACGTGTGACTACGGGCACTGGTGCTCGCGGTGCGGTAGCCGTAGTCACAAACGAGTAAATTGCCGTAGAGACTGAAAAATTAGTAAGGCTCGTAGACACAGTTTAAATAAGCAGAAAATAAATACATTAACTACAAATAAAAAAGTCTATAGTGAAAAGAATGTACATGAATATGCTGTTAATGATACGACGTTGCAGAAGTATAGTGTTACAAAAGATACTATAGTAATGAATGGGCGAGAGTGTGCTCCCCCAGCTCTACTAAAAATAGCCATGCGCGACATGCCGGTGCAGGGTTTAATAGGCAATCATGTGATTGGCAAGCAGCCAACTAGGCCTATGCCCCATTGGAATCCAATTGAAGTAACATGGTTACAGGTATCGAATAGAGTTGACTACTTCTATGTCACCGCGTATGATAAATACTCCAAGAGTTCTTATAATCGTAGTTTCCCAGTTTCTCATAATTGTTTTAATGGAACTTGTAGTTGTCAACACACAATTGCCGGTGCAATTACACAAATGAAGCCATGCCGAGTTTTTGTTGAGACTTTTTTCCAAAATGACACCGACCCGGACTGGGAATATATATTGCATGGAGTAATTTTTGGCTTTAAAATTATTAATGAGCAATTTAATAATTCTTATACCAGCACGTATACTAGCAAAAGTGACCAGGAACATAACACGTTTATAAAGGCAAAGATACAGGCCGAAATTAATAAAGGTTATATTTCTCCAACTAATACGCTTCCTACTTGCTCCCATAACATGTTCTGCATACCAAAAGTGACAGGCTCGGGTTATAGGGTAATAGTGGACTGTAGTAAGCCCTATGGGAAGTCGGTGAATAACTTTGTTTCAGAAACCTGTTGTAAATTTCGTTATAAGAGTGTGGACACATTGTTAAAAATGCTTATGCATGGTGATTACATAGCTGTGATTGACATTCAAGATGCTTACCGAGCGGTCAGTATTCACCCGTCGGACAGAGATAGGCAAGGTTTAATATGGAATATTAATGGTGATGACAGATATTTTTTGGACAATAGATTATCTATGGGACTGTCTTCTAGCCCGTACATATTTACAAAAATATCAGACTATTTATATCGATGTGCAGTTCGACACGGTAATGATCGTGTTGTAAATTACTTAGATGATTTTGCGGTACTAGGTAGTTCCTATGAGGACTGCCGTTTAAATCAATTGGAATTGATCTCTATATTGAGGCGCCTAGGCTTCTACATTAATTTTTCAAAGATGGTTACTCCCTCTACAAATACTAGATTTCTTGGTATTATGATAAATAGTATAACTATGAAGGTGAAATTACCGTTTGATAAATTGGTTAAATTGAAAAATCACCTTAATACATTCGTTAACAAAAAAAAAGCAACTAGGAAGGAGTTAGAGCAATTGGGTGGTCGGTTATCGCTCTGTGCTGTGGTAGTTCGAGGTGGGCGTTGCTTCTCGGCTCGTATTCATAGTGCAGTAAAGGCCCTAAAACTTCCTTATCATAAATACAGAATAAACAAGGCTTTTCGAGAAGAAATACAGTGGTGGCTATCCTATGTGGATCAATTTAACGGTGAACAAAAAATATTAGTAAACCAGAAAGAAACGCTATCAGTTTATACTGACGCTTCACAGCAGGGTTATGGCGCTCTACATGGCACTGACTGGTGCGTAGGGTTTTTCAAAGATAACCAGCCTGTTAATTGTTTAACCACCATAGGGTGTTAGCGCCTATGGAGTTTGGTCAGTCACACATTAATATTAAAGAAATGTAGGCGGTTGTTGCAGCTGTGGATCGTTGGTGTGGGTACTGGAAAAATAAAAATGTTGTAATTATAACTGATAATAACACTGTGAGATCAGCTCTTGTAAAGGGTGTTTCAAAGAATCAAATTATAATGAATTTACTGAAGCGCATATTTTGGGTTTCTATACGTTATAATTTTAATATAACGGCAGTTCATATTAAGACCAATTACAATATAATATGTGATAGCCTAAGTAGGTGGGATACCCCTCGACAGCTAGAAAGAATAGTGCAGGCCGATAAGACTAGGACCTTATTTTGTTCGAATGATAATGCGTTATGAGACATATTGCCTTGTAGGTCTGGCAACGCTGCAGACGGAAGCGAGGACAATAGCCATGCAGTATTACGCGCCAAATAGTCGCACCACGCGCTCGATGCAGATAAGAAAGTATTTCACTTTTATAGATCAATTTAGAGGTCTTCTGGCCCCAATACCATGTCTGTCAAATCAGGTAGCATTATACATAGCGTGGCTAGCTCGTAGTTTAACTTACAGTTCTATAACTAACTATTTATCTGCGTTAAATTTTTTCTTAAAATCTGAGGATGCGGTGCCTATTGATTATAAAAACCACACTGTGAAAACTACTCTAGGAGGTGTTAAGCGGATTCTTGGGTGTGAGGTGAAATCAGCAAAGCCTCTGCTTCCACGTAATTTATTAATTATGTTTGAATTCCTAACTGATTCCCCAGGTCATGTTGCAACAAAGGCTGCGATATTAACAGGTTTTCGAGGTCTGTTACGTAAGTGTCAGTTGACACACTCAGAGTCGACCCTGCTAAGGTCGGATTTAGAATTTTTTGCTTGGGGGATGATTGTTTCAGTAAGACGATCGAAAACAATTCAATTCAAAGAGCGCAGGTTGCTAATCCCTATAGCTTCGCTTAAAAATAAGTCCCTATGTGCAGTTCATTGGACAAAATTACATTTCAGTCAGGTACCCGTGTCTGATAACTCAGCAGCGTTTCAAGTGCCTTCACCGATGGGTGGTTTTAAGCCTTTAACTTATGTTATACTTCAATCAACTATTAAATACCTATGTATATCTGTGGGGTTCAGCCCGGATGACTACTCTTGCCATTCCCTTAGGAGAGGTGGCTGCACCTTCCTCCATATGCAGGGGGCAACTATAGAAGAAATTAAGGCTCGCGGTGATTGGAAATCAGACTGTGTGTACAAGTACATTACCTTGCCAATTGCAGACCGTATACTTAATGATATACGAGCTGCAGCATCAATCGATGATTGTGCGTAGTAAGACGAGATGTCTCGGAAGTTTTTTTTGTTTTTTGTTTTTTTTCTCTCTTTGGCTGGGTCGGGCGTTAGGCCCTTGGCAGTGGCCCAGCCAGATATCATTTGACTCGATATTGTACTGATTATTCATTATGTGGTATCATATTGATTATTGCTAAGCAAATTATTCGATGAGTGTTCATCATGAGAGATAATATTGATTATTGCTAAGCAAATTATTCGATGAGTGTTCATCTTGAGATATAATATTGTGCTGATGTTCAAGCATTCATAACACATGTTGTAGTAGGAATAAATGATGTCACCCTTATGTACCTCTACATCTGACTTCTAGCCTCCTTCATTACATATTATATAACAACAAATATTTACAGACTCAAGATGAGGGTAAAATGGGGAGAAAGAAAGGAAAAGGGGGAAAGAAACTGTTTAACGAAAATTCTGTAGCCATACAATGCAATGTAATGCATATTCACCACATGTATAATACTTTTATTATCGAACTAGAATTGTATGTAGTTTACTATTTCAACTGATAGCTTCATCTATATATCAAGCAATTTTACTGTTTTGCTGGAAGACCAGTGCTGGGTCGCTGATAAAAGACTATTCAATGAATGAAGTAAATTTAGAAGCCTTCCTGTGCTTTAAAAAAAAAAAAAAAAAATTAAATTTGGTGACAAGTTATTTATTCTGCCCATAATGTATAAGCATGTATAAGTGAGGGTGCTTGTTTTCAAGGCTGGACAGCTGTGATACTGGATTGGTCTGGTCCCACACTCAGGAATGTTTACCTGATCTTTCTCAGGCCAACCTTTTGCAGTTTTGGGTGTTAGTAGTTTCTATGTTAGTTTTTTTGTATTTTTCTTTTTTTTTTCCTAACCTGTGTATGATAACTTAGCCTACTATGTACATCTAACTGGATGCGGGAGAGGATCCCGTCCCTTTGTGGTTTGTTACAGCATCCGTTCACCCTCGCCCTGTCCTTAGATAGTGCACTAGTGTTCTCGGACACACCTGGACCCTTCAGGACTGTGACTAGGTGGGATGGTTGCATTGTATGCTTAGCCATTTTGTATTTCAGGGTGAATCGGAGGCATGACCGTGGCCTGCCCAGTTCTGCTTTGATTTCTGCCAGTACGCATACCCAGACGGACTGCGCCCTATGGTGATAGTCATTTCAATTTCCTTAGTACTTAGGAGGGCTAGTTTCCGTATTTGTAATATCTACCATCTTTTCTGGCCTGTCCTTTGGTTTTTGTGCCAGAACACAGCAAGCAGTGACTGCGCCCACGGTCAGATGAGATATTGTTCCTTCAGTAGGTGGTTCTGTATTCCCTTGTTTTCTTTATGAATCTGTTATAGTGGTCCAGGCTTTCGATTGCCCGTTGTTGTGTGGGTTGATTATTCCAGGCATGTGCCGCCATGGCCAGTACACTTCTCTCATAAATTGTTGTATTACTTTTTGCTGTCAGTAGCACTGGGGCCACCATTTTCCTGTTGTCCCTATGGGGGGTTACTGTGTAGCCTGGTTTTGTGGTGTAATGGTGTGCTAGTATTTTGAGGTGTGTTTCCCTTCTACTCCTTAATAGTGTTGCGTTGCATTTTTTGTGTGATTCTATTGTGGGATATCTTTTGTGCACCTGAAGGCATACTTTGAGGGCTCTATTTTGTAGCACCTGTAGTTCCTTTAATAGTTTTGTATTTCCTCCCGTATATACTACATCGCCATAGTCAAAGTAGGGGAGGATCATGCCTTTATATATTTTAATTGCCATGTTTTTAGTTATGTAGTACCTCAGTTTAACCAGTAGCCATATTTTGTGGTTTACTTTTTTGATAGTATTTGTTATGCAGAGGTCATAATTCAGGTGTCTGTCTAGATCCTCTCCCAAATATCGGTAGTTGTCTATCTGTTCCAGTTTGGTGTTTCCCAGAAGACACTTTATTTTATCATTACTCGTTAGTCTGGTACCAAATAGTACTGTTTTCGATTTGCTGTTATTTATGGTTGTCCTGTTTAGTAGGCAGCACTCGGTTATTTTTATTAGTGTTAGATTCTGTTTCTTCGGTTGTTTTGCCTGCGGCATATACCACCATATCATCTGCATATAGTTGGATGTTTTCAATTTCTTGCCAGTTGTTTAGATCATTAATATATACGAGGAAGAGAAGTGGCCTCAGGACTGACCCTTGGGGTACTCCTCAAGTTGTCTTTTCCTCATTGGATATGGATCCATTTACTGCGGCGCATTGCTTTCGGTTTTCTAGATAGCTCGCTAACCATTTTCCTGTTACTCCTGATATTCCCATTTGGGTTAGTTTACTCCTTAGGATGGGGTGGTCCACCGTGTCAAAAGCTTTGCTGAAGTCTATGAATGCTGCACCCACTAGGTTCTTTTTATTGATACTGTTTGCAATATCGGTTATTAATTTAGCAATTGTTTTTATTGTCAAGTGTTTTTTTCTGAAACCGCCCTGTTTACTGTTTAATATTTTGTGTTCGTTTAGGTGGTCCATAATATGTCTATGCAAAATCTTTTCCATTAGTTTACCAGGCAGTGGGAGTATAGAGATCGGTCTATAGTTGCCCAGCACCTGTTTATCCCCTCCTTTGTGGAGCGGTGTTACTTTGGCTAGTTTCCAGCAGTCCACATAAGTACCTTCTGTGAATGATTTATTGTATAGATCCATCCTGATATGACCTTAGATGTTGCTAGGACATAAAACAACAACAAACAAATGTTGTATAGATCACATATAACATCTGGGATGCATCCGAATTCATCTTTCAATACTATTCTTGAGTTATTTTCAATGCCCGAGGGCTTGTTGCAATCAATTGATTTTATGAGCTAACTTATTTCTTTTATTGTGGTTGTGCAATCTCCAATGTCTGCGTTTAATTGTGGTTCAGTTTGTGTTGAACTGTTTGGATAGTTTATTGCCTATGGTAGAAAAATGTTTGTTCATTATATTAGCAGTATCATTGTTTCTGATTTCCATTTCCTCGTTGTTGTATAGGGTAATCGATTCTTTATTTTTATTATTTGGTATTAGTATTTTCACATCATTCCAGAATTTATGTGAGTTTTTTCCCCATTGTTGGTCTTGTTTGACAATGTACCGTCTTTTGGCTCTTCCCACTGATTTCGGGCTAAGATTTCTTGCTGTATGGTAATTTCCTATGTCTAGGAGTCGCCTGCTTGACTTAAGCTAATTTACCTGTTTTATATTTGTCCATAATTAGGTTGATTAATTCTGGGGTTACCCATGGGTCTCGGTTGTTTTTGATTTTAAGTTTTTTTTATTGGGCAGGTAGTGTCTAGATGCTTTCTGACTTCCCCAATGATATTGTTCCATTGGTGATTTACACGTATGTCGGTTGGAAATGGCAATTACATTTTTCTTTTTTTCAGATGAGTTTCTAGTGCCTCTTTTGTGTAGTTTTTGTATGATCTACCCATACGGGGAGTACTTTTGTTTTTGTTTTTTATTTTCTTTCTAGTAACATATATCAATTCATGATCGCTGATGCCCCAGTTCCTTGTTCCTGAGGTATGGGTATGATTTGAGTCTGTTATTATTAGGTCTATTATCGAGCTGTTTTCTCCAAGTCTTGTTAGCTCACTAATATTTTGCTTTAACCCTCTACCTTTGATTAAGTTGTGTGGTGAGTATTTGTTTTTGTTGTTTGTTTTGTAGTTTATATTAAAGTCCCCTAGTAAGAATATCTCAGCCTTTGTCAGTTTCGACACACTTTCTAAGGATGTCTCCAGTTCTGCGATGAAGTCTTCGATGTTTCAATTCAGCAGTCTATATAGACTCCCTTCAGCTATATTAGCTTGTTTCTCATTTTTTATTAGTGTCCATACTAATTCAATATTTGTGTCTGATCTGTTTGCTTCTTGTAGTGGTTTAGGTTCAGAGTTTAGGCTTTTTTTCGTGTATATTGCAACTCCTCCACCCCTTTTTTGTATTTGTGTATTGGTCAGTGTTTTTCTGTCCTCTCTCACATGCCTGTACCCACCAATTTCTAGTAGTTTGTCACTATGTAGTTCCATGAAACCATGTTTCTAATCGTGTGAACACCTCAAATTGACAGATATCTAAGTGTAGTTTAATGCTGTCAATTTTGTTGTAGGCACTTAGGCAGTTTAGGTGCGCAAAATGCATGCCTCTGCCTAGTCTACAATCAATCTCTTCCACCATATTTGTGTGGCAGTTAGGTCTAAATAACTGTTTGTGCTGGAGGTGTTTTTAGTGTGGAATTGAGATTAGTATTTATAACTACTCAGCCTACATTATGTGGTCACCTACCTTAATTTGCTGTCGGTGCTCTATTGAACTTAAAGTTGTACTGTCCGATGGCTTTTGAATTTTGTACGTGTATTTTTAAGATAAATTGATCAGGTTGACCATTATAATCTCGATGTGAATATGGCAGCTGGTTTGTACCAACTCATATAGGTTTTTAAACAAATTTCATCAGTGAATAATACTATCATTTAGACTTTTATTTAGCTATATGATTGTGAGTTTACAAAATTCATGAGTGTCCATTGACACAAAATTGATTGTATGCTTTTACATGTAAAAGTGACGGTTTGAAGAAAAACAAACATTTCTCGCCGTGAATATGGCCTATGCTGCCAACACAGCGTAAAGCAACCACCAATCAATCAATCAATCCATTATAACCTACTCTTCCTGAGGATGGTGTAACTTTTTTATGACAAATCGAGATATTTGAAGTGAAAGCTGATCAAATAATTTCGACAAGCACAACAAAGCTTCGGTGGTTGAAACCAACTTGTGACCCAGATTCTCAGCTCGCAAAGGCCATGTGATAAAGGACATGTCATACTTAGAATTTGGGCAGGACTAATCATTGGTCATGAGCTTAGCGTCTTTTAATTTTATTTTGTTTAAACTAGTGTGAAGGGTGTTTGGCTTCCGCATAGTGGTTGTGCAATGGCATGCTCTCTTAAATTGATCCAGACGGGATGGCCGAATGAATTGAGCATCCGTCTCCCGCTTTAGTAGATCGTGGGATTCACACCCACGGGTTCGAACCCTGGTCGAGTCAAACCATATGACTTAAAAATGTATACTTGCCCCTTGCTAGCCAGGCACTCCACATTATTAGGATAGGGCAAGGACTGGTTGGCTCAGTGTCAGGATAATGTGACTGAGTGGGATATCATGTTATAGTGCTGGTAGTCTGGTCTCCCAGTCGGGCAGCACTATAAAGTCGCCATGAGTGTGCACTGTCACAAGTCGGTATCCGTCCTGATATGACCTTAGATGTTGCTAGGACTTACAACAAGCAAACACGTTGCATGGAGACCAATGTTGTCCTGACAGCAGGTGTCATCGGAAGAACAGTCACACTCACATGAGACAAAAACAGTTTGTACATTTAAAACAAATGTTGCACACGGCATGAGTTCGCCGATCACAGGTTGGTAAGGAAGAAGACATGCACTACCGTATTCAATAACCGCGTTGATGATCCCGCCTGTATGTTATCGCCTATCTAATTTTATTTATTTGTTTGTTTGTTATCTAGTTCCTGCGGTTTCTTGCAAACAGGACTGTGTTCCTCGATCCTAAGGACCTCATATGTGCAGCCATTCTCCTCTACCATTTCCGAATTTTTGAGAGGCGCTTTGGCTCCAGGAAATATGCTGTAAGTAAGATCCTAGAGACCCCTTTCAATGTTTATAAACATTGTGTATGCGCGCGCACCTTGGCTGCAGAACCATGGCACACTGCCATTGAGTTTGCCGATACGCGCACTGCAAAACGTCAATTTTATTTTAAATTAATAGAAATGCAGAAGACTAAGCATATAAATTTTAAATGATCTGTTTGTTAAACATTTGATCTGTTTGTGCCAAGTGGTTTGTTTCTAAGTTGTGCGGTTTTAGAGATATTTCACCTTTTCTGTGTGAAGATTGCACACTGCCATTGAGTTTGCAGTGTGACCGTATGTTATCCTACAGCCAAGCTGCGCGTGCACTGACCTAATTACCTATGCTGACGTCATATGAAATAGGTCTATATGTAGGGCTTTTTGAAGAATTGTTGTTGTAAAGTTAAACAGTACATTTCTATTATTTCATCTACATGTGGCAGCACTCGGAATAAGTTTCCGTTTTTATTATTTATTCATCTACAGGTGGCAGCATGGAATTTTACCACACTTATCTTTCTTTGTTATTTATTTTATTTATTTATAAGTTGCAAAATTCGGTGACTGAGCTTCTAGAACACACGTCTTTTTTTGTTTGTCCTTTTTTTCTCTCAAACAGTGTGGTTTTTTTTGGGGGGGTGGACTATTACACATGCCTACCCATATGTAAGATCATATCTTTATTTTATATTCCACATGTAAAAGCATGTCTTCCTATTTTATGACATGCTTATGTGTATGTGAAATCGTATATTTCTATTATATTGCACATACCTACGCAGATGAGAAATTGTCTTTTCTATTAGGTAGCACATGCCTACCCATATGAGAAATTGTCTTTCTATTAATGTATTATATTACACATGTCTACGCGTATAAGAAATCATTTTCTTATATGACACTTGCCTATGCCTATGTGAACTCGTGCCTTTAAACAAAATTATATTACGCATGTTTATGCCTATGTGAAATTGCGCCTCTCGATTAAAGCACGTCTAACTCGCCTTGCATCATATTTCCAGTCTTATCTCATCAGTACATTTGCACTGGCGTGTGGGCTGGAGCTGGTGGCGGTGAACCTGCTCCACCACCTGGACTTACCCATCACCCTGGACCCTCTGCCTAGCGGACCGTAAGTTTCCTTCGTAAAGGGAAGACAGAATTGACCTAATTCTGTTGAGGAGGAGGAGGAGGAGAACAATCAATCAATCTTCGTCCTTCTCTACTAGTATTACACACAATAGCAAGTCTTTTTTTTTTATTATAGATACCACCTCCTGAATGAGTTGAGTACGTGCATCCTGCAAGGCACGTCGTGGGTTCGAACCTCAGCCGAGTCAAACCAATGACTTATAAATTGATACTTGTCGCTACCTAACCTGGGGATTCGGCATTACTAGGATAGGGCATGTAGCAGTAGAATGAAGAAGACCAATCGCCCGCAATTGAAATTTCCACCACCTAAGGCCAAATAAATGTTTTTTTAAATGGTGATCTTCCTTTTCATCACACAAATCAGGGTCGGGCGGACGGTTTTTATTTTTATTTTTTATATTTTCTGCATATGAGTTGAGTTGGCCGAATGAGTTGAGCATCCGCCTCCCATTCTGGTAGGTCGTGGGGTTCGAACCCTGGCACAGTCAAACCAATGAGTTGAAAATTGATACTTATCGCTACCTAGCCTGGCGCTCGGATTAAAAAGTTTGTTTAACAAAATACAAAATAAATCAGGGGCGGGTGAGCAAACTAACTTCTCTCTCCTCCCACCCCTTATATTGAGGATTTGCGTGTGACGTAGGCATCAAACTACTCCTGCATTGTGGTTGGATAGAAGCAGTTCATTCTGTTATCAAGTGTATGTAAATAAAACCAAAAGTACAAATCTATTCACTGCTACTATCTAATTCTGTTATTTAGAACCATGAATATTCAATCGGGGGTTGAAATAATATTATTTATGAGAATAGCCTACTCAAAAAGTGAAATTTGGTCAAATTAAAACTGATATTAATGCTGCCACCTCTGCATCGGCAGTGTTGTGCTATATTTTCTATCCAACCATGATGGCCGATGAGGCACTGATCACGTGGTGCTAATCATTTGACTCAAATCCTCAATATGGATAGTGATAAACCCGTTATCGCACGTAATAAGATCTGGGCCGTATTCGGGGTACGCCTCTGAAACGTCTCGGGGACATCCCTGATGTTATGCTAGTCTGAACGGCAAAAGCATTTGGTCGCCTCGAAATTGGCCGCCCCCATAGCCGGCATCCATTGCAATGAAAAAGAAGCGCTCTGATTGGTTGAAACCACTGCATATGGCAGCTATTTTCGAAGCGCTTTTTGTCTCCTGTCTGAAAAGGGAGATGTCTCGGAGACGCCTCGGAGACGGACCCTGAATGGAAATAAGCCAAAAAGCATTGCGGAGACGGACCCTGAATGGAAATAAGCCAAAAAGCATTGCGGAGACGCCTCGGAGACGGACCCTGAATGGAAATAAGCCAAAAAGCATTGCGGAGACGCCTCGGAGACGGACACTGAATGCGGCCCTGGAGTGGGTTACACCCCCCCCCCCCCCAACCCACTTCCTAGGGTGGGGGTGGGTACCAGCATGCACCTCTCCGCCTCCTGCGTGACCAGCATGCACCTACCCGCCTCCTGCGCGAGGCCTCACCCTCCACTAGCTCGGAGGAATATATACAGTAAAACCTCTATAAATCGACTGACCATGCGACCCACTTTAAATGGTCCATTTAGGGAGGTGGTCGGTTTAGGGATGTTTGTTGTTATCATTACAATTTTCTTATATGGGCGATCGTTTGGGACCCAAATAAAGCGATCGATATAGGGTGTGGTCGATCTTTGGAAGTGGTCGGTTAGAGAGGTTTTACTGTATCTTTTTTTAACCTTTTCCTTTCAGGCAAGGGGTGGTGTTTGCGCTGTTCGTGCCCTACTTCTGCGATATTCCGCGAGTTGCTGTCACACACATGCTGGGAGTCCCCGTCACCGGAAAGTCACTCACCTATATTATAGGCCTGCAGGTGAGGCACCAGCATTTCTGTCAACATTCCTGTCGAAAATGATGTTACACGACTCTATGCTTACCAGTCTCTATAGATTCTAAGGTCCAAAAGACTTTTTAATTTAAGCAAAGCAGTTTTGAAATTCTATTTTACATGTTTGCGTCTTCATAATCTACAATTCTATTTTTAAATCATTCATATCAGGGCATATCATTTCAATGTTACACTAGTGATTTTAACATGTTGCTCAATTTGTACAAGTGAAATTGTTAAAAGTGAAATTTGTTCTTTGCAACTCTTACATATAAACAACATGTAAACCTTCCTAGCAACATGGGTTCTGGTATTATTTGGAATGTTTTCTGCTATTATTTGGAAGGTTTTCTGCTATTATTTAGAAGGTTTTCTGCTATTATTTGGAATGTTTTCACTTTTGGTCTCCATGTTGCACTTTAGTAACAAGTTTCAGAGAATGGCCCATTACCTACCTACACTTTTATTATCAGGTCGTGTGCGTGTTGCTATGCTCATCCCAGAGTATTGTTTGGCTATGCGTCATCTATCACTCTCCTATTATTATTACTCTAGTGCAGGATACTTAAACTGTTTTATAAACTAGGATAGCACTTCAGGGATCACTGGGTGGGCGGGGGGGGGGGGTTGAGAGGAAGGATTGGAATGCACAAATTAAAAGTAGGCCTAGCTTAACCCATATATGGACCAATCAGATTCTCAGCACGCCCTATTGGCCACCACTTCTAAATAAAGTGCGTCATGCAGATTTCTTCTGCGTTAATTGTGCAGCCTAAGGTAATCCCTGTATCCGCCCTCTGCCAACTTGTAGCTCTTGCCTCCGTGAGCACTGTGTGTATGTTTGCTTCGATGGCCTGGTGGGTGAAGCATTATTTAACCGCTCGTCGTGTTTTCTTTGTCAGATGGCGAGCAGTTCACCCGAATCTATGCTGTTGGCTGTGTGTGGAGTGGTGAGTCTTGAGCAAACTCTAAAAACTACTACTTCCTTATGCAAACATTGGTCCTTCTCTTCTCTTCTCTTCTCTTCTCTTCTCTTCTCTTTTCTCTTCTTTTCTCTACTCTTCTCTTCTCCTCGCCTCTCTCCTCTCTCCTCCCTCCCCCCCCCCTCACCCTCCCCTCTCTCCCCTCCTCCCCTCCCCCCCCTCCTCTCCCCCCTCCCCTCCCTCCCCTCCCCTCCCCCTCCCCTCCCCTCCCCTCCCCTCCCATCCTCCTCCCCTCCCCTCCCCTCCCTCCCCCTCTCCCTCCCCTCTCCTCCTTTTGTTCTTTACTAAGCCTTATAACCTATATAATTCCACTTTTCTCTTCCTTGTCTGACATTACAGAATTATTAAGAATAGCTATAGAGTACTAGTCTAGTGGCGTTGAACAGATCAGTCCCTACCTACTTGTTTGCTGCTCAAGTGGCTCATTCTGAATGCAATGCAGCTTATCTTTCTGAATGCAAAGCAGCTGATCTTTCTGGACTATGCCCGTCCTGATATGACCTTAGATGTTGCTAGGACGTAGAACAACCAACAAACAAACTTCTGAACTATGAATAGTTTATGATATATCGAGCATTCATGTAAGTAATGCATGGTATATTCAGGTGACCAGATCCTTAAATAATAATCCTATAATAATAATAATAATCATCATAATAATTCTATGAAAATAATAATAATATGAAAATAATAATATTATGAAAATAATAATCATATGATAATAATCCTGTAACAATAATCCTATGAAAATAATAACCCTATAATAATTGTTTAAATCCTATAATAATAGCTCAATAATATGACAGAATTGATTACTACCAACAACAAAAAATAGCATTAACTAAGACTAATAATCACAGTGAGATATCCCCTATTTGTTGGCAGGTTTCCGGGCTGCTGTACCAGAAGAACATCCTATATATAAAAGGCTTGGTGACGATTCCGGCGTGGCTGGGGTCGATGTCTGCGCGGTGCTTTGGGTGGCTGGTGAACAGTCCTGCCCCCGTAGACACAAAAGTCCCTATGGGCGCCACGCTAGAGCTGCAGAGAACCCAGCAGATGGAGGTGCTGGAGCAGCAGCTCATCTGGGCGCAGATGCAGGGGCGCCCTCAGGTGGGAAGTTTGGGAACTATGCATAGGGTTGCAATAATCCCGATGGCTTTGAGTTTCTGCTGTGTATTTTCTTATATTCTATATTCTTATGTTCATCGGTTTAAGTTTGAATTCACTTTTAGTTTAAAGGATTAAAGTTGCAGTCCGATGGTTTGGGGTTTCTGTCCTTTTCTGAGATAAATATAGGAATAGGTGCATAATCTGGGGAAGCATCGAATTGTCAAAACCAAAACAATTATCTAGAATTGATTCGACACATCTAACTTAGATACTGATGAATTTATTAAGAATTTGTTGCTACGTAAAAGGGAATAATGAGGCAATTCAATAAAAACCCATTAATGCTAAAGCGTACGGTGTCAGAGTTTTGGCATGCATGCCAAAACTAATTTGACATGTTTGCACTTCAAATATCTCAAAACTTGGCCGTTTAAGATAAACAGTACTTGAAGTTAACGTAAGGTAGATTATAACATTAAGTTGAATATATTTATCTAAAGAAAGAAATGTCAGAAAGTTATAGCCATCAGACTATGTAGCTTTAAGGGAAGGGGTGGGTAGGAAAGGGAACTAACTAGCAGGTTCTATTAAATCTGCTTAGTATGCCTTTCTGTGCAGCAGTAAATACTTAATAAGCACACCTTTAAGTTAGATATGCATGTTCAAATCTAAATAAGTGTTTTGCTTCTGAAAATTGTATGCCTTTATCAGACTATGCAACTTTAAGTTTGGAGATATATGAGCCTGTCTCAAAAGGTGATAACTCTTCTTTTTTTTGTCCATTGTAACAATTGACACAAAACAGCACAGAAATGGTTACACTGAAAACACAAGGACATTTGCTTCAAATCAATATGTATTCTATTGGGATTGTGAAACACCATGTAAAAAACAAATCAGTTTATCCTGAGCAAATGTATAAGCAGATAATATGTTGATCGTTACAATGGACAAAGTTTTGTCTCATATTGCTTAGCACCTTTTGAGACAGTCTCATATATGAAGTGAAAACATGTCAAATTAATTTGGCGTACACACAGAAATGCTGAACATTGATTATCCAGTTTTGAGTGTTGGAGCGTAGCACAGGAGCACACACGAGCAGAAAATGTTTAATGAGTGCAACAGTATCTAAGTTGGGGATGTAGCATCAAATGTAGCTATATCTTTGTTCCGAAAATGTTATGCTTTCTTCAGATTATGCCGCTTTAGTTTAAATATCTTTTCCATTGTGTGTGTGTTGGGGGGGGGGGGGGGGATGCGTGCTAGTTGTGTATACTTCGAATAGAAATACAGTAATATGTTTTGGAGATATACATACATACATACATACATACATACATACATACATACATACATACATACATACATACATACATACATACATACATACATATGGTTGAATTCTATTCTGTTCGGATCACCAGACGATTTAAATTTACTTCACATCCCCAATTAGGAATCTACTCTACTCACAAGGCTCAAAACCATAATCCAAATAGTTTGGGTTTAATTTTTAAATATATTCTTCTTTTAGCCTTCTTTTGACACACCTTTCTCTATTTTCAGAATGGTGGTTTTGGTTTCTTTGGAAACCATAATGGTCCTGTACAGAACGCAAGTAGGTGTCCTATTTTTTTCGCCGTCGATTTTTCCATTTACAATTCACTGCAATTTTACTCACTATTGCTTCCACATAGGTGATGAAATATCATTAGAAACGAACAGATTTACCGTGACTAACATTCTCATGGAAACTGTTTTACTACCTCTTGTTTGGGATTTTCTTCTTTTTTTGTACATCGATCTTCATGTACGTTGTTACTTTTTGGGGTCTTTTTAAGAAAGATAATTCATAGTAAATATAAAAAGATAATTGTTTTGTTCTAATATGCTATGTCTTGTCTAGATTTAGGCTAATGTCCTATGCGTGCCATAAGTGTCAGGATCCCTCCTGATGTGACCGTATTGCTATGATGTAAAATCCCAGTAAACTGACCAACATAATGTCCTAGTGTTGACCACTTTGTAAGCTGTCTTCTTTCTCTTTACTACCAGCCATACCTATGATATGCCCTTTTATTTTTAATTATTCATATCGTCTGACCCAGATATTCTGCTCCGTTATGTTGTCTTATTTATCTCATCATTTCTCTAGACTTCACATTAGTGTTCCCTTTATCATACTATTTATATTATCGTCTGACCCAGATATCCCACTCATATCCCTTTATCATACTATTTATATTACCATCTTACCCAGATATCCCAGTGATATCCCTTTATCATACTATTTATATTACCATCTTACCCAGATATCCCAGTGATATCCCTTTATCATACTATTTATATTACCATCTTACCCAGATATCCCAGTGATATCCCTTTATCATACTATTTATATTACCATCTGAGGTATGCAGGTATTGCAGTACTTACCTGCTAAAATACCTCAGGGAGTTTGACGCCCCTGCCTTGCAAAGTTATAAACCACTGCCTTGTGGTGTACAGGTACTTGATAGAACCAAAGGCTAAGGGAGCAAACCCTAACAGAAAACCATGCTTCCGTGGCAGCATTAAGGGCGGTGATGAATGGAACTCCCAACATCTTCTGACCAGCGACTGCAGGGACAAATAGTTTGCGCCTGTCTTGATGTGTTCTTGCCGGTGTGAGACCTCTATTTGCTCCCCGAGAGAGTGCTGCTAGTAACTTGCAAAAGCCAGCAGCACTTCAACACTTTGCAAGCAGCTTTTATGAAATGCACAACCGCACAAAATAGCGGCGCTTAAGAAATAAAAAGCAGTCTTTGTCGCATTGCGACCGACAGCATGATGATGATATTACCATCTTACCCAGATATCCCAGTGATATCCCTTTATCATACTATTTATATTACCATCTTACCCAGATATCCCAGTGATATCCCTTTATCATACTATTTATATTACCATCTTACCCAGATATCCCAGTGATATCCCTTTATCATACTATTTATATTACCATCTTACCCAGATATCCCAGTGATATCCCTTTATCATACTATTTATATTACCATCTTACCCAGATATCCCAGTGATATCCCTTTATCATACTATTTATATTACCATCTTACCCAGATATCCCAGTGATATCCCTTTATCATACTATTTATATTACCATCTTACCCAGATATCCCAGTGGTGCTTATACTATCACCTTACCCAGATATCCCAGTGATATCCCTTTATCATGCTATTTATATTACCATCTCACCCAGATATCCCAGTGATATCCCCTTATCATCATGCTATTTATATTACCATCTTACCAAGATATCCTGGTGATATCCCTTTATCATGTTATTTATATTACCATCTTGCCCAGATATCCCAGTGATATCCCCTTATCATCATGCTATTTATATTACCATCTTACCAAGATATCCTGGTGATATCCCTTTATCATGTTATTTATATTACCATCTTACCCAGGTATCCCAGTGATATCCCTTTATCATACTCTTTATATTACCATCTTGCCCAGGTATCCCGGTGATATCCCTTTATCATCATACTATTTATATTACCACCTTACCCAGATATCCCGGTGATATCCCTTTATCATCATACTATTTATTTACCACCTTACCCAGATATCCCCGTGATATCCCTTTATCATCCTATTCATATTACCACATTATCCAGATATCCTGGTGATATCCCTTTATCATACTATTTATATTACCACCTTACCCAGATATCTCAGTGATATCCCTTACTATTTATAGGGGGGTTCATGTTATTCTAGAATAATACCTTTGTCAGTGCCGAGGTATTGATCTGGCTGCAGATATTTTCAGTTATTTAAACTAGGAAATGAGAATGTGATAAATGATGAACAATTATGTGCATTGGTACTTTTTTTATGTTTATTATCTTTTTTATTGTATCTAATTCCGCTAGTTGTGCCCCATTTTATCGTACTATTTATATAATTTTACCCAAATATCCCAGTGGTGCCCTATTTATATCATCTTACACAGATATTCTAGTGGCGACCCCTTTATCATTCTATTTATATTATCTTACCCACATACCCTAGTGGTGCCCCCCTTTTATCATTCTATTAATATCTTACCCAGATACCCCAATGGCATCCCTTTTATCACGCTATTTATATTATCTTACACAGATATCCCAGTGGCGCCCCCTGTGGTTGCCGCGCCCTCTGATGATCAGGTGCAGCGCCTGGTGGAGATGGGCTTCAACCGCGACAGTGTCCTCAACGCACTCCGTGTAACTAGCAACGACATCACCATGGCAACCAACATTCTGCTGCACGAGTCCTAGTGCCGGCCACCACCAGTAGTTTGTAGCTGTTATTTAATTCACACCTAAGCAATGTCTATCGTGGTGCAGTAGCATCTGTTTGTGTTGTTGCATATCGGTCGTCACCGCGTGAACCGTGTTGCAACTCATAAATGATGTGTCACATGTCAGGAACCAGGGCATTCCATGCCTGGATGTGACTCCGCCATTTCCTGTATCACCATTGGATAGAGCACATGTACAGATATTTAAGATAGATTTGAGCGAGTACAATTTCCTTATGGTGCTGTCACATTACGACGCTTCTCGCCAATGCGCGTCGACGTATGTGATTTTTTGGCGGAACATCAGGAAGCATTACGCGTGCATTAGGTGCGTGTTGGTATTCATTGATGGACGGCGACGGTTGGTGACGCGCGTCAGGGAATCGGCGAAGTTTTGTGCTTGCACAAAACTTTCGACGTGTGTGGGTGCCAACATTATGGTGACTTTAGGGGCGCGTCGAGATATGTTAAACGCCCTGGAATAATGTCATGCGAACACTAGGCACATGCCCCGCGCACGTGAGGCTCGTCGCGCCAAACTGTTGCTTTGTTTGTTTGTTGTTGTTTTATGTCCTAGCAACATCTAAGGTCATAACAGGACGGTGAGCCAAACTTTTTTTGTTTTTTTTCTCACGCGTCGATATACATTACCACAACGTCAGCCGCACGCTACCAACACGGTGTGCTTACGCAGAATTTTTTCCCACCGCGCCGAAAAGTTTGACGTGTCTCGACTTTCTTTGCGCATCGGCGGCGAGCCGGCGAGAAGCGTCGTAATGTGACAGGGCCATTAGCAAATCATGAGAATAATAGTCAGGGAGTCACGCCTCATGAATAGCGCATGGAAGCGTGTAAGGAAATTTTGATATAAACCTGAAAATGTGATTGAAAACGAGGCTTATACTGGTTTGTTTAGCACACAAGGGGCCGCCATAAAATGTATGCAAGTGTGGGTGAATTTGTATGAGTATGTTGGGTAGGGGTATTAAAAGAAAATGCCTGTGTGCCAACCAAGGGCAATGTATTTACCATCAAGGTAATATCTAATTTAAAAAGCCCGTCCTGATATAACCATAGATGTTGCCAGGACGTAAAACATAAATAAGCATTTTATTTTATTATTTTAAATAAATGGATTTGCCAATTTGATCATATCCAACGCAGTAGTTCATTCAGCTATAGTGACGCCACCCAATGAGCAATGGTCTCTGTAAGTACCCTATTTTGACACCAGGGGTTTATCACTATTTAAAATCGCATTACAGTCAGTAGCGGTTCAAATGTCGGCCTGTTTCAGTTTGTATACATAAATAAGGTATGTTGTGATGTGTATATAATGGTATTGCCATGTGTACTACAAAAATGTATTCAGCTACCATAGGCAAAAAAAAAAGTGGTGATCGTCCCCGCCCGTGACTGAAAAAACGCCTGCCCCTGAATTGTTTGTATTTTGTTTAAACTTAAAAATGCGTCGGGCTAGTAGCAATTCAACTTTAGTATCAATTTGTATGTCGTAGTTTGAATCCCACGAGCTACCAGAACAGGAGGCGGACGCTCAACTCATTCAGCCATCACGTCTGGTTACTTATTACATCTATGTCAAAAATATCAATAAAAACCGTCCGCCCGACCCTTATTTCGATTTCAGAAGGACGATCACCAATTTTTTTTTTTTATTCGGCCTAAATTGCAGGTAGCTAACCTTGTTCAGCCTATCTGATGCCTTGGCACCAACATGAGAGGTCACAATTTGTAATCAGGGTAGAATTCTTAGGGGAATGCAGGAGCACTGGTCAGGTCATTTACAGGTGAGAAAATATCATATTTCCTTTTTGTTATTTATGTGAGTTTATTCAGTATGACGATATTTAAATATAATGCGACCAAATTATTGTAAATCAAATTCTAGCTGAATGTTATCAAGTGAATCCAAGGAAACTGATCATTTGCGCACAGAAAAAGTTTCTAGACCTGGAATTAGGACCTGAATGAAGATGCAAGAAGAAAGCGAATCATATTTGCCATTTAAAGAAATGTCAACTTTGTTGGGTTTTTAATGTATGCATCTTCTTCAGGTTCAGTAAGGTTTTCCTTTGTATTGAATAATGATGAACTAATTTAAGACTAACACATTATGGGAAGTGTACATTTCTGAACTTGGCCACATATTTAAAGGATATGTGGTGATGTTTCATATGTACAGGGATGAAAGATCTCCGCGATTTCGCGGATTTCGCGGATTTTTCCTGTAGCTATAAGTGTATACTAATACGTTGCACCCTTCCTGATATGACCTTAGATGTTGCCAGGACATAAAACTCCAACAACCAACCAACCAATACTTTATTTCACGCTGCAGCACCATAAGCGTATACTAATATGTGGTGCAAACGCCGCAGCACTAGCAGTGTATACTACTAATGTCTTCAAAAGCCGCAGCAGGGTCAGCGTATACTGATATGTGGTGCAAACGCCGCAGCACTAGCAGCGTATACTACTAATACGTGCTTCTAACGCCGCAGCACTATCAGCGTATACCAATATGTGGTGCAAACGCGGCAGCACTTGCAGCATATACTACTAATACATGCTTCAAATAGTGCAGCACTATCAGTGTATACCAATATGTATGAAATCCGACTTCCGGGAATTTTCAGCGATTCCCTGACAATGCTAAGCCTATGGGAGAATATCAGCATTTCCGCTTTTTTTTCCCGGAGACCACTTTCATCCCTGTATGTACCTCATTACCATATAAGGAACGCTTTCGTTAGGGAAATAGTTGTCACATTCTGGAGCGGTAAATGTACTACCATTAGTGGATGCCCAATGTGAGATGGTTACAGTTATTTTAGCGATTGATATATAATTTCGTTTATCTGGTTTGCAGACTATTGTACCTCAGCATCCCTTCTGTACACATAAGCTGAATAATATTAAAAATTAAATGATGGCTACCCTAAATGTAGACGCACAGTTGTAATATATTAATAATGGGTTTGCATTTACCAGTGACTTGTCGTTTCTTAGTGTATAAAAGTAAATATTTATATGATGGAATTGCATGTCTAAAATATAAAATGGTACAAGTTTGTTAATTGGCTGTTTGTGTTGTCTGTTATAATATTAGCTTACAACGATCGTGATGTCCTAGTTTTCCTGTAGGTGACAGCGCCGTAGCTAATTATGTTCCGAGGTCAAGTAATATGGCTTGCACTTTCTTCACCTCTGAATTGGGAGAGTAAAGCTGTGTTCACACGGGCAAAATATAAAGCGATTTAGACAAGGCGAATCATATGAATCGATTTAGTTTCGCGTTCACACGGGCAGTGCCTTGAATCGGTTTACGGCGGAAGTGGATAT
This sequence comes from Branchipolynoe longqiensis, assembly GCA_030323885.1. Classification (NCBI taxonomy): domain Eukaryota; kingdom Metazoa; phylum Annelida; class Polychaeta; order Phyllodocida; family Polynoidae; genus Branchipolynoe; species Branchipolynoe longqiensis. Next base: position 4,886,544 of record CM059197.1, on the reverse strand, counting down.
CTGCGCATGAGCAAGTCCATAAGAAGCAGTGCTTAAGCTAGTTCGCTTCATATAAACCACCTCGCGAGGTGGTTTATATAAAGCGAATCATATGAATCGATTCAGCCCTAATTCGCCTCACATCGCGTTCACACGACAAAATGTGAGGCGAACTAGGCAAGGCGCTTTATATGAGGCGGATTAAATCGCCCGTGTGAACACGGCTTTAGTGTATTGGCAGATTGTTAACAGTGAGGTCACTGTCAAAGCTCCTTGTAAAGTGTCTCCTCCAATGTGTCAATTCCGAGTTCCATCCCACACTGCGCAACCAGTTCCTCCAGCTGGGGCATCTTCATGGGTGGATGTAGGTTTAGGGGGTTACTGGAATGTCATACTTCATCTGGTTTTAAAGGAAATTACCACGGTAATAGCAGGTAATGATATACATCAGAACTATCAAGTTATTTGGTTGTTGCGTAAAATAAAACTATTCGACTATGAACTCGCAGGATGTATTTAAAGCTGCATAGTCCGATGAAAGCATAACACCTTTTAAACACTTATCTAAATGTAATTTGTTAAACGCATCCAGATTTGATCTGGTGCACTTATTGAAGATTTGTTGGTGCATAGAAGAGAATAATACTAAGTCAATTTAAGAGAATGTGTTAGTGCTGAAACTTGGGTTGTCATGGGTTTTATGTGCATGCCAAAATTAATTTAGTATGTTTGCACTTCAAATATCGCCAGTTAGCCATTTGAAATAAAAGTTACTTCAAACTCAAGTAAGTTAGATAATAGTGATCAAGCTAATATATCAGGCTGTCAAGTGTCCTATTCTTTCCTATTTTTCTCCATGAGGCCTTTTAATCCTATTTTTTACAACTTTTGACCTGTTGCATCTTTTTATTTTCGAAACGCCATAATTTTTATGCTTTGCACACTTTGTTCTGGATTATTAGAAACCAGGTTTTGAGAATGTCACTTTTGCAATATTTTTGTCAGGAAATGTCTTCATTTTTTTTTATAAATAGGGGGGCACCTACTAAGCAGGGGTTGCCTAATAAGTTGGGTAATGCAGTAGACTACAAATCAAATAGAATGAGACTTGAACAAGTAGCACAGTAGGGTCATACCATACATTAATATTTGAACTTCAATCGTTTGCTTCCTGTTTTCCTACTTTTTGAGGTGACTGCTCATTTGACAGCCTCTACACTATTTTGGTACATTTGCATTTTTAGTAAATCCCTATTTTCCTTCTCTTTTTTTTTTACCCACTGCCTCACTTGACGCCCTGCTATATATTTCTCAAAATTGACAAAATTATCGGACTATGCAACTTTAACGGTTGTCTTTCTCATATCTGATTGGATAATTTTATGTGGTTTACATTTATATTGCCATAAAATGTTGGCGTTGCGGTGAAAATAATACCAGTTCCTATGTTTGATATCTAAGCCAGTGAATTGTAATGCGTGGCTTTTTGTTTTTCAACAATATATCTTGGGAGTATTTAATGAAAACTTGTTTCAGATTTTGTTGTAATTCAGTTCTATCGAACAATGGCAAACCCTGCTTATTGGTGCCATTGATTTACGCATTTTATTCTGCTATTAAATTTGGGGCAATTGATATGTTTTGCTGCAGACGTACTAACCCATACAGCGCTACATATTCACATTTGTTTTTAAACTACAACATACTACACACACGATTTTGAATGCAACTTTCAGCCAACCAATCAGATACTTGAAAGGTGGCCTTTGACAATATGTCCGGCAACTCCCAGCATCCACCTGGCTTGTTTGCCTGGGCCACGTTCAGGGTAAGTCTCCATAGCCGTGTTCACACCAGCGCGTTAAGTTGCCTCAACTAGTTCGCCTCCTATAGTTCGGCTCACATTTGCCGTGTGGACGCAACCCTAAGGCGGATTAGGGCTGATTCACCTCAACTAGTTCGCCTCATGTAAACCGCGTCGCGAGGTAGCTTATATGAACCGAACTAGCTTAAGTCGGCCCAAATTCCTAATGTGAACGGTCTCGGTTTACTTGAAGCGGCTTAAGCACGTCACAGTCGAGACCTGAGTTTGTTGACTTTCCGGTAAATTTGCTCTATGAAACTGCTAGCTGTGCACAGATATTTTTTTTCATCATTTATTTTTAGGGTTTCACTGCTCAGCAGAAGTTTTGACCATTCCAAACCAATACGATTCAGTCCATACATATCTAGGTCGAACCCACACTCTCTCGTGGCGACGTCGACTAACCGAAACTGGCGCTGGTTAGTATGGACTTGCTCATGCGCAGATATCGATTTCCGCCTTAAACCGCTCCGTGTGTGGACACGACACTAGTTTGCCTCCTCTAATTCGGCCTAAAGTTGTGGGTGTGAACACGGCTCATGACATCTTTTTGCCCTATTGAGCTGTTATTTTCAATTGCAAATGGCTGCCCCCTAATCGGGGGGGGGGGGCATTTTCGAGTCACACAACAGCTAAAGTCGTTCAGACTACCGCGACGATCAGAATTTCTCTGAAGCATACCTTGAACGCGGCCCAGGCCTGACCTGTCAATCATGTGTGGATTGAACGTCCCCAGCGAAAGGCATCCATATTGGATCAACATGAAATCTTATGACCCCGTTACCGAATTGATACTATTTAACTGTGCTTACTTAAAGCTGCAGAGTCCGATGAAATATCAAATTTTCAAAACCAAAATAATTATCTTGAATTCATTCTACCTTAGATGGGCCTACTGATGCACTTATCAAGCATTTGTTGCCACATAAAATGGAATACTGAGGCAATTTAATAGAACCTGTTACTGCTACTAAAGTCTATGGTGTCAGAACTTTGACATGCTTGCCAAAACTAAATTTACATGTTTGTACTTAATATCTCAAAAGTTAGCCATTTAAAATGAGTTACTTAAAATTAAAGCAATGTAGGTTATAACAATCAATTTGATATATTTTTCTCAGAAGAATAACAGAAACTCAAAACCATCGGACTATGGAACTTTAATTATGATGGACGCTATGATCAAGTTGTGATGAAAAGGAATTATATTTCCCATAATTTTCACAGTTGTTTAGTGGAGTTTTCTTCATTGTTGAAGCACTCTAGTATGGTAATGAGCAAGTAACTGTGTGATAACGCGATTTGATGATGACGTCATCATACTCGCTTTGGTAATGTTATTTTTTCTCTTAGAGTTTTAGATAAAGGCCACCTGATAGATGGTTTATCTGGTAGAGGATAGTAATGGATCAGCCGTTGGGTTTTTATTGCATCTATAACAAATGTAAGTCTAATTGATGACGTCATTTATGACGTTCATCCCATCCTCAAAGGCTTGTATTTTCAAAGCAGAAACCTTTGAGTGGATCGTGGTTTTATTGTCAGACCTATTCATTATCTTCTAACATTTGTCTCCATGATGCTCATAATAAGCATACTAGAGGACATAATAAAACGATTAATTGTAAAAGAAAGTTCTGCATCTATGGAGTTCACAATATATCAGTTTTAAAAGTTGACACCTGTGTCACTCATTGTAATGTTCCTATTATATATAGGCCCTACGATTAACAAAATGTTTTAAAAAACTTTCTACACATTCGAGTTGAACCATTATGTCTGGAAACGGACTGTTTTAATAGTTGACCTCACACTTGTGATTATCGCTTAGGCTCTGTTGATAGTTTCATACTGTGGACTTAGTTCATAGCTTGTGTGGAGATATTGAATATGTCCACGACACATTCAGATCGAAGTATTTTATAAGAAATTGAAATGTTTCTATTTTCAAACTGAAGACCATGTGCTTACGTGATATTATACCATATTGAAATGAAATAAACATTTCCACTGAATTGGTGTCAGCCGTCTAATAATGTTCCTATAAACTTACCTCAACATGGACTTGCCTAGATCCACCCGTTAGTTTGTGGTTGAGGTTGGACATGATATATTCGACCGTTAAATGTACCCTCGTGTCTGTGTGTGTGATGGCATTATATGAGGTAAATAGTTTATTCAAACTAATTAGCCTGTCAGTGCCGAATTATTGACCTTTTAATCTTGACACTATGTGTGTGAATAATATGAAAGGCTGGCAAGACAAATAATTATAGAATAACACGAAACTAAACAGTGGGAATTCTTTCTCATTCTTTTTTTTTTAAGAGGATGAATAGTTTATTCAATTTTTCAATTCAATACTTTATTTTAGACTCAGCATTATGGTAGTTACATAAATTGGTTCATACTAGTAGGTAGATATAAAAATAAATGTGAATAACAGAAGTAATAGTATAAATACTACAATACTAACCATTATCAAAATGTTGGTCTACATACAGTAGTTTGTACCAATTCCTCCATATGGCAGACGTAAATCTGAGATCACTCTCTCCTATTTTCACAAGTCCCTCCCTGTATTATATCATTTTCTGACTTGTCAAGTCTAGTAATAAATTTGAATATTAGATTCCTGATAAGAGCCTGGAAGGCTGGCACATCAATATTGGCAAACAGCTGACTAGCACCGTGATACCTAGGTCAACGGAGTCATAACCTCATGATGTCATTATATGCTACAGTAAGAAATTGAAACGTTTCTATTTCCAAACTGAAGACCTTGTGCTTACGTGATATTGTCCATTTTGAAATGAAATAAACATATTTCCACTGAATTGTTGTCAGCCGTCTAATAATTTTCATATAAAAATGATAGAGATATGTGTAAGTTACTACTGCAACCTCATGGCAGACCTACTCGGAATGTGTTTATTTTGGCAAGGACTAGAAATAGTGGAATGAGAAATGCAAATTACAATAGAGGGAGTGCACGTGACGTCAACACTCAGTGGTTAGGCATCTTGGATTACACTTAATACCACCTATGGCGCTCCCTGCCTTATACCAAGAACACTACGGCCACCACTGGGCCTACCTGTAACATCCCAGTGGCCGCCGAAGTATGTCTCGCCACCTAGTGGGTACTGCCCAAACCTTTCTAACTCTTTGACAGAGCATCCAAAGTGTCAAAATACTGCACTTTAGCAACGATGTGAGGCTATATGATTAACAAAATATTTCCCCTCCATCAATAAACCCTTTTCCCCAAACCTTTGAGGGCAAACTGCTCAAAACAGTGACAAATAACCAACAAATCGGTAAATAAACACAATGTAAGCAGTTGCAAGCCTTTATTTATGGCCACCGAAAGTTGTCTCGTGACGTCATTACACAATCCTCTATACTAATTTCTGCAATTGAAAAGTTCTCCGACTTGATTAGATAAAAGATTTAGGCTACCCCGTACTTGTACTATTTTCGCCAGTATTTAGGTTACGTTGTCATTCACCCAGGAAGTAGGGGCTACGGGTATAAGCGAGTTCAGCATCTCGGGCGCGCGGTGGTTGATGGGAAGTCATCGGGATAAACAAACCCACGTGCATCATTACTGCATGACTATGCGCAGTGCAAAACGTTAGTTTCATTCAAAATTAATGAAAATCCAGAACCCTAACCTTATCAATTTAATATAATCTTTTTGGTAAACATGTTTTCTATATGTGTACCAAGCAATGTGTTTCTAGGTGGTGTGGTTTTAGAGATATTTCACCTTTTCTGTAAGAAGATTGCTCACGGCCATTGACTCTGATTGAGTTTGCTGGAACGCGCAGTGCGAAACGTTAGTTTTATTAAAAATTAATAGAAATCCAGAACCCTAAGATTATCAATTTAATATAATCTTCTTGGTAAACATGTTTTCTATATGTGTACCAAGCGATTTGTTTCTACGTGGTGTGGTTTTAGAGATATTTCACTTTTTCTGGAAGAAGATTGCTTCACTGCCATTGAGTTTGCTGGTACGCGCAGTGCGAAACGTTAGTTTTATTCAAAATTAATAGAAATCCAGAACCCTAACATTATCAATTTAATATAATCTTCTTGGTAAACATGTTTTCTGTATGTGTACCAAGCGATTTGTTTCTACGTGGTGTGGTTTTAGAGATATTTCACTTTTTCTGGAAGAAGATTGCTCACGGCCATACGTGCAAGGCAAAATGTGGCTTTGTTTATACCTACAGCGCCGACCGGAAATCGGACCCACACATGCGCACGGACAATGCTGAACTCGCTTATTCACGGTCATCAACCGGATGCGCGGCCATTGTGGCGATATCAACCAGTAAACATCCCATAGAGTTTGCCTGTACGCGCAGTGCAAAACGTCTATTTCATTCAAAATTAATAGAAATGCAGAACCCTAACCTTATACCGACCCACCCACGGGGAGGCTTAAGACTAACGCATGTAGATATATATACAAATACATAAACAATACTCTTACTGAACATGACTTCTCCAAAATCCAGCAAACGGAAACGGAAATAGCACTGTATGGGCGCTGCCATTTGTAAACTCATACCGAGAAACCGGGAAAAATCCACCAAACGGAAATGGAAATCGGCAAGTCATCCTGGAACGCACTTGCTCGCTTGTACCGCCAGAACGCAGACATCATCAACACTGTCGGTCGCCCAGTTCATGACATCGGGGACTAGCAGGCCCCACCTCATCGCCATAGCTGACTTGGTGCCACTACTAAAAAACCACTAATTTTCACTGCAACAAACAGGTAACCCCACCCTCTGCCTAACTAATCCCATCCTCACTTCACTTCTTCCTTTGGCCTTGGCTGGACTTACGGTGCATACCGGTAAATCTGGAGGGACTGAAGTTTGGATCCTGGTCGAGTCAAACCAATGACTTATAAAATGGGTACCTGTTGCTGCTCGGCGCTTGGCGTTATGAAATCAGGGCGGGGACTGGGCACGCGGTGTCAGGATGGTGTGACTGTGTGGGACGTCGGGTCATGGCGCCGGCGGCCTGGTTTCCCGGTGGGGCAGCACTATGGGGTCGCCATGAGTGCGCGCTGTTACAAGTCGGTGCACATCCTGGTATGGCCTAGGGTCTTACTGGGGTGCAAAACTACACCAACCACCCAGCCTCCCCCAGCCCTCTCAGAGGACTGTGGTTGGACTCTTAGGCTGCCTTTTTCCTTCCTCCCCCCCTACCCCCCCCCCCCCCCCCCCCACCCCTCAATTCCTCTGATCACTACACACCGGAAGCCAACTCCCGACCACATGGGACTGCTTTCAGTGGTGCCCATTCAGTGCTGCAGATTTGCAGCCTTCAGCGCACCAATGCGACTGAAAACTCCCCAAAACAACAACAACAACAACAACAACAAGTACACTGGTCCCTCCCCACAGACCTTCCATATATGGTGTGATGACGTCACTGGGACCAGTGTATGTGTTCCTCCGTGCTACTCTGCAGCGGCCCTGTCAAGGCATCAAGTCCATAGGCCCAATTGAAGGTACTCGGGATCAGCTATTGGTTAATAATATAACAAAACAAATGCCCGCTGCCATAGAATTTGCCAATACGTGCAGTTCAAAACTTAGATTTTATTCAAAATTAAAAGAAATAAATAACAATTTGGCATAAACATGAGTGCACAAATGAAATATTAATAGTTTACTTAGCGGAAACGATGGCCATATTCAGGTCACCCCAGTTGTTGTTTTGGGGAGTTTTCAGTCGCATTGGTGCGCTGAAGGCTGCAAATCTGCAGCACTGAATGGGCACCACTGAAAGCAGTCCCATGTGGTTGATAGAATTTCAAATCGAACACCGCGAGTGGAGTAAACAAAAATCATAAAATACTTTGCTGTAGTTATATCGATGGGTCGGTCCTAAGCATTGCTTATTCATATTACCGACCCACCCACGGGGAGACTTAAGACTAAGGCATGTAGATATATATACAAATACATAAACAATACTCTTACTGAACATGACTTCGCCAAAATCCAGCAAACGGAAACGGAAATAGCACTGTATGGGCGCTGCCATTTGTAAACTCGTACCGAGAAACCCAAATCCAGCAAACGGAAACGGAAATCGCTCGTCGAACTTCGGTCCGCAGCAATCTGGGTGGACGACAGCTATTGGTTAATAATATTTCAAAACAAATGCCCGCTGCCATAGAATTTGCTGATATGCGCAGTTCAAAGCTTTGATATTATTCAAAATTAAAACAAATAAAGAACAATTTGGCATAAACATGGATGCACAAATGAAATATTAATAGTTTCTTCCGCGGAAACGACGGAGGTATTCGGGTCACCCGAGTTACTAGAATTTCAAATCGAACACCGCGAGTGTTGTTGTTGTTTTGGGGAGTTTTCAGTCGCATTGGTGCGCTGAAGGCTGCAAATCTGCAGCAGCGAATGGGCACCACTGAAAGCAGTCGCACCGCGAGTGGAGTAAGAAAATACAAGCGCAATAATAAAATACTTTGCTGTAGTTATATCGGGGGGTCGGTCCTAAGCATTGCTTATTCATATTAAATTTAATATAATCTTGTTGGTAAACATGTTTTTTATATCTGTACCAACCGATTTCTTTCTAGGTCGTGAGGATTTAGAGATATTTCACTTTTTCTGTATGAAGATTGCTCCAGCCATTGACAATCCATTGAGTTCGTCGGTCTGCGCAACGAAAAATGTCAGTTTGAGTCAAAATTAATAGAAATCCAGAACCCTACCCATATAAATTTAATATAATCTTGGTGTTAAACTTGTTTTCTATATGTGTACCAAGCGATTTCTTTCTAGGTCGTGTGGTTTTAGAGAGATTTCACTTTTTCTGTATGAAGATTGCTCACAGCCATTGACAATGCATTGGGTTCGCCGGTACGCGCAACGAAAAACGTCAGTTTTAGTCCAAATTAATAGAAATCCAGAACCCTAACCGTATAAATTTAATATAATCTTGTTGGTAAACATGTTTTCTATACGTGTTCCAAGCGGTTTATGTTTAGGTCATATGGTTTTAGAGATATTTCACTTTTTCTGTATGCAGATTGCTCACTGCCATTGACAATGCATTGATCAGTGGGTTTGTTATTGTGGTTGTATCTCCACAATGGCCGCACTTCCGCTTAGTGTGACGTCAGTACATACCCTATATTTCCTTCATCTACTACTTGATCAACAAATGAAACAATAACAATGCTAGTTAGGCCTACTTCTGCAGCCCTGTTAAAGCTGCATAGTCCAATGAAAATACAAAATTTTCAAAACCAAGATAATTATCTAAATTTGATTCTACATATCTAACTTAGATACTGGTGCACTTATTAAAATTTGTCACCACATAGAAGGGAATACTGAGGCAATTGAATAGAACATGTTACTGCAGAAGCGTATGGGGTCAGAGTTTTGACAAACTTGCCAAAATTAGTTTTGCTTGGTTCCACTTCTAACATCTCAAAAGTTAGCCACTTAAAATAAAAGTTACTTCAAGCTAAAGTAAGGTACATTATAACGATCAACCCAATGTATTTATCTCAGAAAATTTCAGAAACTCAAAACCATCGGACTATGCAGTAGGCCTACTGTCTCGGGACTGCCTACTGAATTTACTGTGGCTATGGGTGAATCCTTTATCTACCCTGTTCCTAGATAAAATATGCACCCCATACTTATAGTATAGGCCCACTGTAAGCACAGGGTGAATCTTTTATTTAGCCTGTTCCGTGAATATTTTATTTGCAAAAGTGCTAGTTACTCCCACGACCCTGTGCTACAAAAGTGTTTGGTAAAGGCCCTGTCACATTACGGCGTATGGGGGGGGCGTATTGAAAACCTATGTAAGTCCTGCGAATGCCGGCCTATGATGACCTTTGGTGACCTATCGGGTGTTTTTTAGCATATGTGTAACGTATGAGGAGCGTACGTGGAGCGTACGAGGAGCGTATGAGAGCGTGCTGTGACATTTTTTGACAGTTTTGATTGGCATATGGAACCTATGCGTAGCGTATGTGTAGCGTATGCGTAGCGTATGCATAGCGTATGAGCATATGAGTAGCGTATGAGTCAAGATCGATGTCGAGACCTATGGCATATGCTTTGAATACGCTGTGCATACGCTGTACATACGCTGTGTATACGCGAGGAGTACGCTCCCATACGTAACTCGTAGGCTATGCGTACGCTACATAAGCTAGAGATACGCCCGTGACGCAAGTTGAGCGTATGCGTAACCTACGACGGCGCACCCCTAGCGTACGAGGAGCGTACACCGGCGTACGAGGAGCGTACACCGGCGTACGAGGAGCGTACACCGGCGTATGAGTAGCGTATGAACCATACGCTCCCATAGGTCGAGATTTTTTGAGCATGCACAAACAAATTTGGACCGACGGACGGGAGAAAGCGTATGGCAGCGTACAACGGCATACGCCGGCATAGGCTGGCACATGACGGCCTATGCGTAGCGTATGCGTAGCATATGCGTAGCATATGCGTAGCGTATGCGTAGCGTATGCGTAGCGTATGGCGGCGTATGCCGACGTATATGACGTAATGCGCCTACGCCGCCGTACGCTCCCGCAAAAAACCCTAATGTGACAGCCCCTTAAACTAGATTCTCCATAAGCATATTCAACGCTTTACGGAGCGACCCAACCAGCCATGGTGCGACCCAACCAGCCACGTTTGAGCTCGATTAAACCAGAGAGCGTGTATATAAACAGATGAGAGGGACAACTCCCGCGAAAATATGTAACACAGGCTGCAGTGGCGATCCTGGCGGTTATTGTTGAACAAGCCTTGAGTTTGCTGGTACGCTCAGTGCAAAACATTAATTTTCTTAAAGTCGCCAGCTATCCGCCGCGTGGAAAACAAACGAACTCGGAATAATTCAGATTTGTGCCACAGGGTGCGATCGGGTCGTTTTTCACACGGCATGTGTATTTGTTGATTCTACTCGCGGTGTTCGATTTGAAATTCTGACGACTCGGGTGACCGGAGTCGTCCGGGTCGTGGTAATCGATTACGGCCTTAGATATTGGGAAATAGTGGTGCTCACCGGCAACAGGCTCAGGGGGATCTGCTGAGCCTGTTACCGGCGAGCGGCATTAATATATGTCGATTTTGGGTTTAATTTAACCAAATTTCAGCGGTGGTGTTAATATCGCTTCGAGTTTGTGGTTAATTTGACCAAATTTGACTTTTTGAGCATGTAATTCTGTTAAATATGACAGCTTTGAATAGATTTGGGCTTAATTTATTGCCGCCCATGCTGGGAACCAGCTACCCTTGTTACTGTGTGAGCCTGTTGCCGGCACAATTTCAGCCAATCACAGTGCAGCTTTTCCATTGCAAATGGCCACCGCCTATGGGGGCGGCCATTTTGGAGACAACCAACTGCCTTTGCAGTTCAGACTGGCACAGCCCTGGTCCCCTACTCTCCCCACACATACTTGGTTCATTTAAACATAAAAACTAAACAACGTTGTGCTTGGAGAGCATTTGTCGGAGTACCGTTCCCGTCGCCAGCGACCTATATCTGTTCCCTTTAAAAGATTAATAGAAATCCAGAACCCTAACCTTATAAATTCAATATAATCTTGTTGGTAAACATGTTTTCTATATGTGTACTAAGCGGCTTGTTTCTATTTGGTGTAGTTTTAGAGATATTTCACTTTTTCTGTAGGAAGATTGCACACGACCATTGACAATGCCTTGAGTTTTGCCGTTCGCATAGTGAAAAACGTCAGTTTTATTCCAAATTAATAGAAATCCAGAACCCTAACCATATCAATTTAATATAATCTTGTTGGTAAACATGTTTTCTATGTGTATTCCAATCAGTTTGTTTCTAGGTGTTGTAGTTTTAGAGATATTTAACGTTTTCTGTATGAAGATTGCTCACTGCCATTGACAATGCCTTGAGTTTGCCCATTCGTTCAACAACCACCACTTGGAGCGCCACAGTCGGCAGCTGTTACAGGGTCTAGTATGACAGTTGTCCCTGTTCATATACACGCTCTCTGATTAAACTTGTTTCCTGTACAAAGGCTAGGGGACCAGGTTGGAAACTGAGCGATAATAGATGAAAACTCCTATGCCTCTGCATGAGCAAATAAATGCTAGGTGACCAGTCTAGACCTCCACAGAGCTAGCAGTGTAGTTGTTTTGGGGAGTTTTCAGTCGCATTGGTGCGCTGAAGGCTGCAAATCTGCAGCACTGAATGGGCACCGCTGAAAGCAGTCCCATGTGGTCGGGAGTTGGGTTCCGGTGTGTAGTGATCAGAGGAATTGAGGGGCAGGGGGGAGGGGGCGGAGGAAGAACAAGGCAGCCTAAGAGTCCAACCACAGTCCTCTGAGAGGGCCGGGGGAGGCTGGGTGGTTGGTGTAGTTTTACACCCCCGTAAGACCCTAGGCCATACAAGGATGTGCACCGACTTGTAACAGCGCGCACTCATGGCGACTTTATAGTGCTGCCCCACTGGGAAATCAGGCCGCCGGCGCCATGACCCGATGTCCCACACAGTCACATTATCCTGACACTGTGCGCCCAGTCCCTGTCCTGATTTCATAACGCCAAGCGCCTAGCAGCAACAGGTACCCATTTTATAAGTCATTGGTTTGACTCGACCAGGATCCAAACTTCAGTCCCTCCAGATTCACCGGTATGCACCGTAAGTCCGGCCAAGGCCAGAGGAAGAAGTGAAGTGAGGAGGATTAGTTAGGCAGAGGGTGGGGTTACCTGTTTGTTGCAGTGAAAATTAGTGGTTAGTTAGTAGTGGCACCAAGTCAGCTATGGCGATGAGGTGGGGCCTGCTAGTCCCCGATGTCATGAACTGGGCGACCGACAGTGTTGATGATGTCTGCATTCTGGCGGTAGAAACGCGCAAGTGCGTTCCAGGATGACTTGGAAATCCTGGAGAGGATAGCCAGAGCGGCCCTATTGTCGCTGAGTTGGCGGTCAGCATCCTCCATGAAGTCGCTGATGGCAGATCTGTCGATGGCGCCACATGAGGCGAGTATGTGGGCCACATTAAAGATATTAGTTCCGCAGGGACAGCGCTGGAGGTTGGGGACATCAATCCAACGGCGGTAGCCAGTCCTGAAGCGGTTGATGGCGACTTGTGTAGAAGCAGGAAGGCCGACTGGATGGGGGATGTTCGTTCTGACCAGGGTGTACCAGAGCCAGCTTATTGAATAAGGGTTCCGTACTTGTTCCTTCTGTGTGGCTCGTTCCCAGAGTTTGGTGGTGGCTCGAGAAGCGGCGGCGGCCAGTTTGGTGATGGATGGAAGGATGGCTGTCTCTACGTCTGCTCGGTTGGCACCGGCTAGAGCGGCATAGTCGGCCTGGTCATTACCATACAGTCCTATATGCGAGGGGACCCATAGCAGGACTGTTTTGAGGTGTGCCTGATGTCTGGTGAAGATTTTAATATGGATTGCGTCGGCAAGGGAGTGTCGGGCATTTGGGTGGGCGATCTCTTTGATGGCATTCAAAGAGTCGGTAATGATGATGGCACTTGAGTTGTGGAGGTCTTCGAGGGCCAAGTGAATGGCGGCGAGCTCGGTATCGAGAGTGGAAGCAAAGTCTGACACCCTGGTGGTGTTCTTTGTGTTGGAGAAGGGGATGAAGATTCCGGCTCCTGCTCTACCTGATGTTGGGTTAAGGGAGCCATCGGTGTAGACAGTCTTTGCGAGAGGAAATTCCACCTTCGCCTGAGTTATGGCCTCGAGAGCCAGGGAGTGGAGTTCTGGGGTGGTGTAAGCCGCCTTGGCAGCAACTAGGTTGGTGGTTCGGGTTTCCACTGGGATGGAAACCCAAGGTGGCTTGAGAGGGCTCAGGGCGAAGTCTGCAATGTGGAGTCCGTGGGAGTCCTTGAGGGTGGTGATGGCGTTCTTGAGACGGTAGGAGATGTGAGGGTGAACGCGGGTCCCATCTCGGAGGTAGGCCGCGGCTCTGCGGATTGTTGTTGAAAGGCCTGAGGAAAGGGTTCTTGTGAGATGGGTGGTGGCTGTCCCAGGGCCAGTTCATATGGCACGATCTCGCAGGGGGCGGTCTGGGCATGCGCAGCCCGTAAGATGGGCCTCAGGGCACTAATGGCCTCGAAGTTGGGAGTCGGACACGATTCACTCCAATTACCTCCTTGGGTAACCTCGGTCGCCCCCCGAGCCCTGGCTTTGTGTTTGGCTCGGCTCGGGTCTCCCCCTCGGTCGCTTCGAACACGTGACCTGCGCTGCCCTCTGCAGAGATGTAGGAGGTTGCCTGAATGAATTAACTAACTATGACCTAAAACTACCCTAAAATTGACTATTGTATAAGAGTACTATGTGAATAAAACCTCCATTTCCCAAACTGATATCACTCTCTGGCTTTCCTGTCCGAATTGGCTCATAATTTCAAATTGTGGTTAATTCGGCGGGAAAGCCAGTGCTGACCCCTGGATTCTACTCCGCACACTTAGAGGGACGCCTCTGTCCCACCACTCGAACACTCGGCCCTGTTCCGCCAACCTGTAACGTTAGCAGTGTAGTAAAATATTATTTTACTAGTTTATTGTTCAGATATTATCACATATTTATGTATCCTTTGCACAGATTAAATTGTTTGAAGTATATTTGAAATTGATCTACATTGATTTCTGTTTAAATCACACAATATCACTACTTAATGAATGGGAAACTCATCCTGCAAGGGTATGCTCGATATTACCCAGTGGGAACTCGTTTTTCATCCTTTGTTTAGATGTCCAAGTTGGTGTGGTGTCGCCACCTAATGGTGACAATCTGCAAAATAGTTAGTTCATATAATTGCCACATATGTCGCGTTGGCGGCGGCCTTGACATCGTGACCCGCTGACCTATTTTACCAGCCTCCAGAAAGATGGAGCGAAGTTTAGTCGTATTGCTATTCATACTATCAATTACCACGGATACCGTGGACATTTAGACAGACATGGAACCATACACTCGCTAGATGAGATGTATGGAAGGTAATGTGTGTTTTCTAACATAGGTTATATCTGAAACCGCCACTACATGAGATTCGAGTCAAACCGAGCACTTGCGGACTGATTCAGTCAGTCATTGAATGAATTGTTGATAATTTTGCAGTATGTCGAATAATAACTATTAAATATACTAGTAGTATATTCTTTCTAGATTTCTGTTTCAGTGTCTAAGACATCATTATCGCAAAACCTTGGTTATCCTGACATGGGTCTAATATCGGACGTCTTAAGCCGTGTTCACACACACAACTTTAGGCCGAACTAGATAAGGCGAACTAGTGTCGTGTCCACACACGGAGCGGTTTAAGGCGGAAATCGATATCTGCGCATGAGCAAGTCCATACTAACCAGCGCCAGTTTCGGTTAGTCGACGTCGCCACGAGAGAGTGTGGGTTCGACCTAGATATGTATGGACTGAATCGTATTGGTTTGGAACGGTCAAATCTTCTGCTGGGCAGTGAAAACCTTAAAATAAATCATGAAAAAAATATCTGTGCACCTCTAGCAGGTTCATAGAGCAAATTTACCGGAAAGTCAACAAACTCAGGTCTCGACTGTGACGTCCTTAATCCGCCTCATCTAAACCGCTACCGTCCACACAGACAATATGGGCCGACTTAAGTTAGATCGCTTCATATAACCTACCTCGCGGCATGGTTTACTTGAAGCGAATTAGTTGAGGCGAATCAGCCCTAATCCGCCTTAGGGTCGCGTCCACATGGCGAATGTGAGCCGAACTAGACAAGGCGAATTAGTTGAGGCGACTTAACTCCCATGTGTGAACACGGCTTAATATTAACAAAGATAACTGATATTTCAAGTAGACTAGACACTAGTGTAACAGTAAGTGCAGGCTATAATGACCAGTCAACCCAATGGCAATGCATAGTAATAGTTAGTGCAAAAATAGTACTTAGTAGGGGCCTAATAAGGCTAATGCTGGTGGTAGTAGACTAAGCAGTAATAGTAGTAGTAGTAGTAGTAGTAGCAGCAGCAGCAGCAAGCAGCAGCAGAATCAGCAGCAGCAGCAGCAACAATAATAATATACTAAATAGTACTAGAGATAGTTAACTAACATAATTCTAAATGATAGCTAATACATTGACTAGGTTACAAGTAGATCTACAAGATTCACCACGTATTACAATACCCTGAGTACAGGTATCGAATACTTGTCGATATTTGACTGAATTGTGAAGAAGTTGCTTTCTTATTGCAGTGGTGCCATGGGACCACTGACCACTCGCGTGGTCTGTAGTCATTGTCGCCTTCAACTGCAGAAAGATACACTCTGACGTCACCGCTAGACGTCATTGAAGTATAACCCTACGCCACACCTACCTTACCTGCCTCCCAAGATGTTGACCCGAAAGCAAAGCGTGCGCATAGACCACTTCCCTTTTGCGGACTATGGTATGGTGTTAGGTCCTTTTGTATAGGATTTCCTTGGGGGTTCCAATTTTCCCGTTTATTTATTTATTAAAAGCTCAATCTATTACGTAATGGGAAGGGATATGAGGGTAGTATGTTTTTGAGGAGATGCTATGAATGGAGGATTTGTTGGGGGGGTAAACTTTTATTATATTGTTTTCGCATTTATGCATATATTATGAAATAGCATTCATAACATGGGTAGTTAGGTACTCAAAGATCTGACGCGTAGATTTCTTGACCTGCAATTTTAGATAGTACGCATGATATTGGAATATAAATTGACATTCAAAGTATTCCAATTAAGACATTAAAATTGATAAAGCTAAATCTATGCCTATTATACTGAATGTTTTCTCGCATTCCTGATATTGAATATACATATTATATTGCTGGTTCAAATGTTTATACATTAACTATCAGGACTGGTCTTAATTTGAATATTTGGTCTTCCACTGGTGCCACATAGGGGCCGTACAACTATAGACAACATGGTTGGCACTTATATGTCAATGACTGAAGTAGTAAACATTGTTCCCAAGTGTTTGTTCAGTGAATTCAAAGCCTTCGAAAAGCAGTATTGACTTAGGGTGGACAAACCAGTGCATAATAATAATATATATATTATATCTTTTTCTTACTAAAGGGCCTGTCACATTACGACGCATCTCGCAAGCGCACAGCCAACGCGAAAAATCTCCTTTTTTACGTTGAGAAGTGTAAGACTTGGACGTATACATGCCATATGCATAGCGTATGGCTAACATGCCTCCCTGCGAAAAACTCGAATTACGCTCATGGTACGTTCGCAGAAAGCCGGTGAACATTATATATGTTATTCGATCGCCAGAACTATGTTACATACGTCAAGACATGCTGGAGAAACGCTAAACATACATACATTGTCATTACACGGACTGTACGTTCTCACTGCCTTTAACGTAGGTCAACATAGTGCAATGTAGTGAACAATGTTTGTCTAACATACATCGACATATGCTTAATGTATACATAACGTACGGCCAACGTAAAATCCACACGTTGTTGTATGTCGAAAGTTTTGTGCATGCACAAAACTTTGCTGACCCCCTGACATGCGACGCTGTATCTCGACAAAAGTCGACATACATTGATGTATGCCAATGAGCGTCTAACGTACTCGTAATGCATAACAACGTCTCCCGATGTAGCAGCAAAAAATCACATACGTTGGCGTACATTGGTGCGATGCGTCGTACTGTGACAGCCCCTTAAGCGCCAATTGCATTTACTATATTTACTACATTTGCTAAGTCCGTTTTATAACAACAGGCCCGGATGAAAACCTAAATGACAACGCCGACATAGAATGGGTTCACAAGCACTGGGTGCGACGCATACTGCGCATGTGTGCGCTGCTCAGCATCATTTCCGTTTCCATGAACACTCCCAAGACGTTTGACCTGCACCCCTTCTTAGTGTACGTGACCTTCGGCATTGACCTCTTCGCGACCTTGCTCTTCACCGCCGAACTGATCGCCAAGATGCACATACGTGGTATCGTCAGGGTAGGCAGATTTGAGCTTTTTACTTTGTTTTATTGTTTAAGAGTTCAATTAACTCCCTCCTGTCCTTCCCTTCCCTCCCCCTCCTCCCCTACCCCCCCCTCCCCTCCCCTCCCCTCCCTCCCCTCCCCTCCCCTCCCCCCTTCCCTCCCCTCCCCTCCCCTACCCTGCCCTCCCTTCCCATCCCATCCCACAACAAACCACCGATTTCACTGTGTAATCAGAACTCCGTTTGTTATTTTTTTAAGCAACAATCAATGAACATGCAAATAAATTAAAATATATATATTTAAAAAATATAACTTGAATTATCAGGGTCAGTTCAATTTACGCTATGAAGTTCATGAATGTTCATTATTGCTGCACATAACGAGGGACCACCGTAGGTAGTTCTTTCAATGCAGTTCGATACAGTATTGAAGCAGCCTTCTTTGACACCATGTCCTGTATGGGTTACCCTTGTTCCATCCTCAGGGAGAGAACCCATACCTACGTGATCGTTGGTGTCAGTTTGATGGCGTCATGGTTGTCTGCCTCTGGGTCTCTGCCACATTACAAGTAAGTGTACACAGCACCCTTCATATTGCATATGGATCATACGCTGTGGCGGAAGCGGTAGAGTGCAGGCTTCCCGTGTGAAAGATCAGGAGTTTGATTCCCGGTCGAGTCAAATCAATGACTTAGAAAATGTATAGTTGTCGTCACCTAGCCTGGCACTCAGCATTACTAGGATACGGCAAGGACTGGTTAGCTCAGTATCAGTATAATGTGACTGAGTGGGAAATTGGGTCATGGTGCTGGTGGGCTGGTCTCCCAGTGGCGCAGAACTATAAAGTTGCCATGAGTAAGTAGATTAACAGGGTGTGGGATGTTATAAGTTGGTTGGGCAGGAGAGGGATAAAGATGAGCAGAGAGGGTCCCAATGCTGTTGGGTCGGGGGCTAAAGCAGGGGAAGATTATACTATATATATATACAGAGCTGCCAACAAATACGATTTCTGGGGACTAATTACGATTTTCTGCCTTCATTACGCCATTACGCCCGTATTCTGAAACATTACGGAAAATGCTTCTTTTTCCACACTTATGTGATGTATAACGAATTATGCGAGTATAAAGATACGTAAGGGTTAATTATTACTATTATTTGTTATACTCCGTAAGACCAACACTTGCCGGTGGCTCCACCTACCCTCCTCTCCTCAACCGGTTGGAGACCAGTGTCAGTCGCACTGGAGGATTTTTTCTTTTTTTTTAGGGGCAAGGGCCTATAATCCTTGCCAGAGATTAAACTATTCAACCCACTACCTCCTTGTTTCTCCCTAATTCGTACTGGAGATATGTTTATATATATGTCTGTGTCTATAATATATATACATATGTAAGTGCCTAAATGCTTATTGAAATATATATATGGGTCATAGTCCGCGATTCACGCGAAAATCATTACTCTTTCCCATTTTCAAATGTTGGCAGCTATATATATCTTATTTTAGTTTCTGCCTTCTTTTAAAGATAAATATATTAGGCTGCTCGGTGTAATCACTTTTATTTCTAAAGAGTTAATCTTTTTAGATATTTGAAGTGAAAACATGCAAAGTTAATTGGTGTGCACGGTGAAATGTTGGACATAGACTTTATTTACCTGTTTTTGAGTATAGCAGAACAGCACACCAATAAATGTTTTAAACGAGTGCACCAGTATCTAAGTTGGATCATATGTGAGATTTGTCATCATCATCATCATGGTGTCGGTCACGATGCAACAAAGACTGCTTTCATTACTTGACTGCCGCTCTCCATTTAGCTCTCTGCTGTGAGAGTGATGTCCATGAGTCAGTCTTAATGTCTCTCAGCTTCAGGTTTCTCTTGATGGTGTCCTTCTACATTTCATGAAAGCTGCCTGCAAAAGTGTTGAAGTGCTGCTAGCTTTTGCAAGTTACCAGCAGCACTCTCTCGGGGAGCAAATAGAGGTTTCACACCAGCAAGAACATGTCCAGACAGGCGCAAAAACTATTTGTCCCTGCAGTGGCTGGTCGGGAGATGTTGGGAGTTCCATACATCAACCACCCTTAATGCTGCCACAGTGACATGGTTTTCTGTTTGGGGTTTGCTCCCTTAGCCTGTCAAGAACCTGTACCACAAGGCAGTGGTTTACAACTCTGCAAGGTAGGGGTGTCAAACTCCTGCAATACCTGCATACCCAGATTTGTACCCTGGCTTTATGCTCTGATCGCAGTGCACAGCTTTAATGACTTCACTTTGCCACCAGGTGTTTGAGATCACAGAGATGGTGGAGCGCTACTCATTCTGGTCAATGCTGCGGTCTCCGCGTCCTCTGATCCTCGTCCGCGTCTTTCGTGTATTCCTGAAGTTCCAACTACCAAAGAACAGAATAGAAACCATCTTCAAGTAAGTGTGCAACGCGGCACTCCGTATCTACTCTTGTGGACAAGTTTGCGGCATTATAGATGGTTGAGTGAGTGAATGTGAATTTGAGTGCAAGTGAGTGAATGTGAGTTAGTGTGCGAGTGGGTGAATGAGAGTTAGTGTGTGAGAGAGTGAATGGGAGTTAGCGGGTGAGTGAGTGAATGGGAGTTAGTGTGTGAGTGGGTGAATTAGTTAGTATGCGAGTGAGTGAATGGGAGTTAGTGTGCGAGTGTGTGAATGGGAATTAGTGTGTGATTGAATGAATGGGAGTTAGTGTTCGAATGTGTTAATGGGACTTAGTATGTGAGTGAATGAATGAGAGTTAGTGTGCGAATGTGTTAATGGGACTTAGTATGTGAGTGTATGAATGGGAGTTAGTGTGTGAGTGAGTGAATGGGACTTAGTATGTGAGTGAGTGAATGGGAGTTAGTGTGTGAGTGAATGAATGGGAGTTAGTGTGCGAATGTGATAATGCGACTTAGTATGTGAGTGTATGAATGGGAGTTAGTTTGTGAGTGAGTGAATGGGACTTAGTATGTGAGTGAGTGAATGGGAGTTAGTGTGTGAGTGAGTGAATGGGAGTTAGTGTGTGAGTGAATGAATGGGAGTTAGTGTGCGAGTGAGTGAATGGGAGTTAGTGTGCGAATGTGTTAATGGGACTTAGTATGTGAGTGTATGAATGGGAGTTAGTGTGTGAGTGAGTGAATGGGAGTTAGCGTGTGAGTGAGTGAATGGGAGTTAGTGTGCAAGTGAGTGAATGGGAGTTAGTGTGTGAGTGAGTGAATGGGAGTTAGCATGTGAGTGAGTGAATGGGAGTTAGCATGTGAGTGAGTGAATGGGAGTTAGCATGTGAGTGAGTGAATGGGAGTTAGTGTGCGAGTGAGTGAATGGGAGTTAGCGTGTGAGTGAGTGAATGGGAGTTAGCATGCAAGTGAGTGAATGGGAGTTAGTGTGTGAATAGGAGTTAGTGCAAGTGAGTGAATGGGAGTTAGCGTGTGAGTGAGTGAATGGGAGTTAGTGTGTGAGTGAGTGAATGGGAGTTAGTGTGCGAATGTCTGAATGGGAGTTAGCGTGTGAGTGAGTGAATGGGAGTTAGTGTGCGAATGTCTGAATGGGAGTTAGCGTGTGAGTGAGTGAATGGGAGTTAGCGTGTGAGTGAGTGAATGGGAGTTAGTGTGCAAGTGAGTGAATGGGAGTTAGCGTGTGAATGAGTGAATGGGAGTTAGTGTGTGAGTGAGTGAATGGAAGTTAGTGTGCAAGTGAGTGAATGGGAGTTAGTGTGTGAGTGTGTGAATAGGAGTTAGCGTGTGAGTGAGTGAATGGGAGTTAGTGTGCGAGTGAGTGAATGGGAGTTAGCGTGTGAGTGAGTGAATGGGAGTTAGTGTGCAAGTGAGTGAATGGGAGTTAGTGTGTGAGTGTGTGAATGGGAGTCAGCGTGTGAGTGAGTGAATGGGAGTTAGTGTGCGAGTGAGTGAATGGGAGTTAGCGTGTGAGTCAGTGAATGGGAGTTAGTGTGCAAGTGAGTGAATGGGAGTTAGTGTGTGAGTGAGAGAATGGGAGTTAGCGTGTGAGTGAGTGAATGGGAGTTAGCGTGTGAGTGAGTGAATGGGAGTTAGTGTGCAAGTGAGTGAATGGGAGTTAGTGTGTGAGTGTGTGAATAGGAGTTAGTGCAAGTGAGTGAATGGGAGTTAGCGTGTGAGTGAGTGAATGGGAGTTAGTGTGTGAGTGAGTGAATGGGAGTTAGTGTGCGAATGTCTGAATGGGAGTTAGCGTGTGAGTGAGTGAATGGGAGTTAGTGTGTGAGTGAGTGAATGGGAGTTAGTGTGTCAGTGAGTGAATGGGAGTTAGTGTGCAAGTGAGTGAATGGGAGTTAGTGTGTGAGTGTGTGAATAGGAGTTAGGTGTGAGTGAGTGAATGGGAGTTAATGGGAGTTAGTGTGTGAGTGTGTGAATAGGAGTTAGCGTGTGAGTGAGTGAATGGGAGTTAGCGTGTGAGTGAGTGAATGGGAGTTAGCGTGTGAGTGAGTGAATGGGAGTTAGTGTGCGAATGAGTGAATGGGAGTTAGCATGTGAGTGAATGGGAGTTAGTGTGCGAGTGAGTGAATGGGAGTTAGCGTGTGAGTGAGTGAATGGGAGTTAGTGTGCAAGTGAGTGAATGGGAGTTAGCGTGTGAGTGAGTGAATGGGAGTTAGCATGTGAGTGAGTGAATGGGAGTTAGCGTGTGAGTGAGTGAATGGAGTTAGTGTGCAAGTGAGTGAATGGGAGTTAGTGTGTGAGTGTGTGAATAGGAGTTAGTGCAAGTGAGTGAATGGGAGTTAGCGTGTGAGTGAGTGAATGGGAGTTAGTGTGCGAATGTGTTAATGGGACTTAGTGTGTGAGTGAATGAATGGGAGTTAGTGTGCGAGTGAGTGAATGGGAGTTAGTGTGCGAATGTGTTAATGGGACTTAGTATGTGAGTGTATGAATGGGAGTTAGCGTGTGAGTGAGTGAATGGGAGTTAGCGTGTGAGTGAGTGAATGGGAGTTAGTGTGCAAGTGAGTGAATGGGAGTTAGTGTGTGAGTGAGTGAATGGGAGTTAGCATGTGAGTGAGTGAATGGGAGTTAGCATGTGAGTGAGTGAATGGGAGTTAACGTGTGAGTGAGTGAATGGGAGTTAGTGTGCGAGTGAGTGAATGGGAGTTAGCGTGTGAGTGAGTGAATGGGAGTTAGCATGCAAGTGAGTGAATGGGAGTTAGTGTGTGAATAGGAGTTAGTGCAAGTGAGTGAATGGGAGTTAGCGTGTGAGTGAGTGAACTGGAGTTAGTGTGTGAGTGAGTGAATGGGAGTTAGTGTGCGAATGTCTGAATGGGAGTTAGCGTGTGAGTGAGTGAATGGGAGTTAGTGTGCGAATGTCTGAATGGGAGTTAGCGTGTGAGTGAGTGAATGGGAGTTAGCGTGTGAGTGAGTGAATGGGAGTTAGTGTGCAAGTGAGTGAATGGGAGTTAGCGTGTGAATGAGTGAATGGGAGTTAGTGTGTGAGTGAGTGAATGGGAGTTAGTGTGCAAGTGAGTGAATGGGAGTTAGTGTGTGAGTGTGTGAATAGGAGTTAGCGTGTGAGTGAGTGAATGGGAGTTAGTGTGCGAGTGAGTGAATGGGAGTTAGCGTGTGAGTGAGTGAATGGGAGTTAGTGTGCAAGTGAGTGAATGGGAGTTAGTGTGTGAGTGTGTGAATGGGAGTTAGCGTGTGAGTGAGTGAATGGGAGTTAGTGTGCGAGTGAGTGAATGGGAGTTAGCGTGTGAGTGAGTGAATGGGAGTTAGTGTGCAAGTGAGTGAATGGGAGTTAGTGTGTGAGTGAGTGAATGGGAGTTAGCGTGTGAGTGAGTGAATGGGAGTTAGCGTGTGAGTGAGTGAATGGGAGTTAGTGTGCAAGTGAGTGAATGGGAGTTAGTGTGTGAGTGTGTGAATAGGAGGTAGTGCAAGTGAGTGAATGGGAGTTAGCGTGTGAGTGAGTGAATGGGAGTTAGTGTGTGAGTGAGTGAATGGGAGTTAGTGTGCGAATGTCTGAATGGGAGTTAGCGTGTGAGTGAGTGAATGGGAGTTAGTGTGTGAGTGAGTGAATGGGAGTTAGTGTGTCAGTGAGTGAATGGGAGTTAGTGTGCAAGTGAGTGAATGGGAGTTAGTGTGTGAGTGTGTGAATAGGAGTTAGCGTGTGAGTGAGTGAATGGAGTTAATGGGAGTTAGTGTGTGAGTGTGTGAATAGGAGTTAGCGTGTGAGTGAGTGAATGGGAGTTAGCGTGTGAGTGAGTGAATGGGAGTTAGCGTGTGAGTGAGTGAATGGGAGTTAGTGTGTGAGTGAGTGAATGGGAGTTAGCATGTGAGTGAGTGAATGGGAGTTAGTGTGTGAGTGAGTGAATGGGAGTTAGCGTGTGAGTGAGTGAATGGGAGTTGGTGTGCAAGTGAGTGAATGGGAGTTAGCGTGTGAGTGAGTGAATGGGAGTTAGCATGTGA
Source organism: Branchipolynoe longqiensis (assembly GCA_030323885.1). Classification (NCBI taxonomy): domain Eukaryota; kingdom Metazoa; phylum Annelida; class Polychaeta; order Phyllodocida; family Polynoidae; genus Branchipolynoe; species Branchipolynoe longqiensis. Next base: position 4,862,266 of record CM059197.1, on the reverse strand, counting down.
GTGAGTGAATGGGAGTTAGCGTGTGAGTGAGTGAATGGGAGTTAGTGTGCAAGTGAGTGAATGGGAGTTAGTGTGTGAGTGTGTGAATAGGAGTTAGTGCAAGTGAGTGAATGGGAGTTAGTGTGTGAGTGAGTGAATGGGAGTTAGTGTGCGAATGTCTGAATGGGAGTTAGTGTGTGAGTGAGTGAATGGGAGTTAGTGTGCGAATGTCTGAATGGGAGTTAGCGTGTGAGTGAGTGAATGGGAGTTAGTGTGCGAATGTCTGAATGGGAGTTAGCGTGTGAGTGAGTGAATGGGAGTTAGTGTGCGAATGTCTGAATGGGAGTTAGCGTGTGAGTGAGTGAATGGGAGTTAGTGTGCAAGTGAGTGAATGGGAGTTAGCGTGTGAGTGAGTGAATGGGAGTTAGCATGTGAGTGAGTGAATGGGAGTTAGCGTGTGAGTGAGTGAATGGGAGTTAGTGTGCAAGTGAGTGACTGGGAGTTAGTGTGTGAGTGTGTGAATAGGAGTTAGTGCAAGTGAGTGAATGGGAGTTAGCGTGTGAGTGAGTGAATGGGAGTTAGTGTGCGAATGTGTTAATGGGACTTAGTGTGTGAGTGAATGAATGGGAGTTAGTGTGCGAGTGAGTGAATGGGAGTTAGTGTGCGAATGTGTTAATGGGACTTAGTATGTGAGTGTATGAATGGGAGTTAGCGTGTGAGTGAGTGAATGGGAGTTAGCGTGTGAGTGAGTGAATGGGAGTTAGTGTGCAAGTGAGTGAATGGGAGTTAGTGTGTGAGTGAGTGAATGGGAGTTAGCATGTGAGTGAGTGAATGGGAGTTAGCATGTGAGTGAGTGAATGGGAGTTAACGTGTGAGTGAGTGAATGGGAGTTAGTGTGCGAGTGAGTGAATGGGAGTTAGCGTGTGAGTGAGTGAATGGGAGTTAGCATGCAAGTGAGTGAATGGGAGTTAGTGTGTGAATAGGAGTTAGTGCAAGTGAGTGAATGGGAGTTAGCGTGTGAGTGAGTGAACTGGAGTTAGTGTGTGAGTGAGTGAATGGGAGTTAGTGTGCGAATGTCTGAATGGGAGTTAGCGTGTGAGTGAGTGAATGGGAGTTAGTGTGCGAATGTCTGAATGGGAGTTAGCGTGTGAGTGAGTGAATGGGAGTTAGCGTGTGAGTGAGTGAATGGGAGTTAGTGTGCAAGTGAGTGAATGGGAGTTAGCGTGTGAATGAGTGAATGGGAGTTAGTGTGTGAGTGAGTGAATGGGAGTTAGTGTGCAAGTGAGTGAATGGGAGTTAGTGTGTGAGTGTGTGAATAGGAGTTAGCGTGTGAGTGAGTGAATGGGAGTTAGTGTGCGAGTGAGTGAATGGGAGTTAGCGTGTGAGTGAGTGAATGGGAGTTAGTGTGCAAGTGAGTGAATGGGAGTTAGTGTGTGAGTGTGTGAATGGGAGTTAGCGTGTGAGTGAGTGAATGGGAGTTAGTGTGCGAGTGAGTGAATGGGAGTTAGCGTGTGAGTGAGTGAATGGGAGTTAGTGTGCAAGTGAGTGAATGGGAGTTAGTGTGTGAGTGAGTGAATGGGAGTTAGCGTGTGAGTGAGTGAATGGGAGTTAGCGTGTGAGTGAGTGAATGGGAGTTAATGTGCAAGTGAGTGAATGGGAGTTAGTGTGTGAGTGTGTGAATAGGAGGTAGTGCAAGTGAGTGAATGGGAGTTAGCGTGTGAGTGAGTGAATGGGAGTTAGTGTGTGAGTGAGTGAATGGGAGTTAGTGTGCGAATGTCTGAATGGGAGTTAGCGTGTGACTGAGTGAATGGGAGTTAGTGTGTGAGTGAGTGAATGGGAGTTAGTGTGTCAGTGAGTGAATGGGAGTTAGTGTGCAAGTGAGTGAATGGGAGTTAGTGTGTGAGTGTGTGAATAGGAGTTAGCGTGTGAGTGAGTGAATGGGAGTTAATGGGAGTTAGTGTGTGAGTGTGTGAATAGGAGTTAGCGTGTGAGTGAGTGAATGGGAGTTAGCGTGTGAGTGAGTGAATGGGAGTTAGCGTGTGAGTGAGTGAATGGGAGTTAGTGTGCGAGTGAGTGAATGGGAGTTAGCATGTGAGTGAGTGAATGGGAGTTAGTGTGCGAGTGAGTGAATGGGAGTTAGCGTGTGAGTGAGTGAATGGGAGTTGGTGTGCAAGTGAGTGAATGGGAGTTAGCGTGTGAGTGAGTGAATGGGAGTTAGCATGTGAGTGAGTGAATGGGAGTTAGCGTGTGAGTGAGTGAATGGGAGTTAGTGTGCAAGTGAGTGAATGGGAGTTAGTGTGTGAGTGTGTGAATAGGAGTTAGTGCAAGTGAGTGAATGGGAGTTAGCGTGTGAGTGAGTGAATGGGAGTTAGTGTGCGAATGTCTGAATGGGAGTTAGTGTGTGAGTGAGTGAATGGGAGTTAGTGTGCGAATGTCTGAATGGGAGTTAGCGTGTGAGTGAGTGAATGGGAGTTAGTGTGCGAATGTCTGAATGGGAGTTAGCGTGTGAGTGAGTGAATGGGAGTTAGTGTGCGAATGTCTGAATGGGAGTTAGCGTGTGAGTGAGTGAATGGGAATTAGTGTGCGAATGTCTGAATGGGAGTTACCGTGTGAGTGAGTGAATGGGAGTTAGTGTGCGAATGTCTGAATGGGAGTTAGCGTGTGAGTGAGTGAATGGGAGTTAGTGTGCGAATGTCTGAATGGGAGTTTGTGTGTGAGTGAGTGAATGGGAGTTAGTGTGCAAGTGAGTGAATGGGAGTTAGCATGTGAGTGAGTGAATGGGAGTTAGTGTGCAAGTCAGTGAATGGGAGTTAGTGTGTGAGTGTGTGAATAGGAGTTAGTGCAAGTGAGTGAATGGGAGTTAGCGTGTGAGTGAGTGAATGGGAGTTAGTGTATGAGTGAGTGAATGGGAGTTAGTATGTGAGTGAGTGAATGGGAGTTAGCGTGTGAGTGAGTGAATGGGAGTTAGTGTGCGAGTGAGTAAATGGGAGTTAGTGTATGAGTGAGTGAATGGGAGTTAGTGTGCGAATGTCTGAATGGGAATACCCTCAAATTTGAGTGATTTCGAGAAGTTTTGGTCGACAAAAAAGTATTCACATTACGTTACATACAGCGGCGCCTCGCACACGTGTAAACGCCCTCAGTCTGGTTCCAACATGGCTGCGGCGTGAATAGGGTGAATGAACTTACATAGACATACACGGAGTAGGTTCAACAACCATTCAACACATAGCTTGTACAGGATCCAGGTCATGGCAACCAGTTTCATGGAAGGGGTGAAAATGGTTAATATTGTGCATAGCGCGGGAATCGAAGCCACATCTCCTGCATTCTGGGCCAGTGTGCTGACCATTACACCACCTAGGCTCCTTGATGTCATCACCATATCCACACCTACTTGTGTATGTGGTTCCTCTGAGTAGTGAGAGGTCAGTGCAGACTATTACATGTTGTTGTACACACTTCAAAGAAGGGATAACTGACAAATTTCTCAACTCTTTCAGACGATCGAGCCAGCAGGTCTGCAACGTTACAATATTCTTCCTCTTCTTCATGTCGCTCTATGGCATTCTGGGAGTACAATTTTTTGGAGAACTCAAAAACCACTGCGTCAAAAATGGAACCGATCCCAAGTAAGTCAATTCACAGGATTTAAGATCGCCGCAAATTCACTGATTTCCGCGATTTACAAAGTTTATTTATATTAATTCTTTTATTTATGTAATTTAATATTGTAATATTATAATTTATATTATATTTATTAAAAATATTTGGACAATTTCATGCATTTTATTCATCTATTGCTAAATATCATCACACAATGTTAGGGGTATTAAAGTTTAAACAAGTAGCAGATCAGGAGGAGGCTCCCATTGACAGACATCGACATGAATACCTGGTTAGGAAAATGTATAATATATGATTAACGTTGCCATGGTCCGTACGGGGCATGGAATGTCTTGAAAAGTCTTGAATTTCATTTCCCCCCATTTCAAGGCCTTGAAAAGCCCTGAAATTAATCTATTTTGGGTAATTAGTCTTGAAAATCCTTGACTTCTATTAAACTGTCCTCACTGATCTAAATTAGTCTGAAATCACATTTTACCATTGTTGTTCTTTTCCTGAAATCCAAATGAAAATAGTCTTGAATTCCTATCGAAAACAGTCTTGAAATAGCCTCGAATTCCATATCTCCACATGTCTATGGACCCTCCAGTTGGGTTCAAGTTTCTGCCATATATTTATGTCTACTTTAATTGGGAGTAGCTTCTATTTCAATGTGATAAGTGAAGTTTGATATTTTGTTGCATCGCCATATTGGAAAAGAAAGTTTGTCACTTTTAGCTCGGTAAGGTCCTGTAATTTTGGTTAAAATTGACCTGGAAAGTGCTTGAAAATAAGGTAGAATTTTGACTTCCTTCAAGTGTATGTGGCCTGTAATGTGTGTCATGTGTGTGTTTGTGTGCTGCAGTGATGTGAAGTACAAGGACCTGGCCATTCCCGACACCTACTGCTCGCAAGACCGAGAGTCTGGCTACCAGTGTCGAAAGGGCATGGTGTGCATGGCGCTCGGACTGTCACGCCAAGAGCGGGGCTTCAACGGGTTCGACGAGTTTGGTGAGTTCAGCTGCTGATTTGTGGGTTTGAGGGTATGCGTTGTTTGGTTGTTGGGAGTTTTACATCCTGGCAACATCTAGGGTCATATTAGGACGTGTACTGACTTATGACAGTGCGCACTCATGGCAACCTTTTAGTGCTGCCCCACTGGGGGACCAGGCTGCCAGCATCATGACCTGATATCCGACTCAGTCCCATTATCCTGACACTGAGACAACCAGTCCTTGCCATATCCTAATACTCATACTCATACTCATCCGCTTCTGATTTTGTTAGGCTTATAGCCTGTATCAGGTCGATGCATGTCAAAATTTGATTTACTAGGATTAAATGCATCAAGTACCGGATGTGTGCAATATTGCAGCCCCCTCCAATGCTTATCCAGTCTGCCTTTGAAGGCGTTGACGGAAGGCGCTTCTATGACATGTTCAGGCAATGCGTTCCAGGCATTTACTATCCTGTTACTGAAGAATAGCTGTCTGACAGGTTTTATTGCTCTTTCCTTCTTCAGCTTGTATCGATGACCTCTAGTTTTACAGTTGGCCAGCTTCAGGTATCTAGCATCAACCGCATATCTTCCAGTGACGTGTTTGAATGCTTCTATTATGTCTCCCCTGGCCCTTCGGTAGTATAAGCTGGGTAGGTTGAGAATCCTGAGACGTTCTTCGTATGGTAGTTCTCTTATGGTTGGTGATAACTTTGTAGCACGTCTCTGTACACTCTCGATCATTGACATGTCCTTCTTGAACTTCGGTGTCCAAGCCGTGTTGCCATACTCAAGGTGCGGCCGGATCAGTGACGTGTACAGTGTCTTCACCGTGTCATTGTCTAGATATGTGTACGAGCGGCGTATCATGCCTAGAAGCTTGTTCGCTTTGGTCACCTTTTGTTCACTGTGATATGAGAAGGTGAGTCCGATGTCCATGTATATGCCAAGATCTTTCTCTAGTTCTGTCACTTGGAGCTGGACTTCTTCTCCATCTTGGTGCATGTAGTAACTGAGATTTTCATTTCTGTTACCCAGGTGCATGACCTTGCACTTCTGTGCATTGAAACGTAGTTGCCACAGGTTGGCCCAGTCTTCAAGTGCAGTTAGGTCTTTTTGTAGCACCTGTTGATCTTCAGGGCTGTTAACCTCCATATACAGCTTTGTATCATCCGCAAACATCTGGATGAATGCATGGATGACCTCGGGCATGTCGTTAATGAAACATATGAACAGTAGGGGGCCCAGAACACTTCCTTGCGGAATACCACTCAACACTAATGCTGCCAGGGATTTCACACCATTGATAACTACGTGCTGTATTCTTGCATGAAGGAAATCCTCGATCCAAGTCCATAGTTTTCCAGTAATACCGAAGCTCTTCATCTTCATGAGTAGGCGTTTGTGGGGCACACTGTCAAACGCTTTGGCAAAATCTAAGTACACTGAATCTACGTTGCTGTCATTGTCCAGTGCTTCTGTCCATCTGTCTAGAACTGCCAGTATCTGGGTTACACAAGATCTCCCCTTGACAAAACCATGCTGGAACTTTGTCAATAGTTGGTTCTGGACGAGATGGTGCATGATCTTATCATGTATTATAGACTCCAGTGTTTTACATATGACCGAGGTTAAACTAACGGGTCGGTAATTTTTAGCCTGATGTCGGTCGCCTTTCTTGAAGATCGGGGACACATAGCCGATCTTCCAGTCTCTAGGTAGTTTCCCTTGGTCGATTGATTTTCTATATATATTGTACAGTGGTTCAGCTATTATAGTGTGTAGTTCTTTCAAGATTCTCGGGGATGCTCCATCCGGGCCTGCAGCTTTATTTGGATTCAATCTGGATAACTTATTAGCTACCTCGTCTATGGTAAAATCTGTATCTTCCAAGATCACATCTGTTTTAGTATCTGGGATGTTTGGCATATTGGTTATGTCTTCTCTCGTAAAAACTGAAGAGAAGAATTTATTTAACACTTCTGCTTTGTCCTTATCTGTAGCGGTGAGACTGCCATCTTCTCTGGTAAGGTGTGCAATTCCGGATCTTGTCTTCATCTTGGAGTTTGCATATCTGAAGAACGCCTTTGGGTTTTTCTTACATTCCTTGGCAAGTTTTTTCTCAAACTCCCTCTCTGCCTTCCGGCATTCCCACTTGGCCTGGTTTCTAGCCTTGGTGTACACTCGGTAGTCGTTACCGTCTCGTGTTCTGCGCCAAGTGCGAAACGTCTTGTTCTTTGTCTTTACCTTTTCTCTGGCCTTGGCTGTCATATATATAGGTCTGTTTATCTGATGCGGTTTCGACTTAGGAATGTGGTTCTCTGCCAAAAGTTTAATATTGTTCATGAAACTGAGCCACATTTCATCCAGATCGGTACCTTCCTGATTCCAGTCCATTTTGGCAGCATCTTCTCTCATGGCTGTGTAGTTTCCCTTGTGGTACTGGAACTTTGGTGTTATCTTTGCAGGTCGTTCTGTGTAGCACATGAAATCAAATGTGATACATGTATGATGACTCTTGCCAACAGGTGCATTTAGGGCCACATTGTCCACCATGCCTTCTTCATTGGTGATCACTAGGTCTAGCGTATTCGGCTGTTGGTTTGCCCGGTAGTGGGTTGGATCCATTATATGCTGGTGTAAGTACAAGTCCCTGAGTGTCTCAACAAATGCTGTAGCTGGATTTGTTATTGCAGTTGGCATCGTCCCCACTTTCCAGTTGATCTCACTGTAGTTAAAGTCTCCTACGACAAGGATATGACTTGTCCCTAACTCCATAGCATTCTTCAGTAGGGTCCGCAGGTGGTCATGGTTCTCCTTCGAGCAGCTTGGCGATCTGTACACAACACCCAGGAGGAGTTTGTCTGTACCCTTTAAGTTCAGTTCACACCATAGCGACTCTTCAAAGGCATCTTGTCCTGGAATTTCCTTTACACATATATTAAGGTGAGATCTTGTGTATAGGATCACTCCCCTTCTGTGATTTCTATCAATGTTAGTATGGTGATCGTAGCCTTGAATTACCAGTTCATGTTGTTCTGGGTCCATGCTTCGATTTTTATTTAAAATCTCTGTTAAGGCGATGATATCAGGTTTATACTCCGAAATAACCTCAGCTAGTTCTAGTCGCTTATTCATTAGGGTGTCTGTATTTGTGTAAAAACAATGTAATTTATCTAGATATTTACAGTTCAAACTACCTGTGGCTAGGTCTCCTCGCTCTGACTCAGACGTCTGCTGACGTCCACAATGTTTCCTCGTCTGATTATCCAACGTTTTCCGTCTTCTTTGTCTGTGGACTCTGCTCGCTTCTTCTTCAGCTCCAATCGGAGTAGGTAATCCTCTCTGCGTTCGGTTGGCGTCATGTCTTTGCGAATGAATGTTTTCCTCAGCATCTCCTCCTCCGACCGTGCTAAGTTTTTTGCCTGTCTTAGTATGCGTCTGGCATCAGTTTCTTCGGTGAGCTTGACTCTCAGGGGTCTTGCCACTCCAGTTTTCTTCTCACCGAGACGTACTGTATCCATAACATCCGCCTCAATATTTAGTCCCTCCTGACATATAGACTGGAACATGGCTTGATCGTGTGTCTTTCTGTTCTCTCGGCTGTCCGAAGTACTCTCTGGTATGCCATAGATTACCAGATTCTTCGATCGCTCCTGGCGTTCCTGTAACTCTCTCAGATCAAATGATGTAGGTCTATCTTCACTCGGACCCGATTTTGATAATGCAGAGCGCCTAGCTATTAAGCAACAAGTATACATTTTTAAGTCTTTGGTGTGAATCTACCAGGGTTAGAACCCATGGGTTCGAATCCTACGAGCTACTAAACCGGGAGACTGGCGCTCAACTCATTCGGCCATTCCGTCTGGTAGGGGTGTAGATGCTGGTGTAGGTACGGGTGTGTGGATGTGGGTACTGGTGTGTGTATGGGTATGGTGCCATCATTGCAGTTTTTTGTTTTAATACATGGAAAAACCTAAAGTTGCAGAATAAATATTCCTCGGTGTTCACGTGAATATAGACCTTTCCTGGCCTAATAAGCCAAAAGCCCAAACTATAGAACTCTTTTCTGCGGAGAAAAAAAAGAAGCTTGTTTTATTTAAGGACGCCTCTAGAGGACATTGATTTTTATCATCGGCTATTTGACATCAAGCATATGGTCAATCTCACATATTTCTTTGGATGAAACCTGCTGCCGCCTCATAGGCTATTCTTTCTGATAAGCAGAAAGGGGTCTTTTATATACACTTTCCCCCAGATAGGACAGCACATACCACAGTCTTTGATGAACCAGTTGTGTTCTGCGGAGCATGTACAGTGAGCTGCTATTTGGTGCATTAGTTTGTGCCATTATTATTATTATTATTATTATTATTAAGTGTAACTAGCTATATGTTGAACTATGACCACAAACAATCGTCAGTCTAGCTCAAGAGCTGTAATCCTAAATACAATAACTTATATACAATAACCTATACTTAATATACAGGGATGAAAGATCTCCGCGATTTCGCGGATTTCCGCGATTTTTCCTGTAGGCCTATAAGTGTATACTAATACTTTGTTCAAATTATTATAATTATCACACTCACTCATCCACATACTCACACAGTTACATACACCCCCCCCACCCCACGCACTCACTGATAAGACCTCACTCATGTCCACATTCTCCCACACACTCGATGACTCACTCTCACTCACCCACACACTCAATGACTCACTCAATGACTCACACTCACTCACCCACACACTAAATGACTCGCACTCACTCACTCACTCATGCCCTCACCCACCCACCCTCCTAAAGCCGCAGCTGCTAACAGAGGCTGCTTCTGTTCACAGCAACCAGCTTCTTCACGGTGTATGAGGCGGCTTCGCAAGAAGGCTGGGTCTTCATCATGTACCGCACAATCGACAGTCTGCCTTCGTGGCGTGGCTTCGTCTTCTTCATCTCCATGATCTTCTTCCTCGCTTGGCTCGTCCGCAATGTCTTCATCGCCGTCATCACAGAAACCTTCGCCGAGATTCGTGTCCAGTTCCAGCAGATGTGGGGCAGCCGTGGTGCCGCCGCAGACTCGGACTCGTCCCAGGTCAGTCACACACTGGGAAGGTCAACCCAAATGAAATGTCCATCTCCTGTTTTGGTAGATCGTGGGATTCGAACCTCCTAGGTTCAGACCCTGGTCGAGTCAAACCAATGACATAAAAATTGATACGTGTTGGTATCTAGCCAGGCGCTATTATTAGGATAGGGCAAGGGCTGGTTGGCTCAGTGTCAGGATAATGTGACTGATTGGGATAACAGGCCATGGTGCTGGTGGCCTGGTGTTCTAGTGGGGCAGCACTATAAAGTGGCCATGAGTGCGCACTGTCACAAGTCGGACCCGTCCTGATATGACCTTAGATGTTGCCAGGATGTAAAACTCAAACAACCGACCAACCGACACAGCTCACGGCATGTTTTGCTTGAATTTAAACTATGTTGTTTTTCACCCCTACTCTGGGTAGGGGTGAATCTTTTATCTAGGGCTGGGTGGACGCTGACCCACCGGAAGTGACGTAAATCACAGCCTCGCTTTCACTTGTACCCTGACTCTCACTCTCAGTGTTACTCTCACTATGGGGGGAGTGGGATGTGGCTCAGGCGGTAGAGTGTCCACCTGAGAAGGTGTCGGTCATCCTATCGATCCTGCTCAGTGGACCCATTTGCAGTTTGGGCTATTTTCCGTTCCAACCAGTGGTCCACAACTGGTTCATCAAAGGCTGTGGTATGTGCTGTCCTGTCTGTGGGAAAATGCATATAAAAGACCTCTTTCTGCTTATTGGAAAGAGTGACCCATGTGGCGGAAGCAGGTTTCCTCCAAAGAAATATGTCAGAATGACCATATGTTTGATGTCCAATAGCGAATAATAAAGATCAATGTGCTCTAGAGATATCGAACAAGCTTTGCTTTATTGTCACTCACTCACTCACTCTCACCCCCTCACTCCCCACTTCACTCTCCATGCGTGCAGGTGCTTCAGAGTGATCCTGAAGGTGGATGGAAGATGGTCACCATCGACGAGAACAAACCGCGGGGCCTGGCGCCCGCCTTCTGCCAGCGGATCCTGAAGATGGCCTGGTTCCACATCATGATCCTCGTCCTGGTGCTCGCCAACGCCATCGTCACCGCCACCCTCCGCTTTGACCACGATGACCGCACTGACCCGCTGCAGAAAATCGACGCCTACTACTACACAGAGGTAGTTCTCTATTTATTTATTTTGTTATTGATTGATTGATTGATAAAATCGATGCCTACTACTACACAGAGGTAGTTCTCTATTTATTTATTTATTTTGTTAGTGATTGATTGATTGATAAAATCGACGCCTACTACTACACAGACGTAGTTCTCTATTTATTTATTTTGTTATTGATTGATTGATTGATAAAATCGATGCCTACCACTACACAAAGGTAGTTCTCTATTTATTTATTTTGTTATTGATTGATTGATTGATAAAATCAACGCCTACTACTAGACAGAGGTAGTTCTCTCTTTAAACTTTTTATTATTGATTGATTGATAAAATCGATGCCTACTACTAGATAGGTATTTATCTATTTATTTATTATTGATTGATTGATTTGAAAAAGAAAGGTTTGTCGGTTTAATGACCGCCAGCACAAAAAGTAAATAGCGGCTATTGGAGCGAGGGGACAGGGGGGGGGGGGGAAGGAGTCTTATAATGGTTTAATACAAAGAACTAAATAAACTGTGTAAAAGACGGTCTTATATTTTAAGCAGGTAAAATGGAACACGTCAAAATAGAAATGTCAAAAGAGCATACAACTGGCAAAATTACAAATGGTAAAGGAGAAATAAACCAATAATAAAGTGCTTTTTTTTCAAGTTCAAAATGGAAAATAAATTTATGATAAAAACCAATTTCCCTAAAAATTGTAATAATGGGAAAAAAAGAAAAAGATTTGTTCATAATTCTTGACTACTTAACCAGGTGTGACAAACCTTTCTTACAGGTGTGCTTCACGCTACTCTTTGACCTGGAAGCTTTCTTTAAGATATGGTGCTACGGTTTCCATGGCTACTTCAAACGCTCAGTGCACAAATTTGAGTTAATCCTCGCAGTCTGCACAACCCTGCACGTGATCCCCATCTTCTATCGCACCCAGTTCACCTACTTCCAGGTAGGTGTAATTTGTAACATCTTCAGAGCTTTCTTTGTATCAAATTCTTGTGTTTATTATTTACATTGACTATCTCATAGATGGTGCTGTCTGACAACAGCTTTATGATTGTTTCACAAATATATATATCTCCAATTCATGTATTTATTATGTACATTCTACTTTAAGTCTGAGTATCCCACTGTTGATATTATATTGACTGTTGAACAATGTATTCAAATTCATGTATTTATTTTCTATGTTGTACTATAAATCTGATCATTCCAATATTGATACTGTATAACAACACCTTTCTGACTGTTGAACAATGTATTCAAATTCTTGTATTTGTGTTTTACATTGTAAATATTATCCCAATATCGATATTGTTTTGCAGCACCTATCTGATTGTTTCACAAATCTATTCAGATTCTTGTATTTATTATTTACATTGTTCTTTAAATCTGATTTTCCCAATATTTATACTGCTTAGCAACCCCTGTATGACTGTTGAACAGATGTATTCAAATTACTGTAATTATTATTTACATCAAATTGTACTTTAAATTTGATTATCCCAATATTGATACTATATGGCAATACCTTTATGCTTTATACCAACTCTACAACAGTTTCATAAATTTGCTCAAATTGTTATATGTATTATATACACAGTACTTTAAATCTTATTGTCCCAATAATGATATTGTATAGCAATATCTTTATGACGGTTGGATAAATGCATTCAAATTGTTATATTTATTATTTACATTGTACTTTAAATCTGATTGTCCCAATAATTTATTGTATAGCAATATCTTTATGACTGTTGGATAAATGCATTCAAATTCTTGTATATATTTATTGTAAATATCCCAATATTTATATTGTATAGCAGCATCTTTATGCTGGTTTCACAAATGTATTCAAATTCTTGTATTTATTTTTTAGATTGTACTTTAAATCTGATTATCCAAATACTGATACTATTTAGAACATTTATAACTGTAAAATAAATGTATTCAAATTCATAGAAATATATGTAGGTAGGCCTATGTAGTATGCCTTGTGAGTTTTGTTTACTATCTGCTAAGGATTGTCCGTCCTGGTATGACCTTAGATGTTGCTAGGACGTAAAAGAACAAACAAACAAAGCTAACCATTGTAGCTAACCAGACTTTGATGGGTTTTTTTTCAGGTGTTGCGAGTTGTACGTTTAATAAAAGCTTCACCCATGCTAGAGGACTTCTGTTGGAAGGTATAGTTTGTAATGATATTTACTAGTGTAAAAAATGAATTATAGCTACACACGAACAAAAATACTTTTCGTGAAAAATGCACCATGCGCTATTCCTCACTGTGTTATACACTTATTTCTTTTGTTGATTCTAGCAATAGTTATTTTCCTTTGGTCGTTTTTATAACATTGTCCTCAGATTAATCTCCACTGGCATTTAATTTTTTTAATTTTGTGAGCAAATTTAATTTACCATTATATTACCTATGTTGGTCTACTAACATCTAGGCGATACTGAAGTCAGTTTGTTTGTATCCATAGTAACCACTGACCACTATGTAGTTATAACCAGTTTCACCCCAACCCACCCAGCCTCCTTTTCTGTCCAACTTATTTATAGTTTATTAATGAATGGCACTGTAGTGGTCTGCACTGACCTCTCAGGTAAGGAGTCACATAGACACGTATCCATGGTGAGGATGATTGCGCCAGGGAGCCTAGATAGCCGAATGTACCAACAAATATATGAATAAAATGTTGCCACTATTAATTAGATTACCCCCCCCCCCTTACTGTAACCCCCCCCCCCCCTCCCCACAATACTACGCCAATGTTGTTTAAGAAAGTTTGTTTGTTTGTGTTAAAGCTGCAAAGTCTGATGGATTTGATCCTACACTTCCACCTTAGTTGACCAGACGGGATAGCCGAATGAGTAGAGCGTCCGTCTCCTGTTTTGGGAGATCCGGAGATCCGAACCCATGAGTTTATGGCTTCGAATCCTGGTCGAGTCAAACCAATGACTTAAAAATTGATACTTGTTCCTTCCTAGCCAGGCACTCGGCATTAATAGGATATGGCAAGGACCGGTTGACTCAGTGTCAGGATAGTGTGACTGAGTGGGATATCAGGTCATGGTGCTGGTGGCCTGGTGTCCCAGTGGGGCAGCACTATAAAGTCGCCATGAGTGCGGGTTCAAAAGTCGGCACCAGTCCTGATATGACCTTAGATGTTACTACGATGTAAAACAACAACAATCAAACAAATCCACCTTAGTCACTGGTGCACTTATTAAGCATTAGTTGCCGCATAGAAGGGGAATACAAAGTCAATTTAATACAACTTGTCACGACTGAAACCTATGGTGTCCAACATTCTGACGTGCATGCCAACATTAATTTAGCATGTTTTCACTTCAAATATCTCCAAAGTGAGTCATTTATGATCCAAATTACTTCAAACTAAAGTGCGGTAGATTATAATGGCATTCTCTGTGGCGGAGTGGTTAGAGTGTCTGACTTTTTTCTAGGTCAGACTCCTAATCTGCGGGTCGGCAGTTTGATTCCCCGTGCCCCCAGCTCTGCCAATTTGGATTTCCACCGCTGTGTATAGCTTACAGCGTCATCGAAGGCCGGTTGCTCTCATACCATGTCTATGTGGTGTGGGAGGTTAAAAATCCCTTGGGTCGGTAAAAGTTTAGGCTCGGGCTTTCTATCGACCAGCAGTGGAATGAGGAAGACCAGTCGTCTATGACTGAAATTTTCCCTGCTTAAGCAACTAATAGACCAAAAAAACAACCTGATATAGTTGTCATGGGGGTGATGAAAATGGGAAATATTGCGCCTAGAGCGGGACTCGAACCCACATCTCTTTGCATTCCGGGCCAGTGTGCTAACCATTACACCACCTAGGCTCCCTAATATAAACACACTCCCCACGCCTACCTGTCTGTGTGGTTACTTGCCTGAGAGGTCAGTGCAGACCACTACACTCGTCCCCCTGGAATTGTAAGTCTTGTAATGCTTACAATTACATACATACAGGCAATGCACTAACACATACATACACAGGGTAGGTTCAACAACCATACAGCGCAAAGCTTGTACAGGATCCTGATCACGGCAACCAGTGTCATGGGGGTGATGAAAATGGGAAATATTGCGCCTAGAGCGGGACTCGAACCCACATCTCTTTGCATTCCGGGCCAGTGTGCTAACCATTACACCACCTAGGCTCCCTAATATAAACACACTCCCCACGCCTACCTGTCTGTGTGGTTACTTGCCTGAGAGGTCAGTGCAGACCACTACATAGTTATCTAAGAAAATAGCAGAAACTCAAAACGATTGAATTATTTTTAATCTTTAAAAAAAAAAGATTGAATTGAATTTATCCCTATCTCATTTCTCAGTGCCGTAGCACTGGTGTTCTGGTTGTTTAGTGGTCCAGTTATTTAGACAAAGTGATAATGCAGCTTTAAGTTTTGACACTGCTTTCTTCTAGATCTTCGGGCCTGGTAAGAAGCTGGGAAGCCTCGTTCTGTTCACCATGTGTCTCCTTATTATCACATCCTGCGTCAGTCTGCAACTCTTCTGTTCAATCAAAGACTTCCACAAGTTTGCTACTTTCCCACAGGTAAGAATATACACTTTTTTAATTTGCATTATTCATATATTTATTTTGTGCAATTTCTTTTTTTAAATCCTAATCTCATCCATGAAGGTGGGGGAATTATAATGAACAACTGTGCTGATTGTTTAAATGATATAATCTGCAAAGTTAGTAAATATCAGTTAATACCAATTTTTCTTTTTCTTTGGTAAGCATACATTTATATGACGAAAGGCTGCAAAGTTAGTAAATGTCAGCGGAGATAAACTTATCTTTTTCTTTGGTAGATAGATTTATTTATTTGAACAGTGCCGAGCATTGGTTCTTTTGGCCATATTTGGTAGTGGTTATGGTTTGATCTTTTTTTTTGAAGATTTCGTACAACAACAAAAAAGAAATTGTGAACAGAATACGCCGATCTCACCCATTAACATCATGATTAGGTTTCTGGAAACCACAACGTTAACTGAAATATTAAAAATAGGCCTTGAAATGCTGAAATAACCCTCTGATCCATTGGTATGTATGTCAGCTATCGACAGAGGTGCGTTGATCATCTTGTATGTGTTGCGTTGTCCACAGGCCCAGCTTTGGTTTAAGTACTTTCGCGTTGGAGTATTTTAATAAATTTTATATCACTGGAAAGATCATAAACTAATATCACCGAAAATATACATTAAAATATCAAAACACTTAAATCATAGAAAGCAATGACAACGTGGCAAAGATCATAGTTTATTATAATCGTGAATCAGGACTAAATATAACAATTAAGCCGACATTAAAAATGCCATAACTTTCTCCCATTTTAAGATAATTTTAAGATATTTTTAAAATTACAACAGATTTGAGTTTGTCTCAGTAAGGTCTGTTGAAACAGCTTAAATGTGTACTGCCTGTTTTTGTTTTGAAATACCTACCATTGGCAAGTCTTTTTTTCCTCAAAGACGTTATAGCGAAATTATGTTAATGTGGGAGTTGGTGTACAATGCTTTATCGTGTGGATCTAACAATTATATCACGAGTTAGTCGAGTATGACTACTACTAACCTTTATTCTGTAACTGTCTGGAATATTCTCCTGCCCTCCCATCACATGTGAGACACTCGTCATAGCTGATCACAAGTCTTGAATATAGAGCAACAATCGCGGATATTAAATATCGTTTAGGCTTCTTGAGGTGGCTGCACATTTATGTTGAATTGAACATGAATTAAATTAATTTAAGAAATGCACAAAATAGGTTGCACGTGGCATTATCTCGAGGTTTGGTACATTGATTTCAATAGAAACGCTGGATTAAGAGCACACTTGATAACATTAAACTTTATGGTGATGTACGTGGCAAGTAGTAGTTATGGTTTGCTGAATGAAATGCCTTTATCATACAAGTAATTTAAAACTTTGCAGGTTCTTTTGTCTACACACACAATCAAGTTTCATTTTGAGAGAACAAGATGAAATCAACTGCAATTTTCATTTCGTTACTTAAACATACTGTATTTCAGAAGATTTTGGGGAGCTAATCTGTTGCTTCCAATATTGCGGCCTCCCCCCCCCCCATCCCTGGATAATCCTTGTTGATGTGGTGTTACAACACATTCTTGACAATTTTGTGTAACCTACCTCGCCACCAGAGTTATGTGATAACACTGTGTTATTATCTGAACCCATTAATGCATATAAATGTGATGTGCTAATTATAGAATTAGAAGCTTATCCACCATTTGTAGCAAAAAGCAAAACCCAAAACAATTCAAACGTACTTTACGTTTTGAAAAGCAGCATTTAGATATAAAATAAAATAAAATTCTGACTTGAATCCTCAGGTCCTTCCCCCCATGTCCCCTGTTTTCTTTTACATTCAGCTTGGTAATTTTTATTTCCTGCTACTGTGAGGCCTTGAATGAAAGACTCCAATAATAAACCTAACATATAAAATTGAAAGATATTTTGTTTAAAAATGAGAACATCAAATGAGGGTCATATCAGGACTCAAAATCCGTCCTGATATGACCTTAGATGTTGCCATGCTGTAAAACCCTAAACAAACAACAAACAAAGATTCTCGAAAACTAGTCATGTTTGATACATGTTTTAAGTGTGTATTCTGGAAATGACTACCTCTAAAATAGTTCCCTGGTGGAATAGTGTGGTAATTCTACCCAAACTCAAATCTACTCGTGTGTACCTAGTATGAAGCCTTGTGATTTATTTATTATCGGTGCACCTCGCCCAATGTTACACAGCATTGTACCTGTGTACCTTACATAATGTCACATGACTTACTACTTGTGTACCATGCATAATGCCACATGACTTACTACTTGTGTACCATGCATAATGTCACATGACTTACTACTTGTGTACCATGCATAATGTCACATGACTTACTACTCATGTACATTGCATAATGTCACATGACTTACTACTCATGTACATTGCTAATGTCACATGAGCTACTATTCATGTGCATCACATAATGTCATATGACTTACTACTTGTGTACATTGCATAATGTCACATGTCTTACTAATGTACCTTCCATAATGTCACATGACTTACTATTCATGTACATTGCATAATGTCACATGACTGACTACTCATGTACATTGCATAATGTCACATGACTTACTACGCATGTACATTGTGTAATGTCACATGACTTACTACTCATGTACCTTGCCTAATATCTCATGAAAAACACATAGGCATGCTACTATGAATTTAGTTAGCCTTACGTGGAACCTAGCGTTACATTGATTGTTCAATGGTAAAGGAAATTATAGGCAGTAACAAAAATCAGTTTTAGTCTTTGAGGTTGCCTGATTTATGTATTCTTTTTGGTCTGTGATTAACAGCTTAACGCATTTATACTAAAGTAGCGGGTGATCAGGCTTTACTGTTCCACTAATGTTCAGTCCTCGATATTTACCACATAGCCAATGGTTGCTACCATGGTAATGGTAACTGACAGGCCAAGGTAAATATCATGATTTCTATACAGAATGAGACTCGAAATGCACAGGGAATATTCAGCAATCCTGTATTAACCATCACCGCGCAGCAATTATACTCGACATGATTCAGACTCAAAACAGGTTTTGGTGTGTTGTTTCATTTTCTTTTGTTGCTATGGAACCGCTTGTTGCCAAGGGAGAATACATTTGACTTAGTGTGTATGGGAACTCAGGCCATCCATTGGTTAACAGCCGGAGTTTCAGCTAGAGGATTAATTAAGACCCAACAAAGGGCCCTATTAAGACACAATCTTAAGATCCGTCCCTCCAACACCCTTATTTGGGGCAGGTGTTTCATTTCAGGAGGTCACACAGTGCACCGTCCAATGTTGACGTTAAGGGGACCAGATATAGGTCGCTGAGACACTACCCATACTCCGACAAATGCTCTCCAAGCATATGTTTGCCAGTTTTCAGGTTATGCAACCACATATGTGGGGGGAGAGTGCTGACATTGGTTGCTTCTGTTGTCTTTTATTTAGTCCAGCAGCACTGACACTTGTAGACAACCATATAGAGAAAAGAAATGTTAGAAATTTCAATCTAAAATGATAAATATAAAGTTCAAATATTTATTTATCATAACCAGCTACTTTTTGTGTGAAATCTTGATTAAATCATGTAGATTAATAGACTTTAAAAGTTTAATTGAGAGCTTTCTGTGGCTGCCTTCTTGGTGGTTGCCATGGCTTCCCCTGTGTCTGGGGAACCCCTCTAGCTCATGTGATGAGGGAATCCCACCTATGATGTCATTCATACATCACAGACCTCAACTCTCCACCCACATGTTCAATGGCATGAACTGAACAAACTAAGCAAAGGTATGTTTGGAGAGCTTTTGATGCTGGATTCGTTTGTATCTGGGTGAGATATAGCCGGCGACTTTAAGATCCGTCCCTCCAACACCCTTATTTGGGGCAGGTGTTTCAATTCAGGAGGTCACACAGTGTGCCCTCCAATGTTGACGTTAATAATTCTCTCCTCTGCCCACCATCAGGACACTTACTGAGTGGCACCATGTGATTTCTGGCCGTGGCTATTTATAAACAGTGAACAGTTGCTGATTATCATGGAATTTGGACTATTATTTATACAATCTTTGATCATTATGGAATTTGGACTATTATTGATACAATCTTTGATTGTCATGGAATCTGTGATATAGATACTTAAATAAAATTTGTGGTAATGCCTGAATACGAAACTACTACTACAACTACTACATCTGATTTCAGTGGAGGTCAAGTTAGTAGCAACCTCTGTGTAAACAAAGGCTATGGGACCAGGCTAGTCGTCTTACTGAATGTCACACTATTCACGCGTGACCTAATTCGGCATCAGAACAAGGCTGAGTAGGCGTTGGGTATTGGAAATAGCCATAAGACACTGCTGTGTGTCGATGTGTATGAACTACTACAGAAATTAAAGGAGTAAAATTTGAAGATATTCACTTTTGAAACTATCACATTCAATTTTGCATACCGTTTTTTTATCTATTGGTCAATTTTCATGAAGATTGAGTGATGATCAGATGCATTTCAGCAGGTGATGTCAACAAAGTCGCTCACCCTGGTTGCCAATCTTTTCTTAAATTCAAAATCGCATAACTTTCTTAATATATATATATTTTTTTTTAATATTTAAAAACTTTTATTCATTTGTAATTACTAAGAGTAGTTGTTTAACTGTGTTACACAGATATCTACGCTGACAGTGCTGCATGGTACATGTTACCACTGTAACTAAGTTGAGTCACATTGTAGTTAAAGAATGGGAAAATCACCATGCAAAGGTCACCCAATCTTCGTGAAAATTGGCCAATAGATAGAACACAGATATGGAAAGATGAGTATGGTAGTTTAAAAAATGAATACCCTCAAATTTGATTGATTTCGAAAGGTTATGGTTGACGAAAAAGTATTCGCATCACTTTTCATACAGCGGCGCCTCGCAGATGCGTATGTGGCCTCGGTCTGGTTTCAACATGGCCACGGCGTGAATAGCATGAATTGAGCACGTACTATGCTTATGGAACAAAGGCCAGGGGATCAGGCAAGAGAAAGGTTCACTGGGTTGTTTCGGGAAGTTGCGCGTGCAAACCAAACAAGCGCGTGATCCTTGGATCTTTCTCACCGAGGCGCTTATTATAGTACGCTTTTGAGTAGCTCAGAGTCTGCAGATATAATGTGAACTCCCTTGGAATACAAGTCTTCCATGTAATAATTCCATTAAATGTATGTAAAACTTTGCAGTACTTAGCATATTCCAGGTAACTTTCAAGTTGTCACATAACGCAAAGCTATTTGAGAGATTCTACTGTCACAATCCTTTCGATTGAAACCTCAAGGTATAAATAATTCCAAAACAGATTAGCTTTCGCGGAGAGAATTTAGTGCGGTTGTTGGGTGTTCCCTTTCTTTGCGATACTGTTTGACTTGTAAGTAATTAACCTTGCCTTTAATTCTGAAAAATGTCATGAGGAAACTGTGCCAATAAAGGCTTTTTTTCCCCGTTTCACCACAACACAGCAGCGCTGCACGTGCACAGTTCTAGCGTACCTTTGGTTATTTTCCAATGAGTGGGTTCTATCACTGTTGTAGACAATTTATTTCAACTATGTTTTGATGTTTACAAATATTTATTTAAAAAAAATAAAAAATAAAATGCTATTGATGATTTGCCCATAAGCGTTTGCTTTGAGTTGAATAAAATAAAATGTAATCACTTGCTGTTAACAAGATGTAGCCTCTTATGTAATATCGGCAACATTTTTGATTGCTTTCATTTAAATGCACAAGACATTTTCCTTTCCAGTCTATTGATGGATTTTCTCAATTTGCAGGAATTTCTTTGTGGCTGTGGCAAATTATGTGGCGTTTTGAGAATTATTGCTTTGAATAACCCATGTAGGCTCTTGACAAAGAGTGACGAAAATCTTCCATTTGAAACATTTGCTTTCTTCTTTAAGCAGTTTAGCCACTTCAATTATGTAGACTTTTTGGGGGGTTTGGGGGGGGGGGGGTCCGTGTATGCTGTTGTCGTGCAACCCTTTATGATGAATTTAATTAATTCAGCTGATTTTCTCATTTCTGAGCAATATTATTTTAAGTCACAACTTTCATCAGAAAATAAATAATCAAACAACAAAAAAAGGTTCCCTATTTTAGAGTCATTTCCTTTTCGTCTATTTAAATGTTTCTTTTGACCTATTATTGATTTCTTTCACCCCTTCTCCTGTTAACTATTGTCTCTCCAGATATACACCTGCTTTAGTTTGAAACCGTGCCAAGTTGATTTTGTTGAATTATTTTTTTTTTGCTGTAGGGCATTGCATGCAACACACCAAACACCATAGTTATAGTTTTATTCCTTGCTAAGAACTTATTGAAATGAACTTCTGCCTTTAATTTAGATAATATGCATTCCCTTTGATTGATCAGTCCAACATTGGTTACTTATTAAATTGTTATTCAGGATTTTATTACAGATTCCTTAAATATGTTTGACAATTATGCACCTATCATTTCTCTATTTGCCTTCCCCCTCCTCCCATTTATTTAAAAATAAATATTCTCAAGAGGATTTGTTTGCGCCATTTCTTAAAATATAACTAGCAGTAACCCATCGGTTCTCCATTGATTAAACAAATATTTTAAAACTATGTAACCAACTCCAACCCAACAATTTATTATTATCCGCTCTTACAATGGACAGATCGTGTGTTCTGAGTTCCGCTGATTGCTCGGAAATGAGTGAAGCTGTGACCCAGCAGCCCAGGTCGCAGCTTCAGCTTACACACCGGAAGTTAGTGTTGTTGCGACTCCCAGCCCTATCGGTCATTATAGACCATGTACGATAAAGTACTTTGCATCAATAACCACATGCCTACTGACGACCAAACTTTGTAGAGTTATTGCCATACACTTGTTTCTCATGTACATTGCAGTGAAATTCACTTAGCAAATATCCTACATGAGATAAAATACCACTTCCTGTAACAAAGTGGATATTAGATAAACGATTCACCCCATACTTGCAGTAGTGTCGATAAAAGATTCACCCCGTACTGCAGTAGCCTGGGTAGGGGTGAAGAACAACCTTGTATAAAAGCTGGCGAAAATTATCTACATGCTGGGTAAATGAAATGAGCAGATAAATCCTTAATTTAAGAAGGAAAAGATATTCTTCACATATATCTTAATATTTCCCTGCTACTTTTGATTTGAAAAGCATGTAGTTTAATGGCCTTTAAAAGTGAAATCGACAGCATTCTATGGTCGCCATCTTGTCTTTTTGCATTCTCTCTCATTTCACCAACTCTGTACCGATATAAGTAGCCATTTGATACTGGAACCAGGGATTCCACGTCCTGTTCCATACTAAAGCTATGTTCGCCTCTATTTAGACTATGTTGTCATTCACCCCTACTGCAAGTACGGGGTGAATCTTTTATCTACACCTCCAAACCTGACTTTCTGCCATGTAAGCTGTAGCTGCCGCTTGGCATGCTGGGTCTCAGGCTCAGTCCTCACTGTTTATTCACTGTTGTGATTGCCTACTTGAGTTTGAGTTCTTCTTCCTTTGTTGCCTCTTTTCTTTTGTCCTACCAGGCATTTATGTGTCTGTTCCAACTCCTAAGTCAGGAGGGCTGGGTAGATATGATGAACGATACTCTGAACGCCGTGGGCAGCACCGCTGTACCCTTCGTTGCTTCACTATTCTTTATTTATCACATGTTTATGATTGGGGTGAGTACATGTATGCCTTACCACTGTGCACCTACCCACCCACCTACCTACCCACCTACCTACCTACCTACCTACCTGTGCTCACCTACTTACTTCATTTCTCCTACTCTTCCATTGATACTTATTTCTAGTCAAAATTGTTGCTAGCGTTTTACCTCTCCACCCCCGCGTTCATTAATTATCTATATATAGTAACTAATATTTAATATTTTTACATCAGAAAAAAATCCATCCCACTAAAAGATACTCTACACCTAAAAACAAACAATACACTTGCTTACATTTGGTTTCACATTTGCATAGGGGTCTGACTTATTCACGTTATTTACCAATATAAATATTCAAAGAATCTTTGTCTTTCTGGTTTCATTCAATTGATTAAATGCCATGTTTATAAATAATAATATATTTGAGCTTATCTCTGATGAGAACTATTGGGTTCAAATCATCATTTGTATGGCTAATTTGAAAGAAAGAAGAAAAACAAGATTAAATTAAAAATTCTGCCAGAATGCAAATCGTAGGGCTTTTAATTTAATTCATATTTCTTTTATTAAACTCATATTTAAGCTTGACATCTTTCATCTCTGCTCATTTCTACTTATTTCAAAGCTTCAAGGGTTGTTTATTTCTTCCTGTTGTAATCTTTGTTATTTATTAACTATTTCTTCATTCACACACTCATTCCTCTGTTATATATTATTTGGTGTTGCGTTGCACATCATCTTGGCATGTTTGGTGTCTATTCTTATTTGTCATTACATTATTACATCTCTTTTTATTTCTCCCATTATTCCTGCCTTCAGCAGTTTTTTTCCCTTTTTCCTCTGGGTTTCTCTGGTTTCCTCTGGTCGTTCAGCCGTTGCCTGGTTGAGAATTTCTTTACTGTTCTTGATTCGACTAGATTCTTAAATAAAAGTATATTGTTAAATGATGTCTGATAAACGTGGGCTTGAATTTCCAAGGGGTTTATGCGAAGGCTATAAATTGAACAAAAATACATTAAAGTTGTGTAGTTTACTGCTATGCTGATTACCTGATTTGTCCATTTAACATCGGCTTCAGATCACAGCCTGCACAGTACAAGCTATGGATGTAATGTACACCCATACTTTCCCTTGCTGTTGTGTAAGCGCACCTTCAGGTAGTCAGGTTCCAGTATTTCAAGTGGACGTTTGGGGCGCACTCGCCGCGCCATCTGTGAAAAAATGCCAAGTGACCTGGCTAACCTTACCAGAGCCTTCTAAGAATTATCCATGCATAGCAATTTGAGTTTAATCCGCTCTCCTTTGCAGCGTTTATTTGTATTTATTTATTTATTATTTTATCCCCCAGGTGCAGTCCTACATATAAATTGCCTTCCTTGTAATACAGTTTCTTCATCAAGTTCCATGCAGTATCTTGTTAGGTGCAGCATAAGCAGCGAGTCAGCAATGCAGCTTCATATGAAGGATCACTTCTGCGAACTTAGTAGACAATTTAATAATTCGTTTATTAAAAAAATGCAATAGTACTTGAGTGTGGCAGATGAGATGGGTTAAGTGCGATTCAGAATAAGTGGCTTTTACGTTTTCGATAGGGAAAGGACTAGTTAGCTCAGTATTAGGATAATGTGACTGAATGGGATATTGGGTCATGATGCTGGTGGCCTGGTCTCCCAGTGGAGAAGCACTATAAAGTCACCATGACTGCGCACTGTCACAAGTCAGTACCCGTCCTGATATCACCATTGATGTTTCCAGAAACACAAACACACACACACAGACACACACACACACACACACACACACACACACACACACACACACACACACACATGATTTTTACTATGTTCAGTTCTGTACTCAATTCATCTTGCACTTCTGCATTTCTGAGAAGTGTCATCGTTGATCTGTATTTGAATACTGAATTCATAGTGAATGAGTGATCCACCTAAACACAATTAAAAAGAAGACTCCTCAAGCGAGTGAAAATACTTACAATAAGCAACGCAGTGACTGTGGTCATACCTTATGGCTTTACTTCCTTTCACTCTCCCAGCATGTGTTTGATTATGCAAACAAGGATGTTGAGGATTAGTTTTAATACAGAACTGCCCCTGCTAGTCCATATACAGCCTGATTGTTTTAATTTATCTCTATTTAGTCAGCGTGGCTAATGAAGAGCTTACGCTATGAACTGTATGCATTGTAGATTGGTATGGGAGAGCTCCCATTAAATGCTAGGTTCCATTCAAAAGAAAAGTGGAGGGAAAAGCTCCGAAATGTTCTTCTAACTAGTGATTTACAAAGCATTTTGATTTAAAGTTGCATAGTCTGATGGTTTTGAATTCTCCCATTTATTTTTTTAGATTAATATATTAGGGTTATCAATATAATCTACTTTACTCCAGTTTGAAGTAACTTATATTTCAAAATGGTGAATTTGGGATATATTTGAAGTGACAGCATGCAAAATTAATTCTAGCATGCACATCAAAATTCTGACGCTGTAGACTTCAGTCTTAACTGGTTCTATTAAATTTAATTGACTTTGTATTCCCTTCCATACAGCAATAAATGTTTAATAAGTCCCCTAGTATCTAATCTTAGTTCTAAGTCAAGTATGTAGAATACAATCTAGAATGGTGATATGGTTTGCAAAAAGTTGATGTTTTCATCGGACTATGCCGTTTTAAATTATGCAAATGAATGTGTGACCTAGTTTCTACTTATTGTCTTTCATATTATGTGTAGAGGATGTGACGCCAGTGAATGCCTTCTGTCAGCGAAGGAAGATGCCAAGAAAGAAGCACACAAAGATATCCCAACTGTTAATCACCCTAATGCTTTTACTACCCGGTTTTGTATCAGCCCCAGAACGCCCAGATATCCCAGTCACGTGGTCATTTGAATTCCAGTCTTCAAAACAATTTCCTGGAAAGTACCATGAAGATGAACTGCCGATACAAATGTGAATTTTGTTTGTTAAAATCCTTACAGTATTCTTGTAGCGTTCCAATAATACATGCGTCAGATTTCCTCATTTTCTCACATTGTTTATAACCAAAACCATTGCGTTTATATGTGTATTGTCTATTAGAATTGCTTTTAGCATCTATTAAAGCTGCATAATCTGATGGTTTTAAGTTTCTGCCATATTTCTTTTAGAAAAGAAATATGCTGATCATTATACATTTTTTTTTTTTTATTTCAGCTTGGAATGAATTTGATTTTAAATGGCTAACTGGGGAGATATTGAAGTGAAAGCTTGTGAAATAGTTTTGGTGTGCACACCGAAATTTTGGGCATCATAGGCTTGTATGACTTGCTATAGTGACTTATCGTACACATTGTTGCTACTGTTTTACACACACACAGACGCTAATTATTTATCTATGTATAGAACTACTACTCAATATTTTACATTGGAAAGAAAATCCTAACAAAACAAAACAGAAAACACTAAAAACTAAACACACACTATGTACTTGCCCTATAAAGAAAAGGCCTCTATACAGTAATACATATTTAGTAAATGAGCCTGCCTCAAAAGGTGATAACTCCTCTTCTTTTTTTTGTCCATTGTAACGATTGACACAAAACAGCACAGAAACAGTTACACTGAACACACAAGGACATTTGCTTCAAATCAATATGTATTCTATTGGGATTCTGAAACACCATGTAAAAAACAAATCAGTTTATCCTGAGCAAATGCATAAGCAGATAATAATTCATTTGAAAACATTAGCATATACCTATAGTCAAAACAGTAAACTTCTAACAAAACCACAAAGGGCTACTAGAGCAAATAATGCACCACTACTAAAGCAGACCAGAAGCCGAATAAAAGCTCATGAGAGAAGCACGCTGGAAATGGCTGCCAAGTTGTGGAATGCCCAAACGGTAAAGGAACGACAAATTCCTGACCTAAAAACTTACAAAAAATATCTGTGCAAAATAAGGCTAGGAAACCCCCAGTAAGCTGCACTGCAAAGGGGCATGTGATATGTCACGGCCCACCAGCGGGATGCCCAATGGAAGGTAACCATGCCAAAAGTAGCCAGATAACACACCACACAGCTACGTACAAGCTATGATATGTAAATAGGAGTAGGCTAGTCTAGTAATAAGAGTAGAAAAATAAAAACATATATACCAAGAAAATCCAAAAAAACTAACATAGGCTACTAAACCATACCAACCAATTATCTATCTGCTCTGAAATGCAGGCACAATACCTTATCACAGCCCTGTGGTAGATACACCACACTACAACTGGCCAGCATTGAAAACAAGCCTGGGTACCCGGGCTTATATGCTATGGACAGTATAAATACAGCCTCAATAAAAAAAATAAAAAAAAAATGTTGATGGTTACAATGGACAAAGTGTTGTCCCATATTGCTTAGCACCTTTTGAGACAGTCTCAAATGCGCCACCATTTCAATGTGAAATGTAAGATCAAATGTGTAGAAGTGCTTTGGTTTAGAAAATGCTATGCTTTCCTCAGATTATGCAACTTTAATTTAACGTTCAACAAGTCCTTGAAAATGATGCCTGCTCTGTCCTGGAAAGTCCTTGGATTCTAGATGTAAAACGAAAAGTGTGGTAGGAAACCCCACATGTACAAACTAATTATATTCTGCCAGTGATGGCAGAAGGCTGTGGCATGAAGTCATGTTCCCTCATCACCAGTAGGCAGCGGCCAAAGGGGTTCAACAGAATACTTTAGGTCAGTGTTTCCTACCTCTTATTCTTCCGCAGGCAACAATGTCGATGTTTCAAATCCTAACCCAGAAAGGTTGGAACGAAGTGATGCATCTGACTATGTGGCAGACAGGGGAACAGTTTGCACCTTTGGTGGCTATTTATTTCATATTTTATCACCTCTTTGTCACACTGGTGAGTATGTACATATTGTCTGGCCACGTGGCACATCGTGCTGTCGTCTGCCTCCTCTTCCCTCTTCGCCAGTCTTCCTCTTCACTTCCCCCCTCCCCTCCCCACACACACCCTCCTTCACTCCCACTCCGACAAAACTTGTCTTGTTCTGGACTGTGTACAAATATAGCAAAAGTGGCAATGCCTATTGAGCTTATCCCACTAGCTAATTACTGTTACCTGTCTTCTGAAATTAATTTTACCGTCTTTTGACACTTGGTAGTTTCCAAGGGGAAAAACTCATAACAGAATCAATTCTACTCGCCTTTCGCCATGAATCTAGCCTTTCCTGCTTGCACAGCATAACATCACCCTAAATTAATCAATTACTAACGAAGTGATTAGGATTTCAACAGTGGGGCAGGAATTAAATGCTTCTAAATTTGGCTTAGCTATTTAATCTTAATTTCCGATTGAATTATGCATGAGATACATCCCACCAAATATATGCACAATTCACGACACGACAAGGGGACTACATGTAACATGGGATGGGTTTATTCAATAAACGGCCCTAAGGCCAACGTTAGTGCCTCAGAGGGGATCTACTTACAGTTTGTATGTTACATAGGTATTCAAAGTCATCAAGCAAGGCTACAGTGGTAATATAATAGTGTCATCAATCAAGTGCTTATTAAGGTAGTCATCAATCGAGGTTACAGTGGTAATATAATGGTGTAATCAATCAAGTGCTTATTAAAATAGTCATGCATATAATTCAATTGAGTTAGAGGCGGGGTTTACAGGAGATGAGGGAAGTAATGTAATAATAAGATAAGAAACAATAACTGTACATCAAACATAGGAAATCAGGCTCTCTCAACCCTACTAGGTGTCCTTTTTTGTAGGGATGGGTGGGCGGCCGAGAAAGCTGGTGGTTGTCGTCGGTCCGGCGTCTGGAGTCGATGTGGCTGTGAGGTGTCTGGGTGGGTTTATATCTACCCGGAGCGGCGAGATCTCGCGAGGGGAGGGCGAGATCGCGCGAGACGAGAGGGGGTCTCGCGGGCCCGGCAGGGGTTTCGTGGGTTTCAAGTTCGAATCCAGGTGGCGCCATCGTCCCCGTAGTCCCCCGTTCGCGCGCAAATTACCCATGTTGCCGAACAACATGTACCATGTTCACTTGCTGTTTGGTTGTAAGGTATTGTCAGTTGAAGGGAGTATATGTAGATAACATAATTGCGCAAATTGAATTTTATCAGCAGTGAAATGTAATATATGTAGATAGGTTAGTTGTTGAGGTGGAATTGAATTGAATTTGTATCGCCAATAGAAAAAAGTATATGTAGATAAGTTATTTGGGAAAATGAAATGTAATTAACATTTTTATCACCAATAGAAGAGAGTATATGTAGATATGTTATTTGTTGACATGGAATTTAATTTAATTTTATCGCCAATAGAAGAGAGTATATGTTTTTTAATTGCTGAAATTTAATGAAGTTTTATTTTAGTGCTAGTTGTAACGTATGTGAGAATACAGTATATGTAGATAAGATCATTTGCTAAATTGAATTGAATTTTATCGCAAGTAAAAGAGTATATAGCTGAGTAAATTATCAAAGTCTAATTGAATTACAACACCAGTAAAATAGAATGTATGTAGATAAATTAATTGCTTAACTTTAATTTAATTAAAAACCTGTAGAATAGAGTGCCTGTAGATAAGGTAATTGTCGAAATTGAATAGACTTTTTATTTTGGAAGTGATAATAATTCGGCGCTAATAATACCCACATTTTATTTTATTAACCATTTAATGCTCCCAGCACTGATAGCAGAATAAAGAGAGATAGCAACTTGTATGTAAATTAGGTACAACCACAGGCTTAATACACACATACACTCACACACACACATAGATCCATCCGCCATGGCATTTGACAATGGAGGTTTACCTTGTATAAAGTATTGAATGGAGATCCTACTGTGACAAGCTCAATAGATTGCATCACTTGCTCTGATGTTTCATATCCCCCTGTATATAGTTACTAAGACCTTACCCTGCCCAGATGACACTCAGTGTATACAAGTCATCTTAAAACTGCCTCCATCACAATTTTAGAGATGTCTTAATCCCTTGTCAGAGTATGGTTATTTCAAAGTATCAATTTCTGTCCTTTCATTATATATTATTAGATATATAGTTTTAGTTGCTTTTGATTTTAATAGACACCCCCCCCCCCCGCCCCCCACACCCCATCTCCCCTCTTTTGGAACCTTTGGAAATCCTTTTGGAACGCTTTGTAATTAGTTTAAGGGCTGTCTATTCTTGTAGTTCTTCCATTATAGGTTGATTTTGTATATCTTTTGAACAATGAAGAAATGAAAGAAAAAATACAATGTTAGGCGTTGTTTTTATATTTTGGATTATATATGGATTTTGGATTTTCACCTTAAAATAGAATAATACTTGTTTTTTGTGTAAGACGTTTCATATCTAGGATATATGAATCCAGAATATATGTCAATGTACCTGAAGTTTACCCAAAGTGGTGCTACCCGACGCGGTGGCGGAATCGGTAGAGTGCAGGCTTCCTGTGCGAAGATCGGGGGTTCGAATCTCGGCCGAGTCAAGTCAATGACTTATAAATGTGATACTTGTCACTACCTAGGACTGGTTAACATGGTAGCCTATCACTATCGAGATAATGTGACTGGGATTTCAGGTCATGGTGCCAGCAAATAAACGTGATATACTTTATGTACGCCTCCTAAGCCATGTGGATAGAGTGTGGCGACTGGCATGTACTTTCCAAGGTGCCACAACGCAAGTTTTAATCTCAAAACCATCACTGACTAACTTAGCGCTTTAAGCAGTGAAATAAAAGTAGACCTATATTCCAATAGGTTTTTTAAAGCACACCAAAAAAATTCATATGTTGTGTTTTAAGAGAATTGTAATAATTACAGAAGACAAATTTAACAAATTGACTACACCCCCTCCAAAAATGAAAAAATAAATAAATAGCGCCGAACAAACCAAATTTAAGTGGTGTGTCGCAACACACAGGCAATGCCAATGGGAAGTTATTCACTGTGTCTTCATTAACTGGGCCGCATTCAGGGTCTGTCTCTGAGATGTCTCTGCGATGCTTTTTGGCTTATTTCCGTTCAGGGGGCGTCTCCGAGACGTCTCCCTTTTCAGAGAGGAGGCAAAAAGTGCCTCGAAAATGGCCACCGTATTCACTGGTTTCAGCCAATCAGAGCACTTCTTTTTCATTGCATTTCGAGGTGACCAACTGCTTTTGCCGTTCAGACTAGTGTGACGTCAGGGATTTCCCCGAGACGTCTCGGAGGCGTACCCTGAACGCGGCCCTGGGCCGCCGCGTTCAGGGGCCGTCTCGGAGGCGCCCATGACGTCACGCTAGTCTGAACCACAAAGGCAGTTTCTTGTCTCGAAAATGGCCGCCCGCATAGGCGGCGGCCATTTGCAATCGAAATGCTGTGCTCTGATTGGATGAAAGCACTGCATGCGGCGGCCATTTTCGAGGCGCTTTTTGTCTCCAACCTGAAAATGGAGGCGTCGCCGAGATGGACCCTGAATGCAAATAGACCAAAAAGCATCGCCGAGGCGTCTCCGAGACGGACCCTGAACGCGGCCCTGGTGTTGTATTTCAGCCGTATGACTCCAGCAATTGACAACCTCCATATTGTTTCAGTATTGTGCTATATAGATATATGTTGTACATGTTTCACGGTCCCTGATTTGATTTATTTTAACAGCTTAACCTGTACTTCTTGTATAATTCACTCACCAGCAACTGACCCTTACAGTGTGCCGATTGACATTGCACCCAAATAGCAGACTCTGTGATGTTATGAATAATATGTCATCTTCAGCTGGAGTTGCTCTGAGAAGTTGTGGATATTTTGCAATCTGTCTCTATTGTATATATTATATTTCTGTTGTTGTTAACCCAATTCGAGCCTAACAAGATCTAATTAAGAGTGCTTGTGTATTTTAATTATATCTATTGTAATTTACACTCCTGTGTGAGCACGTGCATCGTCCTGGACTCATTGTTAGGAGCAATACTTTATTTTGCAATTTACGCACGATTCATTGAGTATCAGATATATTAAAAGGAGCAATAATTTATTTCACATTTTGCGCATAATTCACTGAGTATCAAAAGGAGCAATAATTTATTTTCACATTTTACACACTATTCATTGAATCTTGACTCAGATATTAAAAGGAGCGATAATTTATTTCACATTTTATGCACGATTTATTTAATCTTGATTCAGATATTAAGACGAGCAATAATGGATTTAACATTTTATGCACGAATCACTGAGTCTTGACTAAGATATTAAAGGGATCAATAATTTATTACATATTTTACACACTGTTCTTGACTGATATGTTTATTTGAAAGTAGAAATACTTGATTTCACAATGTTTGCAAACAATTTGTTGTGGGTTTAAAGCAAAAGTGTGCTCTGCCAGTCACCAGACTTCATTATGACTCATGTAATTTCGTAAATAAATGTGTCAGCACTTGAAAATAAGTTACTACCTAATAATGTCAGTGTTATGATCTTGTGGCTAATACTGAGTTTTAATATATTTTCAGATTGTGGTATCGCTTTTTGTGGCTGTTATCTTGGATAACTTAGAATTGGATGAGGATATTAAGAAATTAAAACAGGTACGGCTGACACACTTTGTTTTTCTCAAGGAGGAACTTTCCCCCAAATGTATTGGGTGTCAGTCCCCACTGACACTGAAGCATATTTGATTAAAGTGTGTTGATTTTATGGACTTAAGCCAACAATTTTACAATATAAACAACATGCATGATTTTTTCCCCCACTGTAAAACTAAAAATTACAGACTTCCTATATATATATATATACGTGAATTGATATAATATCTATATACTTTTCTTCCGATTTAAAGATGAATATCCATTGTGGGTTTTGTCTGTATATCTTGATTTTTGAATTATTACTTTTCCCCCCACCTCCATGCAGCTCAAAGCCAGAGAGCAAGTAGCTGAGACCCAGCAAAACCTTCCCCTCCGACTAAGGATATTTGAAAAGTTCCCGTAAGTGAAATACCTTGAACAAAATATTCTGTTGTGCATAGCCCATTAAGCTCATAGTAACACAGCCTCATTAAGTTCATAGTAACACAGCCCCATTAAGTTCATAGTAACACGGCCCCATTAAGCTCATAGTAACACAGCCCCATTAAGCTCACAGTAACACATCCCCATTAAGCTCATAGTAACACAGCCCCATTAAGCTCATAGTAACAGCTCCATTAAGTTCATAGTAACACAGCCTCATTAAACTCATTGAAATGTCCAGATATCTCCATATGTTAGTGGTGAAGTACATTATTATAAAAATTACTAGAGGTTACAATTGTCAACTTGGTGTATGGATAAAGCAAAATATATATGAATAAATAAAACCACAACAGATTATCCAAATTGAACTGCTAAACCTTCTCAAATCATTAATGAATCCAACAGAGACCGACCTCGAATGGTCCGACTGTATCGTGTGCCAGGCGAGTTCAACACTTCGAAGATGCGCGACAGCTTCATGCGACAGTTTGTGGAGCAGGGCGGTGATTCCGACATTGGCGACAACAAGGACATGGTCAGCATGACGACAAAGCTTGAGGCGAGGCACTTCTCGCTTATCACCTCGTGCCACCCCAAGTGCATCACCTACGCACCTGTGCAGAAGGCTGGCATAGCCCACCTTATCAGGTCAGCTTGAACAATACATATCAAGCCGTCCTTCTTTGTCAAGTTTGGCTCTCAAGTCTATAGACACAAGAATTCAAGTTCCTGGGAGTGTTCTCAAAGCGAAATATCAAGGAACAGTTAATATTTTTCAATACATAAATGCTAACAAATAAAACATTTTGAATCTAATAAATAGCGTAAAGAATTGCTTGATCAGCAAGTGCTTCCTTCTCCTTGTTCTATGTCTAGTCGAGGCTAAAATGTCATCTATTCCCAAGTAAGATTTGTATAACTATATTACATATACACATATATATATATTATGTCTTATCATGGATATGAAATTTCCGATTTATTCCCCCAGATTTCCGTTTTTGTTTCTAGATTTTCGATTTTGTCCTCTTGGTCATTCGGGTCTTTACCCCACACATATGTTAGCATTTCTAATGGTTTCATAATATAGTGTACATTTTATCACCTTTTAAAGCTTTGTCTGTTATATTATTTGCAGGGATTCTAATCGCCAACGCATCATTGGCGAAGATGGAGTACAAGTGTTAACCTTGGGCTCAAAGGCAATTTTGTCAAAGCAGCATCAAATCCGCATGGACCGCCGGTAAGAGTTTACAAGCACATTCTCACAGCCGCAATTACTTGGGGGAAATGGGATCAATCAGAAGGGAAAAAAGGTAAATCTGGAATCCATAGTTTATCTACAAACTATCATATATTGACTCATCGTGAGCAAGGTCCTTGTCTCACAATGCTGAGTGTGGGTTCCCCAGGTGTTGAGCTGCAACATTCCCTGGGGTGCTGTTCCGTGGTGGTTTCTGGGTAATTGAATCTAATCTAGTTGTTGTTCTGCATCTTAGCCTAACATCAAGGGTTCTATGTCAAAAGGTTTCTGGGTAATCCAGTGTAACTTAGTCATTGTTCTGTGTGTCATCCCAAAGGCTCTAATTTAAAGGGTTTATTAGTAATAGGGTGTAACCTAATGGTTGTGTTGTACCTTAGTCTAACACAAACGCCTTATTCCAAATGGTTTCTGGGTAATCAAGTATAACCTAGTCATAGATCTGTTGCTTAGTGTAACATCAAAGGACTTATTCCAAATGGCTTCTGGGTAATCGAGTGTAACTTAGATATAGTTCTGTGTCTTAGACTAACATCAAAAACCGTAATCCAAATGTATTGGGTGTCAGTCCCCGCTGACACTCAAACACATTTTACTAAGTTGCGTTGATTTTTTGGCCCTGCGCCAACAGTTCTACACTGCAGACAGTATGCATGACCTTTTTACTAAGGTAAAACAGGAAAACATTTTAGCCTTTTTGAAGGCAGCTGGACTGTACCACCTCATATAGTTTACTAAATACATTCTATCAATTATTAATAAAACTTTTCTTTTTCTATGGGAATTTGTTTCCCTTGACCACAAATATATGATTGTGAGCTTTCTAATTTAATGAGTGTCTATTGGCACATAAATGATAGTCTGCTTTTACATGTAAAAGCGATGGTTTGAACAAAAAACAAGCATTTCTCGCCGTGAATATGGCCTATGTTGCCGACACGGCTTAAAGCAACCACCAATCAATCAATCAAAACCAAATGTTTTCCTGGTATTCAAGCGTAACTTAATCGTAGTTCTGTGTCTTAGCCTAACATCAAAGATCCTATTCCAAATGGTTTCTGTGTAATTGAGTGTAACTCAATTCATATCTGTTATATCCACAATTAAAGTATAGTTATTTCTGTTTTGTACAAGTTACCTGGTTTACAAGGCTTGTCGTGGTTGGTCGGTTTTTATTTTTTTAGGTGGAAGTGGGGAGTAGGTTTTGATATTTTTTGTGTTTATGTCTTCTTTTTGTGCAGGTTTTATTTTGCTAAATGTTTTATTCATTAGACGAAGGATTATTAGTGCTACGGCACTGGTCTTCCTGCTATTCCGACCAGGTTTTGGTCTGCAACGTTTAACAACGATTGTTTTTTTAACAATTTCTCAATACGAGTTTTCTGAGTTCCGCTGATCCCTCAGGAAGGACTGAAGCTGTGACCCAGCATGCCGGGTAGTCTGAGTTCCGCTGGTTCCTCAGGAAGGACTGAAGCTGTGACCCAACATGTATGGCGGACATACACAAAGTGGTCTTTTATCTTATTGTCTAGGACAATTTCCACTGCAATCTACATTAGAAACAAATGTATGGCAATAACTCTACCGGGTTTGGTCTCCGGGCTGCATGTGGTTATAGGTGCAACGTTAGTTTAAAGTATAGGGTCTATTGTGAGGGTAGCACCAACCCCAACATCCTGTGTCTGATCTGTAGCTGTGACCCGGCATACTGGGTCTCAACTTCAGTCCTTCCTGAGGGACCAGCGAAACTTGAAATACCCGTAGGCCGTATTCGATTAACACGACCCGGGTGACTCGGGTCACCCGAATTACTAGAATTTCAAATCGAACACCGTGAGTGGAGTTGAAAAAAACATGTGCCATGTGCAAAAAGGGCCACACCAGTAACCCACGTCCTGGCTGGGGGTGGCTAGGAATGATGACGTCACATTTGCGCTGGTACCGGCCTGCAGGATAACAGCTACCAGCACCAGTCCTACATGGTTATTTTGGGTAATAACCCAGATTAATGAAATGGAAATATAACTAAACTATGCAATCATAAAATACTTTATATCATATTTTGCTGTAGTTATATCGGTTATTTTTTAAAAAAAAGAAGATTTTTTTGATTAAGCCACCATTTTTTTCCCACTGCGAGCGTGGAGAAGCGTATTCGATTATTCGACCCGAGTCTGTAGGATGTGCGCATGTGCCAAAAAGTGGCTCGGGTGACCCAAGTTGATTAATCGATTATGCCCGTATTGACCAGTAGCCAAGGGAACCTACCACCACCACCTCTAAGATCACCATTGTCTGCATCCTTACATTGTCATTTAGCTATATTTTACATAAACTACTCTAACCATACCATAATAACACCAAACATACATAATGCAGAACTCTGGATAATAGCCTCAAAATGTTTAGTTTTTTTTAAATAAAAAAGGAAAGATTTAAACCAAAAACACAGACAAAATAGGAAGCATGAAGGGAGTCTGAACCGAAGAGAGGAGAAACCTTGACAGTTTGATATCTGACCTGTGTCATTTGCAGCTTAATGATTGAATCACATGTAGCAGCCACAGAGATTTCCTCTTCCCAACTCTCATTTTGTGACATCACACCCTCACCAAATATGAAAAGTAATCTTTTTAGTAAATTGAGTTTTAATGTGCATGATGTATTCAATTAATACACATATCATTTAATTTTCAATTTTGATCATTTCTAAATTTGCTTGCATAAATTCAACAGACTCCATGCCGCTTTGAATCAAGATATGTTTATTTTTTATGGAAGTCGTAGAATTATTACACTCACATGGAATTATGATACATTTTTCTCATGAATTCAATTGACTCTCGAAGCTGTTTCGATACACGATATATTTATTTTGAACAAAGTCGTATAATTACGACACTCATGGAATTATGATACAACTTTGACGATCATTATCTTTTCAGGGAAAGCAAACCTTTCATGAGGTAACCATGGTTACTAGATATTTGTGCACACTTATAGTTGACATACATAATAACTCGCATGCAACACTGTGTTTTGTGAAATATCCAAGGGCGCCGTTTTTATGGATATTCTATTTATTGTACAAACGAGGCCAGGTAGTTTACTATAAGCATACCAGCACTGTTCTTTGAAGTAGGATTTACTACAGGCTACATAGTTGTATACATTTATATTAATTAATGAATACATATATATTTCTATATAGGTATTTATGTAAATATATATGTAACTGCATA
The DNA here is from genome assembly GCA_030323885.1 of Branchipolynoe longqiensis. Classification (NCBI taxonomy): domain Eukaryota; kingdom Metazoa; phylum Annelida; class Polychaeta; order Phyllodocida; family Polynoidae; genus Branchipolynoe; species Branchipolynoe longqiensis. The sequence goes on along the minus strand of CM059197.1, from coordinate 4,824,608 downwards.
TGTATGCACATATATGTTTGTGTATATATATATATGTACACATATGTCAGTGTATTTATATATATATATATATATATATATATATATATATATATATATGCAATTATATGTGTGTATATGCATATATATTTTTAATATGTATATATGTGTGTATATATACATAGACACACATGTTAAAATGCTATATACCCACCCCCACTGCCGAGCTGTAGCACACCCTAGGAAACTATACTACCTATGTCCCGTTGTATATATACAATCTAGAACAAGGATACTATGTTACCAATTGTAATAAAATAGTTGATATTGATAGTCGTTGCTTCAATATCATTCATATTTTATTATATATGTTGGTAAGAATGGAATTATAATATAAAGCAGACAGCAACAAAAAAGAATTTTAACTTTAAAAACTTTGGTTATGGTTGTTAAATTTTGGTTCAATTTATATGTGTTTTATTTCCTTTCATATCAAATTGATGTTTATGCGTTGATAAATTAACAGATGTACTACTACTCTATTTAGAGTGTTATCATTTGAATGCACACATACTGTTACACGATATGAACAATGAGTTCATATAACACTTGCAAATTGATGAGATATTCATCTTGCCAATGTTACTTCCTATATTTAGTTGTCATAATCTGCTCTATTAAATATAGACTCATGATCTCTGTTTTGCCGTGGATGGATTTGTCGTCCTTTGATATCAGATAAATTGGCATGCGCAATAATAACTTTGCAGGAGCATGCGCGGTCGGCCGGGGAGTCTGAAGGCCAAGACACAATACCAAACATTAAAAGAGAATGGGGAAGTTGGCTCAATGTCAGCCAACAGACGCACAGACGACTTCGACTTTAAAATCCTGCAGCAAAAGAAACACGAGGCAGAGGTCAAAAGGTCAGTCAGAAACAGGTGGTCGACAAAACGTTTGTTTTCTCTTTTGTTGTTGTTGGTAAATATGTTTATTCTGATGGATAAGTTTTGGCAGCGCCGAAGCACTGGTCTTCCGGCCATTTTTCAATTGAGGATTATTTACATAAAAATGGTATATCAAGTCATCATCATCATGCTGTCAGTCGCAATGCGACAAAGACTGCTTTCATTACTCAACCGCTGCTTGGGCGGTTGTACATTTCATAAAAGCTGCTTGCAAAGTGTTGAAGTGCTGCTGGCTTTTGCAAGTTACTAGCGGCACTCTCTCAGGGAGCAAATAGAGGTCTCACACCGGCAAGAACATGTCAAGACAGGCGCAAACTATTTGTCCCTGCAGTGGCTGGTCGGGAGATGTTGGGAGTTCCATTCATCACCGCCCTTAATGCTGCCACAATAACATGGTTTTCTGTTAGGGTTTGCTCCCTTAGCCTTTGATTCTATCAAGAACCAGAACTTGTACCACAAGGCAGTGGTTTACAACTTTGCAAGGCAGGGGCGTCAAACTCCCTGAGGTATTTTAGCACCTAAAGTATCCGAGGTACTGCATTACCCGCATACTGCATCAAGTATCTAAGCGTTAATCAATGTGAGCTAACAATGGTCGTTAGATACACACTTTGCAGTATATAGCACAGTGGAGTCTTGATAGGTACCTGCAAGTACCACAGTAATATGGCAACAGTAGTGTCATATGATTACATCAATATTACATGGATCGATGTGAGTATTTTCATGCATTAAATTTGTGTGTACATCAAATATTTACTTACAGTAAGATAGTTACACCGCAGCTCGGTTTCGTAGACAGGGCTGCTGAACAACCATGTAGAAAGGTGTCGAACGGCTGCGTCATGGACATCACGGCATGAACTTAACTATCATAGCCCATTGCGACACAACTTTTTCGGCTTTAGGGTGGTTGACCTGTGGAATGACTTGCTGGAGAGTGTTGTAGCAGCAGAGTTGGTGAACTGTTTCAAGTCCTGACTGGGTCCATACTGGTCAAGCATTACGTATATCTTGGAGGCAGTGACAGTTGCTACAATCCACCACATCTGAAGAACTGTCTCCATTTCTATTAATTAAGAGTGGCTAACAGGTCCAAGGCCTATTATAGCTGTGTCCTGTTGATTGATTGATTACCTTTGAAGTGTGCAATTGATGAAATCATGTAAATTAATAGACTTTGTAAGTTGAATGGAGAGAATCCAGAGGCTGCCATCTTGGGATGGTGGCATTCTCTGTAAGTTCATCAACTGTATGCCAAAGTAGATAAACCCTGCTTGCTGGAACCAGTACCTCCACATTGTGTTTTGAATGGATGGTTACCAAAGAAGTTTTTGCTCGGATTTAAACATGGTCGTCGTTCACCACGACTGGATGTGAATATGTTATCTACCAGTAAGGGTGAACAATGATAAAGTAGATCCAAGCAAAAACTGATTTGGTATGAATCCACTGGTAAATTTTGTAATAATTATAATAAGAATTATATATCAGAAGTTGCTGAAACCCTCACCAGGGCTGATGCTCAAAGCTTCGGATGTTTGACCCCCACCCCCGCACCCCCACCCCTCTTGGGAGGGATGCTGGGGTAAAGACTTCTAGAGGGGGCTGATGTAGTATGCCACAATGTGATATGGTATCAGTAACCTGATGGGAGACCAAATGAGTTGAGTGTGCGCTTGCCATGTGGCAAGTAAATGGAATTCAAACACTAGCCGAATCAAAGCAATGACTTAAAATGTTATACTTGTCGCTACCTAGCTTGGCATTCGTCATAACTAGGATATGGCAAGGAGCAGTAGAATGAGGAAGAGACAATTGTGTGTGATTGAAATGTCCCCTTCTTAATCAACAAATGTAATACGCACACACAAAAATTCACTTCTTTTTGCAGGAGTCAACAAGAGGAAGACCTGCGGGAAAACCACCCATACTTTGACACTCCGCTCTTCACCGTCAGCCGTGAGAGTAAATTCCGCAAGGTGTGTCGAATGATTGTCAACGCGCAGTACAAGCACATAAAGCGGGACCCAGTCACCGGGCAGGAGATCAAGAACAAGTACAGACAGTTCCAGTGAGTGTGTGTGCTCTCTCCTGATATTCCTTTAGGTGGTTCTAGGGTGTAAAACTCCAGTAGACAAACTGTGCTAATGCTACTTGTGCTTCTACCTCCTTTCTTCTACAGCCGCATGCTGAGCCTGGTCACGTACCTTGACTGGTGGATGATCATCATCACCATCCTGTCATGTATCTCTATGATGTTTGAGAGTCCGCACTTCAGAATCAGAGACCAGCCCTTCCTGCAGGTAGAACATTACAAAATAAAACTATGAGTGATGAAGGGGGGAGGGGTATTTTATAGGATAAAATTATATGAGGGGAAAACTAACCATAGTATAACCAGCCTGCGCTTAATCAAAGACCCTATAATACTAAGACGGCTCACTCAGCCTGTACTGTGTAATCAAAATGATAAAACCCACCACTTGGTGCGCTGGCTGTTCTCTTGGTTAAACAGGTGCTATATTATATGTATAAATGTATATATGAATGTGAAAGATGTGTGATGATGGTGATGCTGATGATGATGTGTATTTGTTCATAGCAATTTCATATTGATGTGTATTCATACTTACCTATCTCATGTATAATATAATTGTATGTGTTTACATGTGAAACACCCAGCAGCAGCCGGGCTGATCAAACCCACCACAAGGTGGCACTGCGAAATTTACATTACCATGGGAGAGATAGGGAGTGAGCCGTCTTAGTATTATAGGGTCTTTGGTATGACTGATATCAATATGAATATCCTGGCTGTTCAATCTGGAACTCCCTCCCCCTCCAACTTTGAACTCCCTCCCACTACCACACTTTCGCCAGTCATCCGATACCGGATTTGGGAGGGTGGTGAGTTGGTAGGGCGACTTCTACCTGCGTGGGGAGTCGTGGGTGCGATACCCGGTGGATTCAAACCAAAGAATTACAAAATTGATCATTTTTCGCTCGCTTGCATAGCGCTCAGCATTACTAGGATATGTTAGCTCAGTGTCAGGATAATGAGACTGGTTCCAGCAGTATTGTAGCTTAGTGGAGCAACACTATAAATCCTTCAGTAATCTGCAGTCACAAGTCGGTATCCGTCCTGATTTCATCTGAAATGTTGATAAGATGGAGGGGGGAAAAACCACTCACCCATTCTCTCCACAAGTGGTTCTAAGTGTGGAGAATCTTGTATGAAATGAGACAAATAGATAACATTTTTAATCTTGTATTTACTTCAGATAAATATATGCCTTTATTGTTATTAATAATCATTTTCGCTTTAACATACCTTAGGGGTCATCCAAAGTTTTCAATATTTTCATGGTCATATGACAGGGGGTAGGAGATGTAAGTCATGTAAACCTTTGACGATTTAATAAAGTGTTGATATAACATAAATCACTGTCATGGCCTATGATAAAATGTTCATGTGTACTACTTTGTGGGGATGGGCGCTGGCGAGGAATGCCTGGAAAAGTAGTACTCTTTATATGACTGACAATGTTGAAACATGATATGGTGGAGTAGTCGGTAGAGTGCAGGCTTCCCGTGTGGAAGGTCGGGAGTTTGATTCCCAGTCGAGTCAAACCAATGACATATATACAAAATTGATACTTGTCACTACCTAGCCTAGTGCTCGGCACTACCAGGATAGGGCAAGGACTGGTTATCAGGATAATGTGACTGAGTGGGAAATGCAGGTCATGGTGTCGGTGGCCTGGTCTCCCAGTGGGGTAGCACTATAAACTCGCCATGCGTGTGCACTGTCACAAGTTGGTGCCCATCCTGATATGACCTCAGATATTGCTAGGATGTAAAACTCCAACAAACATCCAAGGTTGAAAAGCTTGAATGACCTCTTTAACTCTGGTGGTGCTTGACTTCAGATTGCGGAGTACGCCTTCGTTATCTGCATGAGTGTTGAGGTGTGTCTAAAGACACTCGCGAATGGACTTCTCTTTACGCCCAACGCCATCATTCGTGACTTCCGGGGAATCTTAGATTGCTTCATATACACAGTAAGTTCACCGATAACTCTGTTGGTATCTGCTTTGTATACACAGTAATTTCACTGATAATTCTGTTGGTATCTGCTTTGTATACACAGTAAAGGGCGCATTCCTTACACGCATAATGCATAATGCGAATGCGACCAAAAATCTAAACGCCTTGAAACCTATGAGCTACATTCCTTACACGCGTAATGCGAATGCATTTTCGGTCCATGTAGCGATCGGTGCGTAATGCGTAATGCGTCAAGCTGGTGCGAATAGAAAAGCATCAGTCGCATTTGTCCATTGATATAAGGCTGGAGGAGGCGACTGATAATTACGGACAGCCGGGACAAGGTGGTGCGAATAGAAAAGCATTATTCGCATTTGTCCATTGATATAAGGCTGGAGGAGGCGACTGATAATTACGGACAGCCGGGAGAAGGACGGTTGTAGAAGATTGGCAGCAAAGAGTCTTTTAAACCCTGTAACTACACCAGCAAAGGGTAGCCCCCAGTCTTTAGCCCTGTATCTACACGCATAACGCATAACGCGTGTAAGGAATGATGGCATTCGCATAACGCATTACGCATAACGCGTGTAAGGAATGCCAGCTTAAGTTCACCGATATCTCTGTTGGTATCCGCTTCATATACACGGTAAAGCTAGGATTCCTTACACGCGGTATGCGGCATGCAGTATACGAACGGTTTGGGTCCTTTCACCCACACACACACACACACACATATAGTGTCAGGTTTCTCTAACACTGTTGTCTATGGGCATTCGCATTCGCATGCCGCACCGATCGCTACATGGACCGATTCAGTATTCGCATGCTGCATGCCGCATACCACGTGTAAGGAATCACCCCCATTGACTTAGATGCTTTTCGATTTTTTTGGCGCATTCGCATACCGCATACCGCGTGTAAGGAATGCGCCCTTAAGTCTGCTGATAACTTTGTGTAGTATCTGCTTCATATATATAGTAAGTTCACTGATAATTCTATTGGTATTTGCTTCACTAGGTTTGTTGATAATTATGTTAGTATCTGATTCATACACAAAATAAGTTTGATGATAATTTTATTGGTATCTGTTTATGTAAATTTGCTGATAATTCTGTTGGTATCTGCTTCATATATACAGTTAGTTTGATGATAATTCTCTTGGTATCGGCTTCATGTACACAGTATGTTCGTTGATAATTATATTGGTATCCAGTCTCGAAGGTTTCTTTATGGCGGTACTGAGGTACTCATGCAATTCTTAGAAAGTCTTAAAAACAAGACTTGACTATCCGTCATATTCACATTTAGTTAAGAAGTGACGTTGCCAGTGGTGAACCAAGATCCGCATGTATATGATAGCAACGATATTAAGTATAGCAGCAAAGGAGGGTTTAAAAGGATTGACATATTCTGGAGGTGCCCCTACACTACATGAACTATCTACAGTAAATGAACCAGACGGGATGGCCGCATGAGTTAGAGCGTCCGTCTCCCGTGTTGGTAGATCGTGAGATCATCGGTTCGAACCCTGGTCGAGTCAAACCAATGACTTAAAAATTGATACTTGTTACTTCCTAGCCAGGAGCACAGCATTATTAGGATAGGGCAAGGACTGGTTGGCTCCATGTCAGGATAAGGTGACTGAGTGGGATATCAGGTCATGGTGCTGGCAGCCTTGTCTCCCAGTGGGGAAGCACTATAAATTCGCCATGAGGGTGCACTGTCACAAGTCGGTACACGTCCTGATATGACCTTAGATGTTGCTAGGATGTAAAACAACAAACAAACTACAGTAAATGAGTAAATCTATGCATGTATCACCCCCCACTCTTTCCCCGCCAGGGCTTTGTTCTGCACACACATTTCATTCACCCAGTTTTAGTTTCGTTGAAGTTGAATAGTTCAATGCGTTTAAGCTTTTGCTTCAATACATTAGGTTGATTAATATAATCTACCTTACTTTAGTTTGAAGTAACTTTGATTACAAATTGCTAATTTTAGAGATATTTAAAATGAAAACATGTCAAGGTAATTTTGGCGTGCATGTCGAAATTGTGACAGTGCTGTTAATCTTGCTATGATGTGGGCCGTGACCTGACCTAATCTCTTGACCTTGACCTTGACATTGACACACAGACGAGTGTGGTGCACCTGCTGTGGATGCCGGACCATGTGCCACAGAACTCCGGGGTGCAGGTGTTGTTGATTTTGCGCTGTCTCCGCCCACTCCGGATCTTCATCCTCGTTCCCCACATGAGACGCGTAGTCTTCGAACTCTGCAAAGGGTTCAAGGAAATATTACTGGTGAGTAAACCTTCTTTTTTTTTAAGGAATGAAAGAAAGAAAGAAAGAAAGAAAGAAAGAAAGAAAGAAAGAAAGAAAGAAAAGAATTTTGTGTAGTTATTCTTTTTTTTGTTCTACCCTAAGATATTCTTTTTGTGGCCGGACGCAGTGGCCGAATTGGTAGAGCGTTAGCTTCCCGTGCGGAATGTCGGAAGTTCGAATCCCGGCCAGTCAAACGAATGACTTATAAAATTGTTACTTGTTGATACCTCTATAGCCTGATGCTTGTCATTAATAGGATAGAACATGGACTGGTTCGCACAGTATCTGTGACTGTGGGATATCGGGTCATGGTGCACGTGGCATGGTCTCCCATTGGGGCAGCACTATAAAGTCGCCGTGAGTGCGCGGTCAAAAGTCGGTACCAGTCCTGATATGACCTTAGATATTGCTAGGATGTAAAACAACAATAAACAAACATTGTTTTTGTGGCTGCCACTTTGATCAATGGGGAGCTTTCATGATCCATTTCTCTCGCTAAACACTTGGTGGCAGCACCCATTCCCAGTCCAAGTCGGCCATCATGGTTGGATAGAAGGGTGTAGGTGTGTGTGTGTGTCGGTGTGTGATGGAGGTTTAGGGATGTGGTGGGGGTGTAGGTATGTGTGTGGTGGGGGTGTAGGTGTGTGGTGGGTGTGTGGTGAGGGTTTAGGGATGTGGTGGAGGGTGTAGGTCTGTGGTGGTGGTGTAGGTGTGTGGTGTGGTGGTGTAGGTGTGTGGTGTGTGTGTGGTGGGTGTGTGGTGAGGGTTTAGGGGTGTGGTAGGGGTGTAGGTGTGTGGTGGGGGTGTAGGTGTGTGGTGGGGGTGTAGGTGTGAGGTGGGGGTTTAGGGATGTGGTGGGGGTGTAGGTTTTGGTGGTGGCATAGTGTGTGGTGGTGTGTGGTGGGAGTGTAGGTGTGTGTGATTGAGGTGTAGGTGTGTGTGGTGAGGGTGTATGAGTGTGGTGAGGGTGTAGGCGTGTGTGGTGGTGAGGGTGTAGGTGTGTGGTGGGGGTGTAAGTGTGTGGTGGGGGTTTAGGTGTGTGGTTGGGGTGTATGGGGTACTGGGGTATAGGTGTGTTGTGAGGTGTAAGGGTATATGTGTGTGTGGTGGGGGTTTAGGTGTGTGGTGGGGGTGTAAGGGGTACTGGGGTATAGGTGTGTGTTGTGGGGTGTAGGGGGTGTAGGTGTGTGTGGTGGGGGTTTAGGGCTGTGGTGGGGCTAAACATTGTGAGGTGCCGCTCTGCAAGACACCCCTACACCTCCACCACAAACCACCACACACACCATCAACCGCCACCACACACACCTACACATCCCCAATCCCCCACCACATCCCTAAGCCCCCACAACACACCCCTAAATCCCCATACACCCATCACCACACACACCAAAATCCTCATACTTGATAGTGGAAGGAACTGCTTCTATCCAACCAAAGCATTACAGAGACCGGCCTGGTGCACCATCTGATGAGAGACTCATGCAAACTGAAAGGTCCCCATTAATGTTGGAATGTTCACGCTCTTTGCATATACATTTGCATATATGCAAATATGTGCAAATACACTTCTTCTGAATTAAAATGGCATGAAAAATGAGTGGGAAAACCCACTTGCCGTGTGTCAGGTCGTTGGATTCAAAATCAGTGTTCAAACTTCGGCTGGATCAAATTAATTACTTAAAAATTTATACTTGCCGTAACCCAACCCAGAACGCTACATTACTAGAATAAATAGGGCAAGGAGTAGTGGAATGGGGAAGACCAATTGTCTGTGATTGAAATTGTCCCTGTTTAATCAATGCATGTAACAAAATAACATATTTGCTGGTGTTTAAGAAAGACTGAAGCTGCGACCTGGCATGTTTATGTGCTGGAGGTGGGGGGGAGCGAGAGGCAGGGGGGGGGGGGGAGTAGATGCCGATGCCAGCACTGCTTTAGGATCGAGTGTAAGTTATGCTGCGTTCATAGCATCCTGGTGAATATGGTGAACTTCCCACTTACTGTCAGTGAACACGACCATGTAAACTGAGAGAGCGTTCATTTGACAACCTTACCATGCAACTTTTCTCCATTCGCTGCCATTTTTTTCACAAGTGGTGAATAACGAGTCGCTTAAAAAAGTCTCCAGTTCACAGGTGGTGTTCACCAGTTGTGAAGTCAATTGAACACAATTCACCAGTTGTGAAGTGGGAAACACCATATTCACCAGTTCATATGAACGCAGCATTCTCACCATGGCGAAGATTCCCCCCCCCCCCCCTCCTCCACCACCACCACCACCATTCCTCGCAGTGGTGTTGTTCCCGCTGATTCTGGTTCCTGTTTTTGCCACCAGGTGTCAGTGCTGCTGATTGTGCTGATGTTTGTCTTCGCTAGTTACGGTGTCCAATTATTTGGCGGTAAACTCGTCCGCTGTAATGACAAATCCATTTCGTCAAAGGTCGGTGATGCATCAGCTTTTATGTTGAAGGCTATCTGATATTTGTATGTGTATTCAAATTTTAATTACAAACATATGTTTAAATAAGTTTTTTGTGGGTTTTTTTTGCTGCCATAAATAATCTTTTTTTTAATGGTGGTGTGAAGAATATTTTTTCTGTGAGACAAATATTTTCTCTCTCCAACAATGGATAGAAAACAATGTTTAAAGAAAATGTACCTAATTATTACTTCTTTTACTCTTATAAATTAATGGCCAACTATCAAGACAGATATTGTATCATTTCATGTAGTTACTGTAATATCTTCCGATATTTTTATCGAATTTTTATTCTCCATTTTGGGGAAATTGTGCATATTTCTCAAGTTTACTGCTATTTTTTCAAACCAGTAAACAAACAAAAGAAGTGCTGATCTTTCTCTGAGCCCTCCTCTTCAGGATCTGAACAGAGTAAATGAAAATCACAAAAATAATATTGAATGAATGAATCTGAATTGATTGCACATTGATACAGATGTTGGTCTTGATTGCAGGAAGACTGTGTCGGTATCTTTAAACGACCAGTGTTTGTAACCAAGTTGAAGTTTCGAAAAATAAAAACCGATATGGAATATCCCAAACTACTCGTCCCACGGGTTTGGTGAGTGTTTATCAGTGCCACAATTGTCCAGTTCAGTTTGTGCAGCTTCTCAGTGGGACAGCACTATAAAGCCACCAGAGGTGTGTACTGTCACAAGTCGGTACCAGTCCGCATATGGCATCAGATGTTGCTAGTACATAAAACCCCCAATCCCCGTCCTGATATGACCTTAGATGTTGCTAGGACGTAAAACAACAACCAACCATTAAAACCCCAATCAGTGCTCATTTATAATTTATAACTTACCCTCTATCAACCATGCAAGCAATGTGATAATTAAATAGGAATAAATAATGCGACATATAGGTCATATATAATTGTAAAATTCATGATGGTTTCCCTCTCCTTTTTTTCCCCTTCTTTTTTTAAGGGCGAATCCACGAAATTTTAACTTCGACAACATCGGAAACGCCATGTTGGCCTTGTTTGAGGTTCTGTCCCTGGAAGGGTGGCTGGAGGTTCGTGACGTCATCATCGAACGAGTCGGTCCAGTAAGTACTGTCACTAATTGATATACAGCCATGTCGTTATTTGTTGTTGCTGGTGTTGTTGTTGTAAATATAGTTTATTTATTGACTAAAGTCTTTGACAGCGCCATGGCACTGGTCTTCCAGCCATGTAATACCATTTAATTACAATTTTCAAAGCCATATAAAAGTTTATCATATTAGCAATATTTAATATAATAGAAAGTCACAATTTTACACATTCGCTGGAGTATGTAGTAGTCCACATGGGTGGGCGGAGTGATTTCAAATGGGTAAAAGCCAAAGACTTGAACCCATTTGAAATCACTCTTTCCACCCATGAGGGCAGTTGCGATGCCTAAAAATCTGTACAATTATGCCTTTTGAGTTTTTTATTCTACATGTAGAAAGCTATTTTACTATTCAGTATGATGAAGCTCTATGCTAGTGGTTTTCGTATGCACTGAAGGCACCATAGCACATGTATTTCAAATGCCACAGTAGGTGGGAGAAGCGATGTTGTCCAGTTTGTGTCCTGGTACAGATTGAGGAGAGATGCAGTGAGTGGGGAGAGTTCCAGTTCCGGTTTTTCAGTAAGGGGTCACCACTGTAATTCTTTTTTATCCCTGAATTGAAAAGTGACTGTGTGGGTTATGAGGTTATGTTGCTTTGGGCGTGGTATCCCATTGGGGCAGCACTATAAAGTCACCATGAGCGCACACTGACTGTCACAAATCCGTAACCGTCCTGATATGACGTAGATACACAATAAAACAAATCAAACATATTAATTTAGATACTAAGATAGACATTTGATAGGCGAGAGAAAATAAGAGAGAGAAAAGAGAAAAAAGTGTTTTAAATGTATTTCAGACACATGCCATCTTCATCCACCTGTTCGTCTTCATCGGCTGTATGATCGGCCTCACGCTGTTTGTTGGGGTTGTCATCGCCAACTACAGCGAAAGCAAGGTACCTTTTGTCCTTATCCTTCTATTTAGCTGTATGTCTTTTCTTGAAGTTTTATGGTATAGGTATTTACACATGCTTGTGTGGTTGTGAATCTTTTTTTTTAAAGTTTAGCAAAATAAATCTTGCTTTTAATATTAAAAGGTATGTATATATATATATATAGCCACGTATATATGTCCACGTATATGCGGGTGTAAGGAAACGCACCATGTTGCTCCCTGGTGATTGCCGGGGGACTCGCCATTGATCGCAGATGTACCACCGACGCCCGCATATTTGCGGGTGTCAGGATTGCACTCTGCTGCCCCCCTGAGGTTTGCGGGGGAACTCACCATTGGTTTGCAGATGTACCACCGGATGGCGCTCGATGATGTGTACACCCTACGAGCACACCCCGGCCACGGCAGTTCAATTGCAACACTGCTACTCTGTAGACCTTTCAACTTTTATTTTATTTTATTTATACAAGAATGTGATCTTTCCGCGGAAACGCAGATTTCATAGCTTTTAATAATCTAGTGGTTCATGCAGATCCAGTGAACAAAATATTTGATGTTATCACTATTCAATATGAAGAAATCATTTTATGAATACATAAGTGTGGTGAAGGGGAGGGCTGTGAGGCGACAGTGGCACTAACCGTGGTATTTTCTTAAATAACGTAATAGTTTTGCTGCTTGATCATGTCAAACTCTGTGATTCGTTGAGCTATGGTGGCCCCCAGCTCCTAATTACGAAACTATGGCAATCCTTGTTTTTCAAACCAGGTGTTTAAATGTTGAATGTTTCTGCATTGAATATCAAAAGTGATATGCGCTAATCTGCCCAGTGTGGTTTAGTAGTGTGCCTTCAATGTTTAGCCATGCTGAACTTGATTGTTTAGGGTACTGCCCTACTGACAGTGGACCAGAAGCGCTGGCTGGACCTAATGGGCCGAATCAAGCTCGCCCAACCCCTCCACATCCCGCCGCGTCCAGGAAAAGGTATGGAAGGAATCGCGACATTCTCACTAAAGTTAGCAAGTCTGATTCGGTTGGAAATTCTCTTCCAAGCGTTTGAATCTCTACGTAAACAAACATTACAATTATTTACTGACAAAAATTAATTGAGCTAAAATTACACATTTTTCAATTCAGTGGAGTGGTCACCTCTTTAAGACCTATTTCTTTCTGTTATTCGGTGGTTTGAATGCCTAATATGTGGTGCAAACGCCGCAGCACTAGCAGCGTATACTACTAATGCCTTCACAGCACAGCACTATCAGCGTATACTACTAATACGTGCTTCTAACACCGCAGCACTATCAGCGTATACCGATATGTGATGCAAACGCCACAGCACTAGCAGCGTATACTACTAATACGTGCTTCAAACGGCGCAGCACCATCAGCGTATACCAATATGTATGAAACCCGACTTCCGGGAATTTTCAGCGATTCCCTGACAATGCTAAGCCTATGGGAGAATATCAGCATTTCCGCTTTTTTTCCCGGAGACCACTTTCATCCCTGATAAAGTCACCATGAGTCACAATTTGGTACTAATCCTGATATGGCCTTAAATATTGGTAGGACATAAAACCCAACAATCAGACACAACCCACTTCGAATATAAATTGCTAATTTACTAAGTTTATCAAAAATTGTATAAACTCAGGCATTCGATCCATGAGTTTTCTAGAGAACTACTGTCGTACTTAGTTCACAACGAGGAAGCAGATAGTGTAGAGGGGGCCTATATTGGAATTCACTTTTTGTTGCCAGGCGTGTCAATTACTTGTGTGGCCCTCCATTCAGACGGATATTGTGATATTTTGGTGAGGATTGTGATTAGTTTCTCCCGGAGCAGCGTCTCCCTAAACAACCCATTAGAACAAGTGCTGGGAAGCTGGGTTATGGACAAAACCACATTAATTTGCAATAAAAAGTGATAAATATGTACTTGAAATGCCTATTCATCATAGCCCGCTACTTTAGGGGTGAATAATTGATGAAATCATGTTAATTAATAGACTTTAAAAGTCAAATTAAGAACTTCTGTGGCCGCCATCCTTATTCTTTTTGTTGTGCATTCTCTACCAATTTCTCAACTTTACACCCATATAGATATGCACTGCGTATTGGAACCACTACCCCCATCGTTAATTTCTACTGAAGCAGTTTTTGCACGGATTTAGGCATGGTTCTCATTCACTCCTACTCTGGAAAGTGATGAATCATTTATTTATATTGCGATATGCTAATAGCAGAGGTGTATCCCTGCAATGATGAAAAATAACATCAGAATAGTATCGCACAGTTTAAACAAAAGATTAAAGCTGCATAGCCCGATGGTTTTGAGTTTCTGTCATTTTCTGAGATAAATATTTTAGGGTGATCGTCATAATCTACCTTATTTTAACAATAACAGTAACAGGTTCTATTAAATTGCTTCAGTGTTCCCTTCCATGTGGTGACAAATGTTAATAAGTGCACCAGTATCTACGTTAGATATGTAGAATCAAATCTAGGTAATTGATTTGGTTTTGAAAAAATTTTGTTTTCATCGGACTATGCAGCTTTAACTAAAAAGAAACTGCAATCATATCATGGATAAAATGGGTTTTAAGCATGAGCATGTGTATACCAACTAATATGGTTAAATAAGGGATTGATTAACGGGTTGATTGAAGCCAGCCTGCGCTTCATCAGATACCCTATAATACTAAGACGGCTCACTCAGCCTGTACTGTGTAATCAAAATGATCAAACCCACCACTTGGTATGCTGGCTGTTCCCTTGGTTAAACAGGTGCTATACTATATGTATAAATGTGTATATGAATGTGAAAGATGTGTGATGATGGCGATGCTGATGATGATGTGTATTTGTTCATAGCAATTTCATGTTGATGTGTATTCATACTTACCTATCTCATGTATAATATAATTGTATGTGTTTACATGTGAGACACCAACCAGCAGCCGGGCTGATCAAACCCACCACAAGGTGGCACTGTGAAATTTACATTACCATGGAAGAGATAGGGAGTGAGCCGTCTTAGTATTATAGGGCCTTTGGCTTAATGCAGGTCGGATATTTGCACCGAAATGTAGTCGTGCGGAGTACTGGGTATCGGGCTGCTGTTGCGACGTTTACTAATCTGTTAATCTGTATTGCTAATTTAATGTGTGTCGGCTGTGTCTGTGTTCCTTGTTGGGTGCAGACCGGAGTGGGATCCGCACGCTGATGTACGACATCACACAACACATCACGTTTAAGCGCTTTGTAGCAGGACTCGTCATAGCGAACTTTGGGCTTCTTGCCGTCCCAGTAAGTCCACTGTCCGCTTAATATATTCTCATTTTTTAATTAAAAAAAGAAAATTATACTTTTTTAAAAACTTTTTTTAAACATCTTTTTTTTAAATGTTGTTGTTTTCATCATTTTCAGCGTTGTTGTTTAATCATCATTATCAGCAGCAGCAGAAGCATCGTCATTATTTGTATTGTTATTATTATCATTATCATCATCATCAATAATTTACTTCTCATACAAAGACCATTTTACCAATGAAGAATTCTGTGCCAAGATCCAGCAGGCAATTGGACCACACAAAGTTCTCCTGATGATCGTAAAGAGATGTAAACTGCAATGGTATGGTCATATTTCCTGTTCATCAGGCCTGGCCAAAACCATCTTGTAAGGCACAGTGAAAGGGGGAAGGAGAC
The DNA here is from genome assembly GCA_030323885.1 of Branchipolynoe longqiensis. NCBI lineage: Eukaryota > Metazoa > Annelida > Polychaeta > Phyllodocida > Polynoidae > Branchipolynoe > Branchipolynoe longqiensis. Next base: position 4,809,058 of record CM059197.1, on the reverse strand, counting down.
GGGGCAGACAAAGGAGGAGGTGGGAAGACAACATCAGGGAGTGGACAGACCTGGAGTTCGGCAAGTTCCAGAGGGTGGTGGAGAACGGGGACAAATGGAGAAAACTGGTTGCAAAGTCATCTGTTGTGCCCCAATGACCCTCGCGGTTAAGGCATGGATGATGATGATGATGATGATGATGATGATGATGATGATGATGATGATGGTTGTGATGATGACGCTGATGGTGACGATGATGGTGATGATGGTGAGATGATGAGAAACAAGTATGATGATGATATTGATAAGGACAACTACAGTGGGTCCTCCTATATGTACTTTCGTGCTAGCCAATGGGAAAACCTCTTGCATGGGTGTATTTTTTTAACACCAAACCAAAGTAATAATAATAATAATATATTTATTTCCACATGATCAATGTACACACAAGTTGATATTGATATCAGTCATTTTTTCACAGATCTTTACATGGATTTGTTGCCTGTCAATAAATACCATTCAATAAGAATGTATTTCAACAAATCAAATAGGTAACTAACTACACACAAATATGTAACATTGCTTCTTTTTTTTAATTGAAAAATATGAATGTGATATATGATGGCGCTATCTAACCGGAAACCTATGGCATTGTTATAGTACCACATATTAACACCAGGGGGTTAAAGCTATGTCCAACGGTACTGTGGTTCAGGCGCTTATTTAACCTTTTTTGTGTTGCCTTGCGTCTAGCGTTAATAAATGTACATGGAGAAAATAACTTTTCTTTTTCAGTGGGTAAAAGAAGCCAAACACACATTTCCTTTGGCAACAGTTTCTGCTGCATTCACAATTTTATTCTTGTTTGAGGTAAGTGAAGAAAGTTAAGAGTAAAGGCTCATCCAAAGTTTTCAACATTTCTACAGTCATAGAACTTGTACGACAGGGGGAGTGGAGGTGTCAGTCATGTACAGCTTTTATGGTTTAATAACGTGTTGATATAACATAAACCACTGTCATGTTCTGCGATAAATTCTCAAATATGTACTACTTTAGTGGGGGATGGCTGGGGGTCTGTAAAAGTGGTACCCTTTATACAACCGTGAAAATGTTGAAAATCTTTGATGACCCTAAAAAGCATGGAGAACAAATTAAAATGTTATCATCTATTACATCAGTAATGACCAGTTTCTTGAGAATATTTTGGCATTGTGTTATGTCATCATGACATTATAACATCATAATAAACAAAGGACAATTATCGAAACAGAGGACAAACATCTCAAATTAGACCAAGCGAAAGGTATCCTCAACACCCTGTTTCAATCAGTGTCAGGATAATGTGACTGAGTACGATATGGTGTCATGGTGCCCGTGGCATGGTATCTCAGTGTGGCAGGCATTATTACGCCATCAGTAATGTTCAGTTTCAAATCAGCATCTGTCCTGCTAAAACCTCACAATTTCTAAGACATAAAACCCCAATCAATCAATTAATCAATTAAAAACATTTCAATGGCGGTCATAATTTTGTAATCAGTTGCACACTGTGTTGGAAGCTCTTTATTTGACCTAGTTTGTAACTTGTAGCTAGGTCACCAACCTGGTAACTTGTAAGCATGGAGACCGGTTTTGTGAACTTTGAATTGATAAGTTGGTTTCTGTGTTTTTTTACGTACAGGTCATCATGAAGATGACGGCCCTCACACCGGCCGGCTACTGGCAGAGTCGGAGAAACCGGTTTGACATGCTGGTGACCTTCCTGGGGGTCATCTGGATTGTCTTGCACTTCACGTTTGCTGCAGTGCGTATATTCCTACCACGCATTTTATTAACTCATGACCAGATGGGATGGCCGAATGAGTTGAGCGTCTGCTTCCTGTTTTGGGAGATCAGGGGATCCGAACCCATGGATTCATGGGTTCGAACCCTAGTCGAGTCAAACCAATGACTTACAAATTTATACTTGTCACTTCCAGGCCAGACGCTCGGCATTATTAGGATAGGGCATGGACTGGTTGGTTCAGTGTCAGGATAATGTGACTGAGTGGGATATCAGGTCATGGTGCTGGCAGGCTGGTATCTTAGTGGGAGGCTGGTCTCTTAGTATCTCAGGACTATAAACTCGCTATGAGTGTGCACAGTCACAAGTCGGTACCCGTCCTGATATGACCTTAGATGTTGCTAGGACGTAACACAGCAACAAACAACAACATGAACTCATTCGCAAAGCCACCTATCGTTTCACCGCTGTACTAATGTCACCGCTAATTTTACTCCCACAGTCTTCCAGACGGCACTGTGTTGACACTGTGTAATGATTTCATGTTTACAAGACAAGTGGATTATCTGATGTCTTAATTCATGCATTTTTAATTCGTAACTTGTATTACTGAAAATGTTTTTTGCATCCAAATATACCACATTTCCTTTATTAACTCAGTCCAACTTTAACCACACATATCCATGTATCCCAATTATTTGCAGTGATTTAAAATTGTCATTGTTTTATATTTTATTTTTTCCTTGATTAACTGCGGTAAATTTGGTAATGTTTACTAATTAATACATGTGTTTTCAGAATGACTACAGCAACTCTCTCGGGTACACTGTGATCGTTCTCCGCTTTTTCACCATCACCGGGAAACATGTAAGTCGACTCGACATTCCGTCCTCTTATTTCCAGAAATGTCTATTCTGATGCTTTTAACATACATTCGTTGTTATTTTGTATGCTTATTTAAATTTCACATCGTACATAATGAATTGACTCTGAATACAGCCGTGTTTCAGGGTACTTTAATTGAATAAACGTCTTTAAAATGTGGTATTTGGCCCTGAAGGGCCCTGGAATTTCATATGAGCCTGTCCTAAAAGGTGCTAACTCTTTGTTTCTTTTGTCCATTGTAACGATTGACACAAAACAGCACAGAAACGGTTACACTGAAAACACAAGGACATTTGCTTCAAATCAATATGTATTCTATTTGGATTATGAAACACCATGTTAAAAACAAATCAGTTTATCCTGAGCAAATGCATAAGTAGATAGTGTGTTGATCGTTACAATGGACAGTGTTGTCCCATATTGCTTAGCACCTTTTGAGACAGTCTCATATGTCAAAATGGGTATGAACCGTAACCAATATAAATGTAATTAAAACCTTACCGCTTTCTTGGCTGCCCTTCAGGCGACCCTGAAGATGCTGATGCTGACAGTGGTGGTGTCCATGTTCAAGTCTTTCTTCATCATTATGGGAATGTTCCTCCTCATGCTGTTCTACGCCTTCACCGGCGTCATCCTCTTTGGTTGCGTTAAGTACGGAGAGAACCTCGGCAGGTAAGAACACACGCGTGCACACTCACTCATCTACATGCACTTACACACTCACACACCACACACACTCATACACCACACACACAGCCACATGCACACACACGCACCCACACGCACACAGCCACACACACACGTGTACCCCCACACACACACGCGAACCCACACACACATGCACCCACACACACACCACACTCACTACACACACGCACACACACACATGCTCACAGCCACCCACTCACTCACACACACCACCCACTCACTCCCACACCTACTCACATCCACACACCCTGCAGACACTCAGAGACACAGACACACTCTCACACATACACTCACAGACGCCACGCGCATACACCCATACACACACACTCACACACACCACACACTCACTGCCACACTCACAGCCACACACACACACATCCACACTCACATCCACACAGCCACATCCACACTGACACACAGCCACACGCACACACCCACACACACGCACCCACACACGCACCCACACACACAGTCACACGCACCCACACACACAGTCACACGCACCCACACCCAACCACACACACCCACCACACACTCACAACCACACACATGCACCCAAGTACCTACACGCACACGCACATGCGCCCACCCACCCACATACACCCCTCACACCTACACACACCCACACCTCCTTTACTCACCTCGTTTACAAATATGACGTCAATTAACGAAACTGACAAAAATGTCTGACGCATCCTGCACACCAACCAACGCACAACAATAATATAAAGCCGTGTTTACACGGGAGAGTTAAATCGCCTCATATAAATCGCCTTGCCTAGTTCGCCTCACATTCGCCGTGTAAACAGGACTCTGGGGCGGATTAGGGCTGATTCGCTTCATATGATTCACTTTTTGTAATCCACCTTGCGAGGTGGTTTATTTGAAGCGATTCAGCTTGTTCCCGGGCGGCGATAGTATAACATAGTAGTGCCTGCCGGGAACAGGGGGAGCAGTAACTAATCGCTGGTGCCCGGCAGTATTAGGGCCCGATTACGCCGAAATCTAGTGAATGCGATCATATTTAACAGAATTAAATCATCAAATAATGAAATTTAATTAAATTAACCATAAATTCCAAGCGATATTAACGTAGCAGCTACATCGGCGTCGATTCGACGAGTGTAAAGTAAACAAATAGCAGTGCTCGCCGGCTACAGGCAGAACTAAGGCTGCTTGTTCCCGGTCGCCGACAGACTTTCAAACTCGCTCGTGTAAACGCGCCACTAATTCGCTTCATATAAATCGCATTGTCTAATTCACTTCAAAATTCCCCGTGTAAACACGGCTATGCATACCCTCCTATCAATTGGACCTTGGACTGAACGCGGTGGCCCAATCGGTAGAGTGAGGCTTCCCGTGTGGAAGGTAGGGAGTTCAAATCCAAGCCGAATAAACCCAATGACTTATAAAATTGATACTTGTCACTAACTAAGGTGGTGCTGGTGCATTAATAGGATGCACAAGCAATGTTAACACAGCATCAGGATAATGTGACTGTCTGGGATATCGGGTCATGGTGCTGGCAGCCTGGTCTCCCAGTAGGGCAGCACTATAAAGTCGCCATGAGTGCGCACTGTCACAAGTCGGTACCCATCCTGATATAACCTTAATTGTTGCTAGGACGTAAAACAACAACAAACAAGCCATGCGAACCTTGGCATACAAAAACAAAACGAGAATATATACTGGCTGACACCAATGACTGTGGCTGGCCATACAATAATAGCCGACCGTTTTTATTCACATTGCGCAAAATGTGGAGGCAATTGGAGGGAGGTACTTTTTTTTGTTTTTGTTTGTTTTTGTTTTTGTGATGGGTGTATTTATGCTGCCCATAACGGTTAAGTCTAATGACTTGTTTTTACAACTAGACAGTAATAGTCGTGTGACTCCCCTTCTTTTTAACACTTTCAGTTGTTGCGTAGCTATCTACTGCATGCATTCTTTCTCTGTTTGTAAGCTTTGGTCTCGAGCTCCCACGTGATCAGCTCGAGATGGGGTTTGCCCCTAAATACGGCAAAGTCACTCACGCCTGAGCAACGAGCGGACCAGACCGCAGAAAATGGATATATAGTCAGTTACACCCCCGAGCTATGTTACATATACCCGCATATAAAGAATATTTGTATAATCTATACAGCTTCTGCTCCACAATATTGTTTATGTGATAAAAGCCCTTTCCCCTTCCCCCCCCAAAAACAGGTGTGTTAAACCTAACCATAACAATACTTATCTACCTTCAAATGTGGTTAACAAAACTTATCTCAATAACGATTTTAATCCAATCCACATCTCTTTCTATTACCATACGCAAAAAATCCACACAATCCAATACTGCTGTTTAATTGTTAGAGCAAGGTTTAAAATGCTTATCTCAACAAGTAAGAATACACATATCACCCCAAAAAAACACATCGGAAGACCCTTTCCCAAAATTATTCAGGCTAGTTGATCATTGTGGCATTTGCGATTTGATTAAAGCAAGGTTTACAATACTTATCTCAACAAGTAAGAATAGACATATCACCCCAAAAAAAACACATCGGAAGACCCTTTCCTAAAATTATTCAGGCTAGCTGATCATTGTGGCATTTGCGATTTGATTAAAGCTGCATAGTCCGATAAAAGCATCAAATTTTCAAAACCAAAACACTGGTCTAGATTTTATTCTGCTGAGATACTGATGCACTCATTAAGCATTTGTTGCTGCATAGAAAGGATTACAAATGTGATAGCCCACGGTCTTCACACTGCCACGCACTCACGGAAGAACGCCAAGATTGAGTAACAGTACGCTTCAACTGGTTTATTCCAAAACCTATCCGCTCTCCGCGGCGTCAACAGTCAACTGACCCGCCCCCTAACTCGCTAGGTCTCACGTCGCCTCTATTGGTGGGTGGGGGTGTGTGCTAGCCACACGCAGTAGAGGGAAGCCCAGTCTGGGCCCTGCCCGGTGGCTAGCATGCCGCCACCTAGCGCAGTTCAGTATAACTGCGTAGGTGTGCAGCATAGCGTCTGCCGCCACCGCGTGGTAGTGGAGCTCATGTACAGACTACTACACTAAGTCAATTTTGTGTAATCTGTTTATGTTGAAGCCTATGGTGTCGTGATATTGACGTGCTTGCCAACATTAACTCGGCAGGTTTTCACATCAAATATTTCCAAAGTTAGCCATTTATAATCAAAGCTACTTCAAGCTAAGTCTACTATAGATATCTAAAAAGAATGGCAGAAACTCAAAAGCATTGGATGTGTAGCTTTAGATTGATGTCTAAACTCTTGAGTTCATCGCATATCTAAATCTTGAGCTCATCGCATATCTAAATCTTGAGCTCATCGCATATCTAAATCTTGAGTTCATCGCATATCTAAATCTTGAGTTCATCGCATATCTAAATCTTGAGTTCATCGCATATCTAAATCTTGAGTTCATCGCATATCTAAATCTTGAGTTCATCGCATATCTAAATCTTGAGTTCATCGCATATCTAAATCTTGAGCTCATCGCATATCTAAATCTTGAGTTCATCGCATATCTAAATCTTGAGTTCATCGCATATCTAAATCTTGAGCTCATCGCATATCTAAATCTTGAGCTCATCGCATATCTAAATCTTGAGTTCATCGCATATCTAAATCTTGAGCTCATCGCATATCTAAATCTTGAGTTCATCGCATATCTAAACTCTTGAGTTCATCGCATATCTAAATCTTGAGTTCATCGCATATCTAAATCTTGAGTTCATCGCATATCTAAATCTTGAGCTCATCGCATATCTAAATCTTGAGTTCATCGCATATCTAAATCTTGAGTTCACCGCATATCTAAATCTTGAGTTCATCGCATATCTAAATCTTGAGTTCATCGCATATCTAAATCTTGAGCTCATCGCATATCTAAATCTTGAGTTCATCGCATATCTAAATCTTGAGTTCATCGCATATCTAAACTCTTGAGTTCATCGCATATCTAAATCTTGAGTTCATCGCATATCTAAATCTTGAGTTCATCGCATATCTAAATCTTGAGTTCATCGCATATCTAAATCTTGAGTTCATCGCATATCTAAATCTTGAGTTCATCGCATATCTAAATCTTGAGTTCATCGCAAATGGCTCAAAAATAATCAAGGACTGGATAAAAAAAGAAATGAGCCAGCTTCAGTCCAAACCGTCCGTGACGAAACTGGAGGAAGGCCCCGGGACGGACACAGAGAACATAGAAAAGAACGCAAAAACATCCAAGGACACAATCCAAAGCCTTAGAGATGAACTGAACAAATTACAAACGGCGTACAATAGCCTAACATTAGAATGTGCCTGGTACAAGGCAAACTACATGGGCAACAAAAGTCTAACACAAAACGGAAAGGATGAAAACAAAAGGGATGACAATGCAACAACGCAGGACAAAAATGCCTTACCACAGCCGGCAGAAGAGAACAAAAAGCTAAACATAATCGTGTACGGCGTCCCAGAAAAGGAAGGTGAGTCAATAGAAAGCACAGTATCAAACATACTGGAAAAAGCGGAATGTTCCTTCGACTGGACAGTGGTAAAAAAAGCCTATAGACTGGGGAAAAAGAATAAGAAAAGAACAACGAATGTAGAATGAAACAAACAAGATGGCGGACAGAAAGAAAGGGTCAATGAAGACCAGGTGGGAGACCCCACTGATGACACAAAAAACCCACACAAGGAACCCAGGCCGAGAGGGATAAAAATCCACCTTGAAAAAGAAAGCCAAAAACGGGAACTATTCAGAAATAAGCAAAAACTGACCGATGAACAAAAATCTAAGAACATCACACTCAGGCCCGACAGGACTGAAAAGGAAATGCTAGACGAAAAAACAGTACAGCAAATGTACACACTGGCCAGAGAAAAAAAAAAACAGACCACGGCCAGAATGAGAGGAAAAAACTTTGAAATTGAAGGAAAAGTATACAAACCATAGGAATTCAGGAACATAACTGTTGAAGGAATAAACCCAGAAGCGGCAGGAACAAGAACGCATAACTGGGGAATTTCCTTCCAGGGACACAACTCCCCCGACAGCAATCTATATGAGTGCAAAATCCAAGGAAAAGATGGTAAAACCTACCGCTCAGCAGAGCAGTACTACTGCTCGGTTATGGCTAAATACCACAATAAGTTCGATATCATGCGACTTATTGAGGCAACGAACAACCCATACACCATCAAGGCCATCGGGAAAAAAGTATGGAGATCGCCAGAGTGGATAAAAACCAATGAAAAAGTGATGGAGGACATTGTAATGGCCAAATTCACACAAAACAAAGACCTAAAAGAGAAAATCCTGAACGCACCTGGGAAAGCCTTCAGGGAATGCACGAGATGCCCCTACTGGGGCACAGGATTATTTCTTCAAGATGCAAAGGCAGGAGAAATGATCAAACCGGGATACAAAAACAAAATGGGTGAAATCCTCCAAAAAACAAGAGACAACATCCGGGCTAACTGCTAGAAATCAAGGTAAGTGCCAAAGTTAATAGAAAAATAGAAACATCGTTAACAATAAAAATAATAAAAATAATATAATAAAACAGGATAAATTAAGCCCAACTGAAGCTTACGCCACACCTGCTACGAGGCGGGCGTAAACATAAACGGAGAAACTTTTACGACACGCCCATAGAATGAGCGAAATTTGTCGTTATGCTATAGAAATTTAGAAAATGTACCCAAACTGATCATGTTGAAATGGCTCTGTTAAGAACCATAACATAATTTGCCACAATAAATCCTTTAATAATTATTCAAAGTCTACCGAATCGGATTATTTTAATTGTAAAATAAAATAATATCGGAATATATATATACTCAGCGGCCACCTTACTAATGCTGCACAGGAACAGTAATGTGACCGCATGCACTGGCGGCGCAAGCACCAACAGCAAATTAAGGTAGGTGACCACATAATGCAGGCTGAGTAGTTTTAAATACAAATCCCAATTCCACACTAAAAACCACCTCCAGCGCAAACAGCTATTTCGACCTGACTGCCGCACAAATATGGTGGAAGAGATTGATTGTAGACTAGGCAGAGGCATGCATTTTGCCCATCTAAACTGCCAAAGCGCCTACAACAAAATTGACAGCATTAAACTACACTTAGATATCTGTAAATTTGATGTGTTAACACTATCAGAAACATGGTTTCATGAACTGCATAGTGGCCAACTACTAGAAATTGGTGGGTACAGGCTTGTGAGAGAGGATAGAAAAACACTGACCAATGCACAAATACAAAAGAAGGGTGGAGGAGTTGCAATATACACCAAAAAATACCTAAACTCCGAACATAAGCCATTACAAGAAGCAAACAGATCAGACACAAATATTGAACTAGTATGGACACTCATAAAAAATGAAAAACAAGCTAATATAGCTGTAGGGAGTCTATATAGACCGCCAAATGGAAACATCGAAGACTTCATCGCACAACTGGAGACATCCCTAGAAAGTGTGTCGAAACTGACGAAGGCGGAGATATTCTTACTAGGGGATTTCAACATAAACTACAAAACAAACAACAAAAACAAACACTCACTAGAGAACTTAATCAAAGGCAGAGGGTTAAAGCAAAAAATGAGTGAGCTAACAAGGCTTGGAGAAAACAGCTCGATAATAGACCTAATAATAACAGACTCAAACCATACCCACACCTCAGGAACAAGAAACTGGGGCATTAGCGATCATGAATTGATATATGTTACTAGAAAGAAAATAAAAACAAAAAACAAAACTACTCCCCGTATGGGTAGATCATACAAAAACTACACAAAAGAGGCACTAGAAACTCATCTGAAAGAGAAAATTAAATTGCCATTTCCAACTGAGATAGGTGTAAATGACCAATGGAACTATATCATTGGGGAAGTCAAAAAGCATCTGGACACTACCTGCCCAATAAAAAAACTTAAAATCAAAAACAACCAAGACCCATGGGTAACCCCAGAATTAATCAACCTAATTATGGACAAATATAAAACAGGCAAATTAGCCAAAGCAAGCGAGCAACTACTAGACATAGAAAACTACCACAAAGCAAGAAATCGTAGCCAGAAATCAGTGAGAAAAGCCAAAAGACGGTACATTGTCAAACAAGACCAGCAATGGGGAAAAAACTCACACAAATTCTGGAACAATGTGAAAATACTCATACCAAATAATAAAATTAAAGAATGGATTACCCTTTACAACAACGAGGGGGTGGAAATCAGCAACAACGATACTGCTAATATAATGAACAAACATTTTTCAACCATAGGCAATAAACTATCCAAACAATTCAACACAAACTGGACCACGAAAGCGCAACAATTAAACACAGACATTGGAGATTGCACAACCACAATAAAAGAGATAAGTGAGCTCATAAAATCAATTGATTGCAACAAGCCTTCGGGCATTGAAAATACCTCGAGTATAGTATTGAAAGATGCATTCGGATGCATCCCAGATGTTATATGTGAGCTATACAACAAATCGTTCACAGAAGGTACTTATGTGGACTGCTGGAAACTAGCCAAAGTAACACCGCTCCACAAAGGAGGGGATAAACAGGTACTGGGAAACTATAGACCGATCTCCATACTCCCACTGCCTGGTAAACTAATGGAAAAAATAATGCATAGACATATTATGGACCACCTAAACGAACACAAAATATTAAACAGTAAACAGGGCGGTTTCAGAAAATACCACTCGACAATAAAAACAATTGCTAACTTAATAACTGATATTGCAAACAGTATCAATAAAAAGAACCTAGTGGGTGCAGCGTTCATAGACTTCAGCAAAGCGTTTGACACGGTGGACCACCCTATCCTAAGGAGCAAACTAACCCAAATGGGAATAACGGGAGTAACAGGAAAATGGCTAGCGAGCTATCTAGAAAACAGAAAGCAATGCACCACAGTAAATGGATCCATATCCAATGAGGAAAAGATAACTTGCGGAGTACCCCAAGGGTCAGTCCTGGGGCCACTTCTCTTCCTCATATATATTAACGATCTAAACAACTGGCTAGAAATTGAAAACATCCAACTATATGCAGATGACACCGTGGTATATGCTGCAGGCAAAACAACCGAAGAAATAGAAATGAAACTGAATCTAACACTAACAATACTAATCGAGTGGTGCCAACTAAATAGGATAACCATAAACAACAGCAAGTCAAAAACAGTACTATTTGGTACCAGGCTAACAAGTAATGAGAAAATAAAGTGTCTTCTGGGAAACACCGAACTAGAACAAGTAGACAACTACCGATATCTGGGAGTGGATCTAGACAGACACCTAAATTATGACCTCTGCATAACAAATACTATCAAAAAAGTAAACCATAAAATATGGCTACTGGCTAAACTGAGATACTACATGACTGAAAGCATGGCAATTAAAGTATATAAAGGCATGATCCTCCCCTACTTTGACTATGGCGATGTAGTATACATGGGAGGAAATACTAAACTATTAAACAAACTACAGGTGCTACAAAATAGAGCCCTCAAGGTATGCCTTCAGGTGAACAAAAGATATCCCACAATCGAATTACACAAAAAATGCAATGCAACACTACTAACAAGTAGAAGGGAAACGCACCTCAAAATACTGGCACACCATTACACCACAAAACCAGGCTACACAGCAACCCCCCGTAGGGACACCAGGCAAATGGCAGCCCCAGTGCTACTGACAGCAATAAGTAACACCAAAATTTATGAGAGAAGTGTGTTTGCCATGGTGGCACATGCCTGGAATAATCAACCCACACAACAACGGGCAATCAAAAGCATGGACCACTATAAAAGGTCCTTAAAGAAAACATAATACACAACCACCTACTGAAGAAACAATATCTCACCTGATCTTGGGCGCAGTCACTGCTTGCTGTGTTCTGGCTCAAAAAGCAAAAGACTGGCCAGAAAAGATGGTAGATATTACAAATACGGAAACTAGCCCTACTAAGTACTAAGGAATTCGAAATGACTGTCACCATAGGGCGCAGTCCGTCTGGGTATGTGTACTGGCACAAACCAAAGCAGAACCAGGCAGGCCACGGTCATGCATCCGAATCACCCTGAAATACGAAATGGCTAACCATACAACACAGCCATCCCACCTAGACGCAGTCCTGAAGGGTCCAGGGGAGTTCTGGCACACTGGTGTACTATCTAAGGACAGGGCATGGGTGAAAGGATGCTGTAATAAACCACAATGGGATGGGATCCTCTCCCACAGGCCTGTATGTCATCTGCGTAGATGTACATAGTAGGCTAAGTTATCATATACAGGTTAGGAAAAAACTTGAAAATTAAAAAAAAACTAATATAGAAACTACTAACACCCAAAACCGCAAAGGTTGGCCCGAGAAAAATCAGGTAAAGACTCCTGAGTGCGGGACCAGACCAATCCAGTACCACAGCTGTCCAGCGTTGAAAACAAGCACCCTCACGGGAGCTTATACGTTATGGGCAGAATAAAAAACTTGTCACAAAAAAAACAAAAAAAATAATATCTAAATCTTGAGCTCATCGCATATCTAAATCTTGAGTTCATCGCATATCTAAATCTTGAGTTCATCGCATATCTAAATCTTGAGTTCATCGCATATCTAAATCTTGAGTTCATCGCATATCTAAATCTTGAGCTCATCGCATATCTAAATCTTGAGTTCATCGCATATCTAAATCTTGAGTTCATCGCATATCTAAATCTTGCTTGGTTTAAATCAATCGTGTTTATTTTTTCAGACATGCTAATTTCCAAACAGCTGCAAATGCCATAATTCTTCTCTTCCGAATCGTCACCGGAGAGGATTGGAACAAGATAATGCATGATTGCATGGTGAGGAAAAGGCTCAAGTTAGGGCTTCTGTGTCTGTCCTTATGTATTTTGTGTGTAGCACTTCTTAGCTTGCGGTCCGGGAAGAGCGCAGGCTTCTCATGTGGAAGGTCAGAAGTTCAAATCCTGGCCAAGTCAAACCGATGACGTACAAAATTGATACTTGTTGCTATCTAGCCTGGTGCTTGGCATGACTAGGATAGGGCAAGGACTGGTTAGCTCAGTATCAGGATAATGTGACAATGAGAAATTGGGTCATGGTGCCAGCGGCCTGGTCTCCCAGTTGGGCAGCACTATAAAGTCACAATGAGTGCGCTGTCACAAGTCGGTACTTAGATGTTGCTAAGATGTAAAGCCCCAACAAACAGTCTTACTTTTCGGATAATAAGTGTCAAAAGGTTTATTTCAATTATGTCAAAGCACATTGTTATATGTTTATCCATAATAGTACATATTAACTGTAGATATAATTGTATAGCTGCGGCCTGGTCCCCCAATGGGACAGCACTATAAAGTCACCATGAGTGCACACTATCACAAGTCGGTACCCATCCTGAATTGACCTTAGATGTTGCTAGGACGTAAAACAACAAAGAGGCATCAGTTCTTTAAATGTCCATGCTTGTTTGTCTGTGACAGATCGGGAAACCGTTCTGCACTGAGGGGGATAACTACTGGGAGACGGACTGCGGCAACCCGACCGCCTCTCTCATCTACTTCTGCACCTTCTATGTCATAATCACCTACATCGTCCTCAATCTCCTTGTTGGTGAGCTAAGCGTTTAATTTGAAATCGTGGAAATATAATGGCGCTCCACAGTTTCGTGGCAGTAGATTGATGCTGCTGCACAATTCAGGCCTCGATACCAGGGCCTCCCTATGCTCTATGTACTGGTGCTCACCACACACACTAGATGGCGCCACCCTTGGAACCTGCTGTTTATGTAGTGTATATGTAGCTTACATATGTATCTTGCTTGTGTATCTACTTCCTTTGTGTTATGCCAGTTCTATGTATTGTGGAGCCTGTGTTTGTATAGCAGATGGGGTGGCCGAATGAGTTGAGTGTCTGCGTCCCATTTTGGTAGGTCATGGGATTCTAACCTCTGGGTTTCCCCAGGTTCAAACCCTGACCGAGTCAAACTAGTGACTTAAAAATTTATACTTGTCACTACCTAACCTGGCGTTCAGCGTTACTAGGATCAGACAAGGAGTAGTGGAGCATGGAACACCAAACACAACAAAAACATTCTACACAAGGGTTGAAATGATGTACAATTGCACATAAAAGAATTGCACCACAACGCCCTCTATCAGTTTAGTTATTGTGGTTACCCATTAAGTAATTAGCATCGTGCATGTTGTCAGTGCTGTCCGTTACATTCTGCTCCAGTGTACCCACGCGTTGGTCTAATCGGTACAGCGTGGGCCTTGCGTGCGAAAGGTTGGGAGTTCGGTTTGCGGTCGAGTCAAACCAATGACTTTAAAATTGATACTTGTCGTTTCCTAGCCTGGCGCTTGGAATTAATAGGATAGGGCAAGGACTGGTTAGCTTAGTGTCACGATAATGTGACTGAGTGGGATATTGGGTCATGGTGCTGGTGGCCTGATTTTCCAGTGGGGCAGCACTATAAAGACACCATGAGTGTGCACTGTCACAACTCGGTACCCGTCCTGATATGACCTTAGATGTTGCCAGGACGTAAAACCCCAACAACCAACCAGCTCCAGTGTAGATTTCATTGCCTTGTGCCAACACTGTTTTAACGTAAGTAGTATTGCCTCCTTAATTTTAGCTATGTTTACCGAGTTAAATTTTGCTGTCATTTGATACAAATTTTGTTTGTTTGTTTAATGACCCTCCAGCACAAAAAGTAAGCATCGGCTATTGGGGGTCACTTGACACAAATTTAGCCACTTCCAAAATGCATCACTGATCATTTTTGTTGTCATTTGACACAAATCTGACCATTTCAGATTTTCATGAAAAGTTCATTGTAGGTGATCAACAGAACTGATTAAATAAACAGCAACTTTTCACCATGAATATGGCCCTTACTTCCAACACAGCGTTAACAAGTTAAACCATAAGCAACCAATCAATCAATCCAGATGTTGCTTAGATGTAAAGACA
The DNA here is from genome assembly GCA_030323885.1 of Branchipolynoe longqiensis. Taxonomy (NCBI): domain Eukaryota; kingdom Metazoa; phylum Annelida; class Polychaeta; order Phyllodocida; family Polynoidae; genus Branchipolynoe; species Branchipolynoe longqiensis. Next base: position 4,793,690 of record CM059197.1, on the reverse strand, counting down.
CAAGAAACTTACAAATCATTAAAAATATCACACAAATTAAAGTACTTCGTGTTTTAATTGCAGGAATTATCATGGAGAACTTCTCGTTATTCTACTCAAACGAGGAGGACGCGCTACTGAGTTATAACGACATTCGTCAGTTTCAAAACACTTGGAACATGGTCGATGCCAACCACATGGTGTGTGTGTCGAGATTGTCTCTTGATTTGATTTAATTCCCTTTCCGCAATTTTTGGTGTAAATATTTATTCTTCTTAATCATCTTGCATCAGTGCCAAAGCACTGCATCTCCTGGCAAAGTGGCACATACTACATCCATCAACACACCGAACATCCTACACGATTATCAACCTGTTTTAAACACATTGAACATTATATAAGACAGACAAAATGTCTTGTCAACTATAAACTTACCATGTTTCATAAGAGAACAAATTTAACCCTCAACGATTGCTTGAGTTGCCCCGAGTATACACTTTCTACTTGGTGCTGCTCCCCATTTTTGCATGGACTACAGTGACACTCCCTTAATTCTACAGGATCGGTGCTGTAACTAATACAGCACTGATCAAACTTAGATTATATAGACTGTCAATTCCAATAGTAAGTTGGCCTGAAGACCAGTGCTTCGGCACTGACAAATGTTATATTCAGATGAATAAATACTTCACCAAAAAAATAAAAAATAAATGCTTAATCACATCTATTTACACATTTTGCACATAATAAGATTATTGGAATGACAATTGAATGAAGTATACAGGAGTACATTAGGAATTGAAATATATACAAATAGGAACTACCATTGGGTTTTCAAGCTGTCTCAGTTTCTGAAGTTGTATTTGAAAACCAAGTCAGTTTTCATTTCTGGAAACAAATAGGGGTGACCTGTCACAGTCTACAACTTCATTAATATTAATTCTGGAACCTAAGGATATATCATTAGAATGGACTTGTAGCGCATCCCTCTATATCTGAGCAGTAGAGACCTATTAGCTTGGTGATAGCTAGTCTTACATAGATATATAATAGTGGTGATGTAAGCAGTAAGGGTTGCTGTAACACAATTCAAGATCGCGGCTGTGTGCTTTCAGTACTTCATGCGGCAGGGCATGATCCCGGTGCGGCGCGTTAAGTTCGTGCTGCGACTGCTGAAAGGTCGTTTGGAGGTCGATCTGGAGAAGGATCGGCTTCTCTTCAAACATATGTGCTACGAGATCGAGCGGCTACACAAGGATGAGGTCACCTTCCACGATGTCCTCAGGTAGCACGCGGCAACTCTATATATATATATACACACACACACACACACACACACGCACGCACGCACGCACGCACGCACGCAAGTACGCACGCACACACACACACACACACACACAGACAGACACACACACACACACACACACACACACACAGTAAAACCTCTCTAAATAGACCCACCATGGGACCGACTTTAAATGGTCCATTTAGGGAGCTGGTCAGTTTAGGGAGGTTTTTTTTAGTCATTACAATGGTATTGTATGGGAGCTTATTTGGGACCCAAATAAAGTGGTCGAAATAGGGGAGTGGTCGATCTGTGGATGTGGTTGGTTAGATAGGTTTTACCGTATATGTTTTTAATTTGGAATGGCGCACTGACAAGCTTCATTCTAGGAGACAGGACGCGGTAGCCCAATCAGTAGAGCGCAGACTTCCCGTGTGGAAGGTCGGGAGTTTGAATGCCAGCCAAGTCGACCCAGTGACTTACAACATTTTTTTTATGCTGTGTTTATACTGTCCATAGCATGTAAGCTTGAATGCTCGGGCTTGTTTTCAATGCTGGCCAGTTGTAGTAGTGGTTTAATCTTATCACACAGTAGGAGGTGATAAGATGTTTTTGTTTCTCACACAGTAGCAGGTACATGGTGATTATTTAGTATCTGTAGATGTTTGAGCTTGTTTTGTTTTGGGGTTGACTATCCAAGGTCGATCCGAAATAGGGAAGGACTGCTAGGTAGCTGTTAGGAGTAAGTGTGTTCTTGGCTCGTAGATGTTTGAGCTTGTTTTGTGTTGGGTTTGGCTATCCAAGGTCGATCCGAAATAGGGAAGGACCGTTAGATAGCTAATGGTTTTAATTCTAAGTGTAGGTGTTATTGGTTTTATTTTCTGATCACCCTTGTAGTGGGTGCGAATAGTATATTAGTTTTTTTGTTTTTGTTTTACTACTACTTATGAAATAGCCTACTCTACATTTATAGGCTTGTACATAGTTTGTAGCTGTTCGTTATCTATTGAGGGTGGTCCAGATTACCCCCTTGGGGCAGCCCAGTTTATGGGCCGTGACCTATCACATGCCCTTCTGGGGTTTTGCCCCAGGGTGTTTTCGGGGTCTCCCTTTTTTTACATATATATTGTTGTATGTTTTCCGATCGGGAGTCTCTATTTTTGATGGTTTGTGGTTGTTTGTTCTCTACTTAGGGTGGTCCAGGTTTCTCCCTTGGGGAGGCCCCATTTGTGGGCCGTGACCTATCACATGTCCAACTGGGGTTCTGGCCCTAGGGTGTCATCAGCGTCCTCCCTTTTTTTACAAAGATATTTTTTGTATTCCTTTAGATCAGAGAAAATTTATACTTGTCACTACCTAGCTTAACGCTTGGAATTACTAGGATAGGGCAAGGACTAGTTGGCTCAGTATCAGCATAATGTGACTGAGTGGGGCAGCACTATAAAGCCGCCATGAGTGCGCAGTCACAATTTGGAACCCGTCCCGATATGACCATAGATGTTGCTAGAATGTAAAACCTCCGATATGACCATAGATGTTGCTAGAATGTAAAACCTCAACAAATAAACAAACATATTTCCAGGGGTCGCCCACTGTTTATTCACCACTCGTAGAAGTGAGCCACCATTGCATATCCAGGTTCTGATATGACCTTCAATAGGGGATGGAGATGGGGGGGGGGGGGGGCACTAGCTGGGTTTGAACCATCGTGAAGTGGCTTACAAGCTTTTTGAACTGATGCCAGGCGCCTTGTTTTCAGCATGTTGGCCTACCGGTCCGTAGACATCCGGAAGTCACTGCAGCTGGAAGAGCTGCTGGCTCGTGAAGAACTCGAGTACGCTATTGAAGAGGACGTCGCCAAGCAAACCATCAAAGTTTGGCTAGAAAAGTGCCTAAAGAGGATGAAAGTGGTAAGTCTGCATTTCAGCAATTTATCCGCAAAAAAAAGTACCCCAAAAAAGGATGAATAATCTTTACTTTTTCATTTTTACTTTGAGACAAATATATAGATGGTTAATTTATTTACAGATTTTCATTGTTATTTATGATGCTTTAGTAAGAACCTATTTCTTTTTTCTATCATTTCTTTTAGTTTTTTAGTACATTAGTTAGCAGGGGAAATTTCAATCACAGACGATTGGTCTTCCTCATTCCACTGCTCCTTGCCCTGTCCTAATAATGCCGAGCGGATGGCTAGGAAGCGACAAGTATCAATTTTTAAGTCATTGGTTTGACTCGACCAGGGTTCAAACCCACGATCCCAAGGCCTACCAACACGGGAGTTGGACACTCTAACTCATTCGGCCATCCCGTCATGACACAGGAAGCAATAAATCAATAAGTACTAGAATATGAAGTTGCCTTGAGAAGTTAATTTCTCTTTGCAGAATTCCATTTTCATTTATGGTGTGTTTGAGGTTTGAAGTTATATTTTTTGTAATGTAAAATATATAGATATATATTTTGTTTGTACTATTAATTAAACAGGGGAAATTTCAATTGCGGACAATTGGCCTTCCTTATTCCAGTGCTCCTTGCCATATCCTACTTATGTCGAGCACCCGGCTATGTAGCAACAAGTAAACATTTTTAAGTCATTGGTTTGACTCGACCAGGGTTCGATCCTGTGGGTTTAAATCCCATGATCTACCAAAATGACAGACGGACGCTCAACTCATTTGGCCAACCCTATGTAGAGTTGGTACCCGGATCTGTGGCTGTGCAAGTAGGCTGTAGGGAAATACGATGCAGACAAGAAGAAAGAGACAGTAAGAGTGAAGAGAGTAAGGGAAGGACACGCCTTCTATCTTTATTTTTATAGTACATAGATTCCCTGGTAGGGTATCACACCACCCCTGTCACCCAATAGGAGAACAGCATTCCTAGTCCCCATAGCAACCAGTAGTCTGCCCACCACCAGTGGCTGCCTGGCCACAACCAACATTGATCTGGCTGCTCTTCACAGCCTGATTGCATTGACCCCTACTGGATTAGGTTGACCCATACTCAGGCAGAAGGGCCACTGCACTCAACCTGCTAGCACTCACTATGTCATCCCATGAACTCAGTATATAACCCAACCAATACATATATAATATATATATATATATGTGTGTATACATATACATACATATCTGACTTCGAATCCACTGGCTAGGCATACGAATAACACATCACATAATAGCACCCCCCGCCCCCTACCGTATATCAGAATATTTTACACCTTGGATAATTGAACTGTAAATAAATCTACATTAGAAACAAATTCATGGCAGGAATCCTGTGGTTATTCGTGAACGCGTGTGAAAGATCGAAGTTTCGAATCCGGGCCGAGTCAAACCAATAAGTAGGGGCTACTTGTCGCTACCTAGCCTGGCGCTCGGCATTACTAGGATAGGGCATGGACTGGATAGCTCAGTATATAGAGATTTTCGATTGTCTGGTAATCTAATTTCATCAGAAATTACCTAGATTGGTGTGATCAAGTAGACTAAATGATGTGTTATTTTAAGAAAATGTAATAGAATTACATTGGGTATCATTACCTGTTGGAGCGGTGGGGGACGAGTGTCATCTAGAGATGGTTTCCTTTGTGTGAAACAGCAGTTGAAATCTACCCCAATATTGTTTCATGTGTTATCATTTTTGTCCCTCGTAAATATATTGGTTACTACCCTGTCTATTGTGTTAATAGCTTTTAGAGTAATGTTTATTTCTTGTATTTTATGTACTTAATCAATTATACTGAGTTATATGTCCTGAAATCCCAACCGGTAGTATAAATTATAACTTAAATGTACTGCGTTTGAACTTAATACTCTTTATTTATTTTTATTTGTTATTTGTTTTCTTGATTTGATTTAATCCCATGTCTTCCAGAACCAAGCGGTGTGTAACTTTTTGTGGCAATTATTATAATTTAATGTTTAATTTCCTATATTTCTGACCACTCATGAATAAATGTTAATCGACCATGTAACCTTATCGATCCATTGACCTGGTAACCGTCGATGAGCTTTGTATTCAGATTGTCATCTATTCTTTGCATATACAGTAAAACCTCTCTAATTGACCCCCTCCACAGATCAACCATTCTCCTATATCGATCACTTTATTTGGGTTCCAAACGATCGCCCATACAATACCATTGTAATGATTTTTGGTTAATTCCCTAAGCCAACCACCTCCCTAAATGGACCATTTAAAGTCGGTCCCATGGTCGGTCGATTTAGAGAGGTTTTACTGTATGCTCATGAGTACCAGTGTTCATGTTTGCTTTGAGTGGAGATCTTTCATCCCTGAATGTTTCACCTAGTCTATACTACCGCCTGCTGTACAATATCTGGAGACGAGGCTGGAGGCTATTGGTGCCTGGAGGCCCCCTTGTCTGCACACTAGCATGCTAATCCATTGGTTCCTCCAGCGTCTGCATTGCCCATATTAAATAGTAGCAAAGACAATGTATGACAAGACGCGCCACTCAGCGCTTTCCCGTGAAATACAGATGCAGTGGCGCCATCCCACGGCAAACAAGGCGCGCATTAAATGGCAATCAAAATGTTATATTTACACAGTGTATATCTCCTGCTATTATTGTCGCTATAATTGAATAATAATTATATAAACAAAGTTAAAATTGAATGCGTTAAGGCCAGGCGCAGCTGGCATACAGTGCACAGGGCCGCTCACAGGGGGCGCCACCGTGGTCTATGTCATAATAACAGGGTCAGCTAGATAGGATAAGTGCTAACTTTTACATAGGGAACTGAAGATCGGTAGTGTCCTTGTTTATATTCCCATAATGGATTATAGAGCACATAATTGAAAAATAACCAACTATGATTTATATAATTGACTATAATTGTCACACATTGTCTTGATGGTACAGCGGGGTGGGCATGGGGACCTGTTCCCTCGTTTCAATGGTACAGCATTCATGCTGGGCATGGGGACCTGCCCAATTGCCTTGTTTGCCGCTGGGTGGCAGTACTGCAAGATTATTTCAGAAATCCCTATATGAAAGCATTGAGTGGTGCGTCTTGTATATTGTCTTTGATAGTAGGAAGTTAATCAGTTAATTTGGTTCAAAGTTGTGTCAATAGATGGGGACTGAGTGATTTATTACAGTATAGTACAGTTTGTAACCTTGTCAGTTACAGGAGGTCTTTTTTCTCTCATTAATTTCCTGCCCGACAGGTGGCGTATCACATGTTGAGAACTGAGGCGTCTCAACCTCACAGACCCAAGTCCTCCCATCTAAGACTGATAAGTGATATTCCACCCTTTATGTTATCACCCCAATTGCTTCATGTTCCGATCCTCCCACCTCTCCCTCCTGTCAAAATATCTTTCACAGAAATGGTAATATCTGATATTCTGATTAGTTCGATAATATTGGATATTATCATCGTAGTGTACTCATTGTTGGACATACACTGCTCTTGTGTCGACTATTTATATTCCTGAACGCAGGTGTGTGTATATTGAATGCCAATGCAAAGCTGTTATGGTCTTTTCTGTGGAGAAGAGCCACCACATTGTCCAATATTCGCACAAATAAACACTATCGCTTCCACTTCTTATCCACTGATGATTTGGTAGACTATAAGCCGGTACCGCTACTAGGATGTCTATGGCACCTTGTATTTCCAAGTACTGATGAGACTCGATATTGCTTAACGTCAGTGATCAGATGAGGGCTGGTGTTTCCACTGTTGATGTCATTTTATTGCAAATTGTGTAATAATACCCCCGGTGGTATGCTCCTCTTCGTATCAAAACACTTATTTAGATCCTAGATTCCAAAGGCTCACCTGGTCCGATACAAACGGCCCAAGCACACCATCTGGTATTGTTAATAATGCCTTACATATAAACACATAGGTATATCATAATGAAGTACACTGAATAGCCCATGGTTGTTTTAGTAGAGGTAAAAAAAATGGTATATTTTCTTCTGTACTTAATTGTTTGGAGTAGTGGTTTTCCTTATGTACACTTCCACCGCTCCTTCCTACTTGGAGGTGGCTGGCAGTAAGCCAGGCGACGCGACTCTCGCAGTTTCTCGGAGTGACTCGCGCACTGCGAGTTTCCTGTAGAAGCGGAAGCCACTCGTAGGGACGCAGCACTTACTGGACCGCTCTTCGGGAAGCACTATATAGTACAATAATGAAATAAACATTTGTGTTATTGGCATTGTGTATATCACATCAAGGTGAATATCATAATGAGATTATATCTGTAATATTCACAAGGGGACACAGGCATCCCTATATCGAAACAATTAATAATCTCTGAAGCTATGTATTCGGAAATTGGAAGTGACAAGATTGTCAAAATGATCAATCAATAAACCAGATCGCCTTCCTAGTATTCTATTTTAAAATTATCTATTTTCTCATTTCGTTGATTAATTCGTTCTTAAATACCAGTAATCCTAAATTAATTTGATCAAGCCTTGAAAATACACCACATGTACCTATATAAGGACAATGATAAATGTATATCATGTATTGGTTTACTTTCTGTTACTGCTTTTAAATTAATATAATGAACACATGTATAATATATAGGTATTTATAAATGCTGGGCTATGAATGAATCACAGAACGAGGCAATGATTGGTTGGAAAGTTTAATCACATGGTTGAGATGGCCCAAGAGACAGCTATAGGGTTAATATAATAGGAAAATATATACTTTATATATTGGAATATTATATATAGCTTAACACCAACGTCTGGTATTGGTTTGTCTTCTTTTTATTTTTTATTTTTTTTATTTTTTTATTTTTTGCTGCTACCTTTAAGTTTAAAAAGAACAAAGCAGTTTGTCTAATTTGTTTGCGAACTGCTTGTTCCCGCAGCGTGAGCACTCCAACATCATATCCAACCTGCGAGCAACCAACGAGCCCTTTTTCCGCCTCCCGGAGGACATCCCTACCATCTCAGAGAGTCACGATGACAACACAGAGGGTCTGCGCTCACGCAAAAACGTGGAGCGCAACGTCAGTGCCCCACTACCTGGAAAGTTACAGGTGCGTTGTCTGGTTGTACCTGTATGTACACATCAATATGAGCACTGTAAGAGACTGCAGAATGCGCCATCAGCACTATTTAGTATGTATATATATATACCTCCAAAGTAGGCCAATATATATATATATATATACATATATATATATATATATATATATATATATATATATATATATACACATGCACATGCACGCATACATGCATATATATTGGCATATATATATACAATACAAGCATTTAATTTTATATATACAGTTATTATACAGTAAAACCTCTCTATACCGACCCCTCCACAGATCGACCACTCCCCTATATCGATCGCTTTATTTGGGTCCCAACAATACCATTGTAAGGATATTTTACTCTCTAAACCGACCACCTCCCTAAATGGACCACTTAAAGTCGGTCCCATGGTCGGTCGATTTAGAGAGGTTTTACTGTGTGTATATATATATATATATATATATATATATATATATATATATATATATATATATATATATATATATATATATATATAGCTCCAAAGCAGGCCAATATATATATATAGATATATATACATGTATTTATCTTGGCATATATATATATATATATATACAATACAGACATTTAATTATATGTATAATATATATGTGTATATAAGCATTATATATGCACATACTATATATTAGGCATTATATATATTTAAAATATGTATTTATGCATTTAATATATATAATTTATTTGGGCATTTAATATTTGTATTTATCAATATATTTTCGCAGAAGTTCTCATACATCTAATATGTTGGAAACGCATTCAATGCACTGGTTTGCCAGTCTGGCAGTATATTATTATTATTAAAGTCCCGATGATTGTGCAGCTACAAATTGGTACCGATCCTGATATGACCTTAGATGTTGTCAAAACCCAAGGATGCAAAACCCCAAAAAAACCTTTTAAGTCATTAAAATAGCAAAAATGGTATTTTACAGGCTGTATGTCTTTTGTCTATAAACAAACAAAAATTAAAAAGGGGAAAAAAGTGTTTTTTATTAGTAACAAAAATGGGAAACCAAACACCTTTAAATTCAGACAGTGACATACTCTAGAAGAATGTGGTGAATTACTTGAAGACACTAAATACATTTGTTATCTGATAGGTGGCGCTGTGAATGGGTTAAGAAAGGTGATGAAACATTATGTCATCAAAAGAGAACCGGGTAAAGAAAGAAGTAATTATGGTGGTTGACATTTAGAGAAAACAGAGACCATAGCCATAGCGCAATGGATTGTTGTTTGGGTTGGCATATCAATTCTTGGAATGGATCAATCCAGAAGGTGTGAGGCACTAGGGTTGTCTGGGAGTATGTATCCCCCCCCCCCCCCCACCCCCACCCCCACGAATTTTTATTCCAGAGGCTCTGAAATGCTATTTCCAGCCATTTCTGGGAGGTTACATACTTGTTGTGTGTTTTTTTTCCTTTTAGTGAGGGAGAGGGGTAACTGTTCCCTTGCTCCACCCCCCCCCCCCACCCCTCTACCTACGGCACTGGAGACTATCCTAGAAAGGGTATCTTTCTTACACTTCTGCCAAGCTGAGTGTTTCTAACCTGCTGGTGTGTTTGCGTTGGTAAGCGGGGATGTCATTAAAGTTGCATAATCTAAAGAAACAATACCATTTACGAAATGTAAGCACTTGACTACATTTTAACCTATATATGTCCAAATTAGATACAGGTGGAAATATTAAATAATTATTACTGCACAGAAGGACTATTAAGTAAATTTAATAGAACCTGTCACTGCTGCAAGTCACTCCAGTATTTCTGTGTGCACACCAACATTATTTTGCATGGTTTCACTTCAATCTTCACACAGATCCAGAGTTAATTATTTACATTTTAATCAAAGTTACTCCAAACTAACTAATGTAGATTATAATGACAAACTTAATGTGTTTATTTAAAGCTGCATAGTCCGATGAAGCATCACATTTTCAAAATCAAAGCAATTATCTAGATTTGATTCTACATATCTCATACCCCAGTCACACGAGAGGCAGCGTTCACCACCAACCTCCTTACGCCCCAAAAGGATGCCAACCTCCCAGCATCCCATTCGATACATTGATTCAAATATGTGGTAGGCTCCAGGGCGGCACTGGGTCAGTGTCAGGGCAGAGCTGGGTCAGTGGCAGGGCGGCACTGGGTCAGTGGCAGAGCGGCGCTGGGTCAGTGGCAGGGCAGCGCCAGGGAGGCACCGGTTTGGGGAAAGGGCTGCGCCAGATTGGCACCAGGTCGCCAGCAACTCGCCAACCAAGAGGTCGGTGCAAGGTCGGCGCCAACCATTTTGAATGGCGCCACCTGAACAGGACGCAAGGAGGTTGCCCGTGCAGCAGCAGCAACCTCATTGCGTCCCAACTTTCCGAAATGGATGCCAGGAGGTTGGCATCCTCGCGGCGACAGCACCTAATGAGGGCGTAAGGAGGGCGCAAGGAGGACATTTTGACGTCGCGAATCGATCGTAAGCGAACGCAGGCCTCGTGTGACTGGGGTATAACTTAGATATCGATGCACTTATTAAACATTTGTGGCCACATACAAGGGGATACTGAGACCATTTAATAGAACCTGTTACAGCTGAAGCCTATGGTGCCAGAGTGTTGGCGTGCTTGCCAAAACTAATTTGACATGTTTGCACATCAAATATCTCAAAAGTTGGCCATTTAAAATATAAGTTACTTCAAAGTAAAGTAAGGTAGATTATAACGATCAGTTTAATATATTTATCTCAGAAACTCAAAACCATCAGACTATGCAACTTTAAAGAACATGGCAGAAACTGAAAACAATCGGATTTTACAACTTTAATAAACCAGTAGGAACAAACAAAAGGAAGCATCTGGAAAGAAATCTGAGAAAGCAGGCCCTGCCCCGAGTTGTTATTTAGGAGGTTCCTAATGTTTGTGTCTAGAGACTATTCAGAACTCTAATCCTACAATGAAACCTACATTATCTATATTATTTGAAGTGACTCATTATGGAAACAAAATCTTCACATTTTCAGTTAATGTTTGTGTGTCTATAGACTATTCGGAACCCTAATCCTACAATAAAACCCATATTATATTTTTCACATTTTCAGTTAATTCACATTACACTTTTTCTTTTATTTATTAAAAAAGAAAAAAGAAATGTTAACAAAACTAGGTAGTGTGTTTAGATAGAATTGAACAAAGTATCTGATGAGACTACAAGATATGTATTAGGTTTAAATAGAGTTGGACATAGTATTTGATAAGTAGTATGTTTGAATAAGAGTTGGACATAGTATTTAGTAAGACTACAACATAGGTAGTAGGTTTAAATAAGAGTTGGACATAGTATTTAGTAAGACTACAACATAGGTAGTAGGTTTAAATAAGAGTTGGACATAGTATTTAGTAAGACTACAACATAGGTAGTATGTTTGAATAAGAGTTGGACATAGTATTTAGTAAGACTGCAACATAGGTAGTAGGTTTAAATAAGAATTGGATATAGTATTTGATAAAACTGCAACATAGGTAGTAGGTTTAAATAAGAGTTGATCATAGTATTTAGTAAGACTACAACATAGGTAGTATGTTTAAATAAGAATTGGATATAGTATTTAGTAAGACTGCAACATAGGTAGTAGGGTTAAATAAGAGTTGATCATAGTATTTAGTAAGTCTGCAACATAGGTAGTAGGTTTAAATAAGAATTGGATATAGTATTTGCTAAGACTGCAACATAGGTAGTAGGTTTAAATAAGAATTGGGTATAGTATTTAATAAGACTGCAAGATAGGTAGTAGGTTTAAATAAGAGTTGATCATAGTATTTAGTAAGACTACAACATAGGTAGTAGGTTTAAATAAGAGTTGGACATAGTATTTAGTAAGACTACAACATAGGTAGTAGGTTTGAATAAGAATTGGACACAGTATTTAGTAAGACTACAACATAGGTAGTAGGTTTGAATAAGAATTGGACACAGTATTTAGTAAGACTACAACATAGGTAGTAGGTTTAAATAAGAATTGGACATAGTATTTAGTAAGACTACAACATAGGTAGTAGGTTTAAATAAGAGTTGGACATAGTATTTAGTAAGACTACAACATAGGTAGTAGGTTTAAATAAGAGTTGGACATAGTATTTAGTAAGACTACAACATAGGTAGTAGGTTTAAATAAGAATTGGACATAGTATTCAGTAAGACTACAACATAGGTAGTAGGTTTAAATAAGAGTTGGACATAGTATTTAGTAAGACTACAACATAGGTAGTAGGTTTGAATAAGAATTGGACACAGTATTTAGTAAGACTACAACATAGGTAGTAGGTTTAAATAAGAATTGGACATAGTATTTAGTAAGACTACAACATAGGTAGTAGGTTTAAATAAGAATTGGACATAGTATTTAGTAAGACTACAACATAGATAGTAGGTTTAAATACAAATTGGAAACAGTATTTGGTAAGACTATGAAATAGCTAGTAGGTTTGAACATCAGTCAGAACTGATTTGGTATAGATGCAGTCTCTTCTGTATTATAATATTAAATGCCCAAATAGATTACAAGTGAAATTTACATTGTAGCTTTTGGATCCTGCTGTGCTGAGCTTGGTGGGTGAACAAGTTTCTTTTGCTTTGGAGAGAGGGGCATGACTGACTGATCAAGGTAGCTTTCGGACATTTGACCCAATGGAGACAGACGCTACTTGAATCTAGACGCCTCTAGATGCCTCTATAACCCTTGAGCCCCACTTGCTCCCCCTTGAACACAAACAACACTGGATTGGTGTAAAAGACATCGTTCGTCCAAACCATCTCTATCTATGCTCACACATCTGCAGTGAGTACAGTACTTCCCGAACTGTCGCGGACGTGGTTGCCGGGCCAGTTCGGTCGCTTAGCAACCAGTGAACAAAAGATAACCTCCCCCAATTGATAGTAGGGCTCAGGTTATAGTGGCGAAATAGGCTTACACCCTCCGTAACTAACAAGCATTTCACAACTGTGTACATAACTCCTAATGCCTGAATAGCGCGTCACTATTGTGTGAATGGGTATGCATCGTTGCCAAATGAACGGCGTCTTGGAAATTGCAAGGAGCGGTGGTTAGCATCCCTGTGGAATCATTAGCGTTGTTGTGCTGCTTGGATGGCTTACACCAATACCACTTTGTTCCCTGCCCTCAAATATATATATAGCTAACGATGGGTGCACTGTCTGCTTTTGAACCTGCCACCCCCCTGTCCCCCCCCCCCCCCCCTCCTCATTGATGTGCAGTAGGGAGGCAGAGACCAGCTAGCCAGCATCCAATCAGCTTCAACCTCATGCCTGAAAAATAGCAGTACTGTAGGAGAGTCGGGGTGCTGATCAAAGTGTTGCTGTCCACCTAGGTTTTGTGCGCAGTAATAATGTCCAACACTTTCCACCAGTTGACGCCACTATCGCTATTGATATATTATGTCTTTTATATATACTATATATATGTATTATATAAGTTATATATTTATGACATATATGTATTATACATGTGTTATATATATATGTATTATATATATGTATTATATATGTATTATATATAATACATATTTATATGTATTATAATATATAAGTTATATCCGGAACAGTGTTTAGGGGTAAAACTTACTTCTTACCCATATGCTATTTTCCTCAAATAACTGCACAACGCACACATTACAAAAACACGTCATTGGCTACAACAGTTTGCTGTGTAACACTAACAGCATGCCAAATTGTTGTCTCAGCACCTTTTCGGCCCTGGTAAGAAAAGGAAGAGGTAGGGAAAATGTTCTGGGGACATTTGGTTGTATTCACTATCAGCAGACCTGCCAACCGTTCAGATTTTCATGGAATCATCCAGATTTTCAGGCTCTGATTCAGCCGTCCCACGCAGAATCTCGATCATTCCATGAAAATTAATTTGTTTAGACAAATTTCTAAATATTTAATTCTTACTTCATCTTCCGAACACCGGAAGCCATGTCCCAGGGAGAGGGTATATAGCCTGGACCCACCGTGCTCTCGCCTCTTCAATGCTGCAGTTCTGCAGCCAGTGACCGCTAGGTCACAAACCCCCCAATAAGTAAGTAAGTAAGCTCTCGCCAGTCGCAAGCCGACAGCCGAGTCGTCAGCGCGGAGTAGCTGAAGGTACGTCCATTCAAGGAGGCGTCCCGCATTGTTGTTACTTGTACACTGTTACTTTATTGCGGTGGAAATTAATTTGCTTTATTTGTATTAAATACTTGTTGCTTGTACAATTTGTGTGATTTATATGCAACTTTATGTTGCAGAAGCCCGAAGCAGTTAGACGAACAACTGTGACGTGCTACACAGCCTTTTACGTTTGTCTTTAGTAAACTCGCACCGTGCAGTCAACCACGGACGGTCGAAAGAGACGGGGCCGGTTATAATGGCGGACACCCCGAGAACGCAACCACACGCACTCAGGGCGTAATCGATTAATCAACTCGGGTCACCCGAGCCACTTTTCGGCGCATGCGCACATCCTACACACTCGGGTTGAATAAACGAATACGCTTCTCCAAGCTTGGGGTGGAAAAAATGGTGGCTTAATCCAAAACCTTTTTTTTTTTTTAATAACCGATATAACTACAACAAAATAGGATTTAAAGTATATTATGATGGCATCGTTTAGTTATATTTCCATTTCACAAATCTAAGTTAACATAAAAAAGATGTATGACTAGTAGGTTGCTGTTATCCTGTAGGATGGTACTAGCGCAAATGTGACGTCATCGCTCCTACCAAACCCCAGCCAAGAGGTGGGTTACTGGGGTCGGGTCGTTTTGCACACGGCACGTGTATCACTCACGGTGTTCGATTTGAAATTCTGACGACTCGGGTGACCCGAGTCGCCTGGGTCGTGTTAATCGATTACGGCCAGTGTGATTCAGAGCCTGGGTGCCAGGGCCGCATTCAAGGTCCGTCTCGGAGGCGCCTCGGCGATGTCTCGGCGATGCTTTTTGGCCTATTTGCGTTCAGGGTGCGTCTCGGCGATGCCTCCCTTTTCAGTTAGGAGACAAAAAGCACCTCGAAAATGGCCACCATGTCCAGTGGTTTCAGCCAATCACAGCGCAGCTTTTCCATTGCAAATGGCCACCGCCTATGGGGGCGGCCATTTTCGAGACAACAAACTGCCTTTGCCGTTCAGACTAGCGTGATGTCAGGCCCGTCGCCGAGGCGCCTCCGAGATGGAGCCTGAACACGGCCCAGGTTGTGGGTCCCAAGAAGAAGGCGCCACGTAAGGTCAAGGCCCAGCACGTCGAGTCACGCGCAACCGTCACCAGCGCACACGCCCACCCTGGTGTCAGTACCGGTGTCACATGAATCCAATGAGTTAGCTGAGATGAGGGCTATCATGAAAGAAATGCAGACCCTGTCAGAGAGAAATACAGCCTTTGCAGAAAGGTTTGCAATACAGCCTTTGCAGAGAGCTTTGGGTACTGCACCGACACGCCCAATGGAGCTTCAGACAGAATGGGAAGGTGAGAGTGTTTATTTGGACCACCCTAACCTGGATGATGTAAGCCAAGAACAGGTGATTATGGCCGACCAAGTGCTTTTGGCACCTGATGGTGAGAGTTTCCCCGTATTCGCTGACCCGCATGATTATGGGTGGGAAACGGACGAGGAACCAGCGCCTGTGACACCGCCTAAACCTAATAAGGCTGTCACATAACGACGTTTCTCGCCAACGTCAGGAAGCGTTAGGCGCGCGTTGGTATTCCACCACTACCCCCACCCTGCCCCTTTTCTGGCCCACGCGTTATGGCCCTGTCAGACTACAACGTAATGATGTCAACGTAGGGAGAACGTGAAGAACGTTGAACTTCTCGGCGTAGTATGCAAATTTGGGCACAAGTTGAACGTGGATGCAGCGTAGTGGACGAGAGCGTAACGTCGGTAAAGCGTAGTGATACCGTCATTCAACGAGAGAGGACAACGTCACTACGCTCACAGAACGTTATGAACGTTATTCCAACGCCAGAAGAATGTTACGTGACGTTACCTACGTCATGAGACGTTGAACGTACGTTGAATGCACGTTCTCCTGATGTTCTCCTGACGTTCTCCTGACGTTCCCATTACGCCACATGGGCATTTGCACTTGGTTTAATGTGGGTCAATGTAGTGGAACTTAGTTGAACGTAGTGAGCAGCGTTGGAAAAATGTCCGTTTAACGTCATTGACGTTCACTGAACATGAACAGAACGTACGGCGAACGTAAACCCTTACGTTCGAGCTACGTCGAAATTTTTGAACATGTCCAAAACCTCGACGTAATGTGACGTAGCTCGACGTCAGTCTAACGTCATCATAACGTAATCCAACGTACATCAACGTAATGACGAAAAATCGCCACGTTAGGCTCACGTTCGCTTGTTACATCGTAGTGTGACAGGGGTATTAAGGAAATTCAAATTAAATGAACAAATCTTGAAATACTTTGGCTCCACTTGGCGCCCTTCTACTTTGAAAACGTACAAATGTCACCTTAAAAGATGGTCACTTTGGGTCTATGAACATGACGTTCCAATTTTGAATACCGAATTGAATGATGTCTTAAGGGGCTGTCACACTACGACGTATGGCGTTAGTGTATGCCGTCGCATACAGCATCATAGGTTACGTATACGTTGGGATACGTCAAGTACGCTCGGGATACGGCATCATAGGTCAGTGTAGGTCAAGCCGCTAAAAATTGTTGTGCATGTTCAAAATTTTCAACGTATGTCTTCATATGGCTCATACATTTCTCGTACGCTCGGCATACATCAGTGTATGTTATGCACACGTTAGGGGTAGGTCGGGATAGGTTGGAACACGTTACCCGTTACGTTGAACCGGCACCCTCTGCATATCTCTGGCGTATATAACAAACTCACAACGTTCTGTAAAAGGGCTGTCACATTATGACGTATAGCCTTACCGTATGCCAACATATGTGATTTTCTACCAACACGTTGGCGTACGGCGTCATACATTACGTATACTTTGGGCATATGTCAGGTACGTTCGGGATATGGCGTTATACATTGGCGTGCGAGGAGGCTCCGAAACAATTTTTGTGCATGTTCAGAATTTTCAAAGTGTGTTGACATGTGGCTCATAAGTTCCTCATATGCTATGTGTACGTAGGGGTACGTCAGCATAGGTTAGGAGCACGTTAGGGATACGTCAGCGTACATTACTCATACGCTGGACCTGTCACCTCCAACTGTCAAACCAGACGGGATGGCCGAATGAGTTAGAGCGTCCGTCTCCCGTGCTGGTAGATCGTGGGTTCGAGTCCCGGTCGAGTCAAACCAATGACTTTAAAATTGATACTTGTTGCTTCCTAGCCAGGCGCTCGGCATTATTAGGATAGGGCAAGGACTGGTGTGCTCAGTGTCAGGATAATGTGACTGAGTGGGATACCAGGTCATGGTGCCGGCGGCTTGGTTTCCCAGTGGGACAGCACTATAAAGTTGCCATGAGTGCGCACTGTCACAAGTCGGTACCCGTCCTCATATGACCTTAGATGTTGCTAGGACGTAAAACAACAACAAACAAACAAACAAATCCAACTGTCAAAATACGTCCCAATACGCCGAGTATATGTCGTCATATGCTTTGCATACGTCGATATACGGTAAGGATACGGTAGACATACGCCAGCCATATGCTGCGCATACGCTTCATACCTTGCTGGGACACCCCGCAGTGCAAAAAGTGTGCCGTATGCCGACCTATTTTGATTTTCAAATAATGTTGACACGTTACGCACACGCCGCCCCCATACGTAGTAGTGTGACAGGGCCTTTAGATTACTTGCGTATGTATTTTGAGACCGGTGTGTGTCACAGAGCAATTAATACCGCTCGATGTGCCCTAAGTTTGATCTTACCGAGAAATGGGGAAAGCACGATTGGAGAACATTTTTTGATTAGATGGTTCTGCAAGAGTTGCTACGAACAAAGGCCTCCCCAACCCAAGTATGCCAACTTCTGGTCTATTGACGTCGTTTTGTTGTGGTTGGAAGGCTTGGGAGCCAACACCCGCTTGTCGCGAAAATTACTGTCGTTTAAGCTAACAATGTTATTACTAGTCACGTCTCATAGAGGACAAACTATCCTAAACCTGTCCGTCGACAGGATGATTTGCACTAAAAAGACTTACATTTAAGCTCAAAACCCTACTGAAGCATAATCAATTGGGGCAACCTCTAGATTCGATAACTCTTTACGATTATCCCAAGAATAGGAGACTTTGTGGTAAGGACATTATCTAGAACGTACGGCACCAATCAGAAGGAGCAACAGCCAATTGTTGTTGTCGTATATTTCCCCTTTCGGACCAATTGCCCGAGCGACGCTGGTTCGCTGGACCTTGAAGGTGTTAGAATTAGCTGGTAATGTGGTATAGACACTACGCAATACAGATGCGCGAAAAGGAAGAAGGCAAGGCGGGGGTGGAAATAGAGGCGTTTATTTACGCCTCAGACAGGCAGAGTATACAGAGGAATGAAAGAGAGGCTTGTGAAGAGCAGCAGTAAAGAGGCTCATAAGGAGCAACAATGTAATGTAATGTGAACAATAAATGGAAGAAACGTACAGAGGCTCATGAGGAGCAACAGCAAGGAGGGCTCATGAGGAGCAGTGAGGAAATGTACATGATAAATAAAAGTTCAGTTCGAGTCAAATGTCAGTAGATGAGTGAGGGGGTGCCGAGGAGCCCTCCACCGCTGGAAGAAAAGAGTATAAGGAAGAAGATGGGTGGGTGGGTGGAGGAAAAAGGGAAGAGAGCTGGAAGGCGGCAGGAGGGCGAGTGCCTGAGGGAGGCCGGCGGGCGACCTTATAAGGGAAGGGGGGGGCGACAGCAGGTGAGGTGTGAATGCTGCCGGCCCGGGGGAGGGGGAGAGGTGGCGAGCAGCGGGCGTCGGGTGAGGCGCGAATGCTGCGCGACACGGGGCCGGGGGGAGGTGGCGGCGCGCGGCGGCGTCGGGCGAGGTGAGAAGGCAGCGCGACAGCGCGGGGTGGGGGAGGGTCTCTTCCTCTCCTCGCATCAAACGTAATGCTACGCATTACGACCGATGCGCGAAAAGGAAGAAGGCAAGGCGGGGGTGGAAATAGAGGCGTTTATTTACGCCTCAGACAGACAGAGTATACAGAGGAATGAAAGAGAGGCTCATGAAGAGCAGCAGTAAAGAGGCTCATAAGGAGCAACAATGTAATGTAAGTGGAACAATAAATGGAAGAAACGTACAGAGGCTCATGAGGAGCAACAGCAAGGAGGGCTCATGAGGAGCAGTGAGGAAATGTACATGATAAATAAAAGTTCAGTTCGAGTCAAATGTCAGTAGATGAGTGAGGGGGTGCCGAGGAGCCCTCCACCAAAAAAGGCGGAGAGGGCTCGCGGCGCGCCCGAGGGGGCGAGGCGGGGGAGTAGGGTGGACCGGCAGAGAGGGCGCACCGCGTCAGGGGTCAGGTTCCCTCTGGGGGCGGCGAGTGTCCGGGGCCTGCGTCGACAGGGAGCGGGCGGCCAAAAAAAGAGGAGGCCCGCTCCTTGGCGAGATCCGGTGAGGAGGTCCGACGAGGGTCGAGCAGGGGGGCAGCGAAGTCCTCAGGGCTGGGTGGGGTGGCGGTCGGGGTCGGGTCGGGCGGGTTGCTGAAGGCGGTGTCGTGGGGGTCGGCGACTGTGATGTCGGCAGAGGGCTCCTCGTGAGGCTGGGCTGGGCTGTGGTCTGAGGCGTGAGGTCCGAGGTGATGATCCCCGGCTGTGACTGGGCGGCGCTGCGATCGGTTGTCGCTGGGAGGTTGTCGGTGGAAGGCGGTGTCGTGAGGGTCGGCGGCTGTGATGTCGGCAGAGGGTTCCTCGTGAGGCTGGGCTGGGCTGTGGTCTGAGGCGTGAGGTCCGAGGTGATGATCCCCGGCTGTGACTGGGCGGCTCTGCGATCGGTGGTCGCTGGGAGGTTGTCGGTGGAAGTCGCGGGGCTGTCGGCAGTGGTGAGGGTGAGGCGCCGGGAAGGGCCCCCCGGGCCGGCCGGGGGGAGGCCGGCGGATCAAAAATCCGCCGAGGTGGGGGTCTGGCGCTCACGGGCTTGTTTCGTCATGCAATCGGCCTCGCTGTGCATAGTTAGGATGCGCCGCACGTTGGCGCAGTAGGCACAGACGTGACGGCGCCTGTCCCCCGCCTCGCCGTGGGCCTCCCCGACGGGGGCCCGATCGCACGAGGCGGGGTCGCGGTTCCAGGCCGGGCAGGGGGCCCCGTGGGTGTGCCTGTCGTAGGTGGCGCGGGCGTCGACTTGGGCTCGGGGCAAGTGTGCGCCTCGGTGTGGCAGGGTCGAGTGGGCGGGCTGGGGTGCTGGCGGCTTGGTGGTCGGGCATGGCGATGCACTCGACCCTCAGGAGGTTGAGTGCTACCGGGTCATGCCACCCGTGGGGGAGCCTTCCGTCCGCAATCCAAGTGAAGACGGTCTCGGAGTATCGACGGACGGTCGGCCACGGGTAGATGAGGTTATCCCGGGACAGTGTAAGGTGGTGGTGGTGGAGTCCCTGGGCGGAGTGGGCGGGGAAGTCGGGGTGGTCAATGAGGGTGAGAAGGGCGAGGTTATACTCGTCTTTCGTTGCCTCGCCCCTCTTCACCGGTTTTCTTTCAGGCCCCCTCTCTACCAGATCCGATGGGAATATGTAGTGAGCGTCGCGCCTCGGCGGAGGCCAGGATATCCCGGACGGCGTCGGCCGCGGATACGGGGGAGTGCCGCGATCGGTTCCTCGTGGTAGGCCGTCGACGTGGCAGGGGGTGCTTGTGTAGCGAAGATGGCGGTACCTCTCGTACTCTGGGTGAGCCGCCCCGGGCAGAGTTGCCTGAGGCGGGGGCGGGGGCCGGGCTCCGGCGGCGGCGCGCGCCCGAGGCGCTGCGCGGCAGGGCAGCGCCTGGCGTCTGGGGCAGGGGGCCTCTGGTGCGGGCCGGGCCTCCCCGGCCTCCAGGGCTTCCATCCGGGCGTGAATGTCGGCGGCGGTCTGGCGCACGTCGGCGGCAGTCTGGCGCTGCGCAAGCTGGAGGCGCTGGAGGGCTTCCAGTATTGCCGAGGTCTCGGTGCCCGAGGGCCGGTCCGAGGGCGCCGCGGGAGACGCCGAGGCTGAGGCCGGAGACTCGTCCCGCCGGGGCGTTGAGGATGGCCCCGGGGTGCGGGGGCGGCGGTCCGGGAGCCCTTGCGTCCTCTTCCTTTTCCTTGAGGCATGGTGTAGCCTGAGGTGAAGCAGCGGTCCGAGGTGGAGACGGATGAACCCAAGCAGGAAAAAGGGAAGAGAGCTGGAAGGCGGCAGGAGGGCGAGTGCCTGAGGGAGGCCGGCGGGCGACCTTATAAGGGAAGAGGGGGAGGCGGGGGGCGACAGCAGGTGAGGTGTGAATGCTGCCGGCCCGGGGGAGGGCGAGAGGTGGCGAGCAGCGGGCGTCGGGTGAGGCGCGAATGCTGCGCGACACGGGGCCGGGGGGAGGTGGCGGCGCGCGGCGGCGTCGGGCGAGGTGAGAAGGCAGCGCGACAGCGCGGGGCGGGGGAGGGTCTCTTCCTCTCCTCGCATCAAACGTAATGCTATGCATTACGAACCAATGCCAACAGCACACCACGGTGGGGGGGGGTGGGGGGGGGGGGGGGGGGGGGGGGGGGGGGGGGGGGGGGGGGGGGGGGGGGGGGGGGGGGGGGGTGGGGGGGGGGTGGGGGGGGGGTGGGGGGTGGGGGGGGGGGGGGGGGGGGGGGGGTGGGGGGGTGTGGGGTGGGTTGGGGGGGGTGGTGTGTGTTTGGGGGGGGGGTGGTGGGGGGGGGGGTGGGGAGGGTGGGTGGGGGGGGGGGGTTTGGGGGGGGTGGGGGGGCACCACGGCACGGCCAGGGGCTATGAGGCTTAGTTTAAGGACTAGCAAAAAAATTGCAATGGTGAGGAATGCCTCATGGCGGGATGCATTGCAAGTTTCTTGGGGCGGTATATTACCATAAAGACATAATGGATCGAGGATCAGTACAAAGAGATCGACGCCAGGTACGACAAGAGCGCCAACCCCCTGTACCCCGGCCCCCCTGGGGCCTCTGCCTGGAGACGGCTAAACCACACCCCAGTGGACGCCAACAGTTAAACGCCGCCCCCCACCCTCCACACCCCCCCTCACAGCTTTCCCCATCCTGCTCCCCTTCCATCTTGAAAATCGAGGCGTATCTGGGGGGGGGGTGGCACAATCATGCCAATTTTTTTATATCACACGTCCTAGCAGGCTTATATGATTTCAGAAATTCCCTACCCAAAGCTACCAAACGGCTCTCCCTGGGACTTGGCTTCCGGTGTTCGGAAGATGAAGTAAGAATATTACAGTTAAACTAGACTTACCTGTAAGTTGATGTGTTACTAGGATTCTTACGAAGATCAGGAGCCCACCCACCCAACCCAAATTTTGCTAGAAACCTGTTTCACTGTTGGCAAAAGATAGGAAATATTTATATTGAATATAACTAAGGAAATAATAATATTGACATAAAAGAGAAGATATTTAGACGATGGATGGGCAGTTAGTTAGTTCTAGAATTAGAGTTAGGGAATTTCTTCATTCTAGGAAGGCTGGTGAGAGCATGGTGGGTCCAGGCTATATACCCTCTCCCCTGATCCTTGTCTTCGGTTTGTAAGATTCTTAAGAATCCTAGTAACACGTCAACTTACAGGTAAGTCTAGTGTAACTGTAGTATTCTTATTGCAGAAGAATAAATATAATTACCCCCCAAAAAGTTGTTGATTAGTCATATTACACATTATGGGTTTTTAACATAGAAACTATGCATATTAGAATTTATTTAGTAGATTTCTGTCTTATTCATTTTTTCGAATTGTTATATAAATATATCTCTAGTAAAGATTATTATATGTATAATAGATTATTATTTTATTGGTTCTCTGTTTGTGTTTGCATTGGTCACCGTAGTGTGCATGAAGAAATTTGATATGTAACAAATGTTGATGAAGACGTGCGGTATAGACTATTAGGATTTCCATGATATTATTTTAATTTTAAATGAAATGTTGGCAGGTCTGAGTCAGGTAGATGATGCCTCAAAGCAGACAACGGGTGGAAAGGATAATAATAATAATATATTTATTTCCACATGATCAATGTACACACAAGTTGATATTTATATCAGTAATTCTTTTCACATGAAAAAGGAGAAAGCAGAAGTACAATACTTATTAGGTTCTTTCCCCATTTAAAAATAACACAGATGCATTGCTTACACCATAGAAATAATAAATAGAAAGATAAAAGTTAAACGCATATCAACATTACCCTCAATACTGTAAATTACATCTCAATATTTATGTACTAGACTACTATGTGTTTTCCCTTTAATAAAGCTTAAATATTTTCGTGTTATACATTCGTTGAAATTAAATGCAGCTAGGCATGGTCTACGTCATGCACAGTGGAATGGATGTCCCCAAGTTGTGTTACTCTGGGATGTTGACGGTCCATAGAGTATGCTACAAGGTTATTTGTCTGATTGAGCATCGGAAATTTACATGTTAAGAAAAGAGGACTTTGTCAGGATTTTCTTAGTTTTTTTTGCATTCACTAGACATCTAGAATTATAGTCTCAACATGTTCTAAGTACCCCGTCACTTTGTAATCTGATAGTAAAGTTGTTATGGCTAATCAACTCTTTTAGTCAGTTTCGATATATTTATCACACATGCGTTACCTTGATTCAGTGGTGCTTTCTGAATGGCACAAGATCCATTTGAAGTAACCAGAATATAGATGTATATGTAAAAGTGTCTTTCGATTATATCATTTGAGGGAAAGGTAAAGTTAACGTCTAACCTCTGTTCAACATTGAAGGCGCCGTCAAGAAAGTTCCTCACACCTACGCTGAGCGATAGTGCCTTACGACAAGAGAAGTCGCAAGTTGGCCTTGGCACCAAGCGAAAGAACCCCAGACTTCAGAACAGTAAGTTGGATTTTATAGTCTATATTTTGACCAGTTTCAGGTTTTATGGTTTAAAAAAAAACACAATTCCTTTTGATACAAATCGGTGTATTTAACCGTTTTAGAATGATATGCGAGTTTTAACATTTGTTGGCCTAACAAGCCAAAAACAAACCATAGGCATTTTCTGTTGAACATGCACAGTGAGCTGCTATTCGGTACATCAGTTCTTGCAATTGCCATCAGAGGGCCGATTGGTGGTGGGAAGTCCTCTATAAGACCTTTTCCACACAGATTGCTCGCCACTCAGCGGTTACCAACATTATTTCATCCACTGGTATCAGAGCGCAGGTTGGTGGTGGAAATCCTCTATAAGACCTTTTCCACAGAGATTGCTGCACATCGATCTGTTAT
Source organism: Branchipolynoe longqiensis (assembly GCA_030323885.1). Classification (NCBI taxonomy): domain Eukaryota; kingdom Metazoa; phylum Annelida; class Polychaeta; order Phyllodocida; family Polynoidae; genus Branchipolynoe; species Branchipolynoe longqiensis. The sequence continues at coordinate 4,768,971 of CM059197.1, read as the reverse complement.
CCACAACATTCAGAGGGCGTTTTTTTCTTTTTCTTTTTTCTTTTATACTGTCTATCATGGATAAGTCTGAATAGACTTGTTTTCACCATTAGACAGTTTGTCAATAGAAAGCCCGAGTCTACACTTTTACCGACCCAAGGGATTTATAACCGCCCACACCACATAGATATGGTATGAGAGCAACTGGCCTTTGATGACGCTGTAAGTTATACACAGCGGTGGAAATCCAAATTGGCAGAGGTGGGGGCACAGGGAATCGAACCACTGACCTTCAGATTAGGAGTCCGACCTAGAAAAAAGTCAGACACTCTAACCACTCCGCCACAGAGAACATGGGGTGTTTAGGTAAATGGTAAATGGGTGTTTAGGAAAAGAGTGTTAGCAATGTCCTACTTACACATATAACCTCTACTCTCTGACTGCAGGTGCCAAGAACCTGCCGAACCTAACTGAGAATACCGAGAGCCAATCGAACCCTGATCACAACAAGCCAACCGCGTCAGGGCTCGGGAGTAAACCGCTGACGTCTGAAGTCCGCGACTGGTGGAAAGGTCTGAGCGCTTCTCTTAGCAGCTCGGACTCCGATCACTGAGCTACTTACTTACCCAGTGGAGAACTTGATTACTGGGAAACGGTAGCATCTCCGGCCTTCGCAGGCTTCAGGAGGGCTAATCAAGTTTGACCACAACCCAGAGTAGTGGGATAAGTGTATATTATATATTTCTTCGCTTAGTTTGTTCTGAAATTAATTCCGGTCTAGAACTTCTGGTATAGTGTCACCACCTCTTGCTAAACATGAGGGTGGCCATATTTTATATTTAGTTTACATAATTTCATTCTAAAGTGATATATTTCAAACTCAGCATCTGCGTTTCGTGGAACATCTCCAAATATGGTCGAAGTGACCTACTTATTCATTTGACCTACATCCACCAAAGCTGCTGTTCTTTGAACAGATACTGCTGTGGGTGACGCTATTTGGCCGTGTAGGTGGCGCCACGCGCAATGGTGCCAAGCACTGCGCAACCCGTTGATTCTGATTCTTAATATTTATTTGAGTCTTGCCATTATTTATTTAATTCTTCCCATTATTTATTTAATTCTTAGCTATTAACATTACTACATAGCCAAGATGTTGGAATTAAAGATATTTCTAATGTCGAACTTTATGTCGAGGAATCACCTTTTTTTTTCCTTTTCTTTTAATTTAAAGAGACTCCTAGACGTGAATAATTTATAAACTGACACAATGCCAAGTGTGACTGGTTATTGTGTTGGTAATAAACAGTGACGTATTCTTGCTACCACTGACTGCATGATCGCCGAGCAGCTATGGCGTCTAGAATAATAAGTCAGAATCCTATTAAATGGTTGATAAATGATAACTATGATATGACTTTAAAAAAAAAATTTTAACACGTTTTATTGATATCTAGGATATTGAAAATGGGTCTAATTTGCATATTACTCTAGTACTACTAGATCTTGCCAACCTTCGAGGGTGAGGCAACAACTTAATGAATTTATTACTGCCATGTTAAATTGTCATGTTATAGTGAATACTGACATCCGATTGGTTAACATTGCAGGAGCCCGCCACACCCAATGGCATAGATGAGAAAACCATGCGCTCACAGGTTAATAATCTCTAATAAGCGATATTTAATTGTCAATTAATTACTGCATATTGCTTTCTCTGTGTCACTTCGCACAGTGTGCCTGTTTTGCACTGATCATTCAGTTCTTTCTATTTGTGACATCTGTTTGCAATATACCGGGCTATATGTAGAGGAACAAATGTAAATTATCTCACATTGTAAGCTAGTGTGTATGTATTATCTCCAAGAAGAGTCATGTATATATAATTAACCTAATATATATGATCGCCAAGAAGAGTTATAAATATATATATATATACCGTTCTGATATGACCTTGAATGTTGACAGGACGTACAACTCCAACATACAAAACAAACATATATATGATATGTAATATATGATATCCATATTATATATAATACTATTTATAATTATAGCCTATATAGGTAGTATGCATATATAATATATGGTATGTATATATATATGTATATACAGATGAACCTCGATCCAACAGACACCGATGCAACAGATTCCAGATCCAATGGACACAATCCGCTAGAGTGAATATCTGAATATTTCCGCACTTTAAGAGAACTAGTTATTAGGGAACAGTATCAGCGAGGCAAGCAGTTGACAGATTTTTTAAACGCAATGATCCTGAACCCCAGCATTCTGAACCCCAGCCTCCTGAACCCCAGTCTTCTGAACCCCAGTGTTTATTTTCGTACCCCCCGGAAAATGTTGTCGCTGCAACGGACAAACGGCTTTAACAGACAACTGCTCCCCCCCTATTAGTCCGTTGGATCAAGGTTCATCTGTATATATACCTATGACTCTTCTTGGAAAGCCTATATATTATATATAATATCTCCTGATCTATACATACACACATGTTTCCCTTTTGGTTGTTTTCAATGTGTTCTTTATGTTTATGCATACATTTGTGCCGATGCATACAGCTCGCCTTGGTTTCACTTGTATAGTCTATCCATGCTAACCTAGTCAAGGGGGCTCCTCAGTACCTCAGTAGCAATGTTGCACCAGTATAGAATGCGGTACCAGTAAGTTGATATGGGGTCCTTCGTAAAGCCCCACATGTGATCATTCCTAGAAATCAAGAGGTCCGATAGGCCAGTGTAATACCTTCAAAACGTCACCCTTTTGTAAACACTTCTGTAGTGTTTCGGACTTACGTTGAAAACCAACTGGTGACCGAGTTCCAAACACCCCTGGTTAAGTTCCAAACATTCTGGTTAAGTTCCAAACATTCTGGTTAAGTTCAAAACACTGGTTAAGTTCAAAACACCCTGGTTAAATTCAAAATCCTGTATTAAAGTTCAAAACTCTGGTTAAGTTGAAACACTGGTTAAGTTCAAAACAATGGTTAAGTTCAAAACACTGGTTAAGTTCAAAACAATGGTTACGTTCAAAACAATGGTTAAGTTCAAAACAATGGTTAAGTTCAAAACAATGGTTAACTGGTTAAGTTTGAAACCCTGGGGCAAAGTTCAAAACCTTCGTTAAGTTCAAACATTCTGGTTAAGTTCAAAACCCTGGTATAAATTTAAAAAAACACTTGTTAAGTTCAAAACCCTGTGTTAAAGTTCAAAACACTGATTAAGTTCAAAACCCTGTGGTAAAATTAATAAAAATTGGTTAAGTTCAAAACCTTGTGGTTAAGTTCCAAGCACGGGATAATTTCAAAACACACAGGTTAAATTCAAAGCCCTGTGGTAAACTTTAAAAGACTGGTTAAGTTCAAAACACTGCAGTTAAGTTCAAAATCCTGTGGTAAAGTGCAAAACACTGGTTAAGTTCAAAACACCAGTTAAGTTCAAAACAATCTTGTTAAGTTCAAAACAATCTTGTTAAGTTCAAAACAATGTCATTAAGTTCAAAACAATCTCGTTAAGTTCAAAACAATCTCGTTAAGTTCAAAACAATCTTGTTAAGTTCAAAGCAATCTTGTTAAGTTCAAAACAATCTTGTTAAGTTCAAAACAATCTTGTCAAGTTCAAAACAATTTCATTAAGTTCAAAGCATTCTCATTAAGCTCAAAACACCCTCATTAAGTTCAAACACTGGGTACATTCAAAACACTGGTTAAGTTCAAAACACTATGCTCTCAAATGCAAAAAACGCCAGTGTTCAAATTGTATTTTGACAACGACGATTAGCCTGTGATGGTTGCGGGTGAAAAAAAATCAATTTTATGCGGGTATGGGTTTGGCTTGATTTATTGGGGTTTACGCCCTAGAAATATTTGTTATTACGGGTACCGACTTGTGACACAGTGCACACCCATGGCATCTTTATAGTGTTGCCCCACCAGTTGGTTAGTTGCAGTTTTACGTCCTGGCAATATCTAACGTCATATCAGGATTGGTACCGACTAGTGACAGTGCACACCCATGGGGACTTTATAGTGCTTCCCCACTGGGAGACTATACCACCAGCACCATGACCTGATATCGCACTCAGTCACATTATCCTGACACTGAGCCAACCAGTCCTTGCCCTGTCCTAATAATGCTGAGCACCTGGCTAGGAAGTGACAACTATCAACTTTTAAGTCATTGGTTTCACTCAACCAGGGTTCGAACCCGTGGGTTTTAATCCCACGATCTATATATATGAGTGACACTGGTTATATCAGAAGAACAAACCTGCGTCAAGATAGCAAAGAATTCTTTAGACTTCTTTCCTCATGAGGCCACTTCATAGCTAAATTTAAGTATAATTATCTACCATATGCCAATTAAACAAAAAATATTTAGGGCGACATGTGGCTTCGTTTGGAATCTCTAAAACAAAAATGTTAATGATTTTTATTTCATTTTTTAAATCGTGAATAAATTTAGTTATAATGACACAGCAAAGCAAACGAAACAAAAAGAATGAAATCCACAATCATTAAATGAACTTGACGATTACAAAGTGTAGTTTTTGTTGGACTAATTTGAGCTGCTACATGGGCATTATTATGTTGGAAACACGGGCTCTCATCCCATCACCGAAGTGCTGCAAAATTTAGCGTTGTCAATACTTGGACGGTTGACCATTTGCAATATGAGGTGCCCTATAGACCTATTTCATATGACGTCAGCATTCTGATCTGAAACCACTAATAGCCACTCACATAAAATCCAAATGGCAACATGAGTGGGATGAAAACATTAATAAACTTAAAGAAATTGAACCATCTGTGGGAAAGCCACCACAGACTCATGCGGGAGGTCGGCGGGACCGAGTGGTCCTTAGCCGCTGCCGTATTGGCCACTTGTGGCTTACACATGCTTTTCTGCTCAAGGGGGAACCTCCCCCTGAATGTATTGGGTGTCAGTCCCCGCTGACACTCAAACACATTTTTACTAAGTTGCGTTGATGTTTTGGCCCTGTGCCAACAGTTCTACACTGCAGACAGTATGCATGACCTTTTTACTAAGGTAAAACAGGAAAACATTTTAGCCTTTTTGAGGGCAGCTGGACTGTACCACCTCATATAGTTTACTAAATAGATTCTATCAATTATTAATAAAACTTTTCTTTTTCTATGGGAATTTGTTTCCCTTAACATGATTGTGAGCTTTCTAATTTAATGAGTGTCTATTGGCACATAATTGATTGTCTGCTTTTACATGTAAAAGCGATGGTTTGAACAAAAAACAAACATTTCTCGCCATGAATATGGCCTATGCTGCCGACACGGCGTAAAGCAACCACCAATCAATCAATCAATCAATCAATCAAGCATACATATCTAGGTCAGTGCGTGCATATTTTGGCTGCAGGACGACACACTGCCACACTGCAAACTCAATGGCTATGAGCAATCTTCATACAGAAAAAGTTAAATATCTTTAAAACCACATCACCTAGACACAAACACCTTGGAACACATATAGAAAACATGTTTAACAAAAAGATTATATTAAATTGATAAGGTTAGGGTTCTGCATTTCTATAGATTTGGAATAAAACTAACGTTTTTCACTGCGTGTACCGGCAAACTCAATGCATTGTCAATGGTTGTGAGCAATCTTCATACAGAAAAAGTTAAATATTTCTAAAAGCACACGACCTAGACACAAACCGTTTGGAACACATATAGAAAACATGTTTAACAAAAACATTATATTAAATTGATAAGGCTAGGGTTCTGGATTTCTATAAATTTTGAATAAAACTGACGTTTTTCACTGCGCGTACCGGCAAACTCAATCGCAGTGTGCCTTCGTTCTGCGGCCAAGCTGCGCGCGCATACATGATGTTTATAAACATTGAAATAGGTCTATACGTCCTGATACAGGCTTATAGCCTACACTGTACACAATCAGTAGTCGATAAATATAGTGTCATGACTTTGGAGAACTTTTTAGTTTCTTCCTTCAATTAAAATCAGCAATTCATTTTCACAAATGTTTAAATATATAGATCCAATTGTCATTGTTAGCTTTCGACGTGTTTATTGTTGCAGATGTCCTCCTCTACTCTGTCCTCGGACATGCATCGTGTATCTAGCTTCTATACCTCTATAGACTCTGGTAGACCTTTCTGTGATCTATTTTTAGACAGTATTGATGCGCATGTAATTAATTTACAGGTCGTCACCTACCATGATTTACTCGTACTCATCAGCTTCTGATCTTGTTAGGCTTACAAGCCTGTATCAGGTCGAGGCCTGTCAATATCTGAGTTATTCGGATTATAAGCATCGAGTACCGGATGTCTGCAATATCGCAGTCCCTGCCAATGTTTGATTTGATTGATCATATAAGATAAACAAAAGTTCATTGATTTCTGGCAATGAAATCCACCTGTGTAAGTAAGCTTCATAGAAAGCGACAATAGAATTTCACATTTGGAATTCCTATAACCAAAAAAAAGACCATTTCAATTTCAGTAATTTCAACAAAATCACATCATTGGAGGAAAAGGTTTACTTTTAGTCTGTTGTCTAATAGGGGCATACAACTGACCAGTAACGCCCTGTCTTATAACGTACATTGTGTCGATATTATAATTTACATTGTATCGATATTATAATTGAAATTGTGGTGATACCGCTTGTGCTATTGTATGTAATCTAGACAGTTGTGTTTGTGTGACAACTCTGTCAGTAATGAAAAATTTGATTCGGAAATTTCGCACACGTCGTGGTGGGAGGCTGAACTAACTATACAGAGTGCATTTTGCCTGGGAAGTATTAATGTGCTTGTAATTATATATTGAATATAATCTTATATTGTGCTAATCATTATGTGTTTCAGTTGAGGACCAAGGAAGGACACAGCTATATATTAATCAAAGGATTTGTTTAGTTTGTTATTTTAAAATTATTACATGGTTATATTTCTATTTATTAACAGTACGCAAATTATATATATTTACTAAGTTTTACCATGTAGTTTTAGGAAGAGCACTGCATTTACTTTATTTATATGTGTGTTTATATATTTATTTATTTGTTAGTTTATTTATTTGACTTCAATCAATACTGACAGGTTCAGTGTTTGATGAATTTTGAACTATAAGGTGGTTGTGAAGTGCTTAGTTTTAGATTCAGTGTTTGATGAATGTGTCACTATAAGGATGGTTGTTAAATGCTTACCGTTAGATTCAGTGTTGATGAATGATTCACTATAAGGGTGGTTGTTAAATGCTTAGTGTTAGATTTAGTGTTTGATGAATGTGACACTATAAGGATGGTTGTTAAATGCTTACCGTTAGATTCAGTGTTGATGACTGATTCACTATAAGGGTGCTTGTTAAATGCTTAATGTTAGATTTGGTGTTTGATGAATGATTCACTATAAGGGTGCTTGTTAAATGCTTACCGTTAGATTTGGTGTTTGATGAATGTGTCACTATAAGGGTGGTTGTTAAATGCTTACCGTTAGATTTGGTGTATGATGAATGCCTCACGATAACCTTTGAGGATAAAGGATTTGTAGATCATCATATCAAATCCTGATTAGTCATGATCCGTGTTCAACTATGTCCAGAACCTGCTGGCTTTGAAGACTGAATCGGTCACCATGTTGCAGATCACATCCTTGGCCATTCCATTTGGCTGTTTGTAACCTAAGCTTGTGACAGGCGTGATCGCCACTCGCCCATACGAATACCTATTTGGGTCATTCTCTGAAACTGGGCACTAATGTGTGACATGGAGACCAAAAGTTTAATTAAACCTTGCAAATATAGCAAAATTCATGTCCAGGTGAAGGTTTACATGGTGTGCACATATTCGAGTTGAAAAAAAAGGTGTTTTATTTTTTTATTTTTGTTATCTACAAATTGTTAAAATCACTCATATAGCACAGAAATCAAGCACCCATCCAGAACACAAACCACACAAGATTGCATAGATAACAGTTAAGAAAACAAGATTATGTCTTAAAAACAAAAGTTGGACAAAAGTTGGACAAAAATGGTTTTGGTAAATGCACGGTGTTGATGTGCAAATTTCAAACTCAAAATCATACAAGTGTACTTTTGATACATTTTTGTGGGGTAGATTAAATACATGTAGTATTGCTAACATGCTTAACACACAGAGGCAACAATAACTATTTGACTTGCTACCAAAAAAAAGGAAGAATTAATTATCACTATCGTAACGTGGAAACCAAATATGTGGTGCGCAGCTTCAGAAAACGACACATTTATAAAAGTATCCAAGTGCAACCCGCCCTGACATGGACCCATGTGGTTTGCTGATAAGATGTAGCCCTACAACTTGTCATCTTGTCCCTAGTTCTTCCATTCCGGAAAGCCAGCCACTGGTTCCGTGACCGGGATAATTCACTGAGAAACTCGTGGGACATGATAAATATGCATATATGTGTGATGTATAAGCATTATGCGAGAATACAGGCACGGAAGGGAACTATTATTCATTATTGTTACTGTACATGCTGCTCTGGGTTGGCTCCCTGCTTCTCAATCATGTGACCAGTGGCGCCGCCACCGGTCCGACTCGTCCCAAACGGACGGCATGTGTCTGTTCTAACCATTTGTGCAAAAGCTTATTCAGCATGGTCCATCACTGTAATGTTGGTTTCAATCAGAGTTAAGTGAAGTGGAGTTCCGATTAGACAGGTATAATCAGAACACTTACCCTTGCAAATTTTAGAGCTCGCAGTTTGATTGGTCTGACCATTTTGTAGTCAATGGGTTAGGGGAACAGCGCCATCAGAAAAGAGCCAACATCCACACTAATTATGATTTTCACAGAGCATGAATCAAATATTGCGCGACCTCAAACCGTAGCCTAAGTAAAACCTTTGACTCAATGGACATGGTCCCGTGAGTCTGTTTAGGGTGAACCGATTTCTCCAATGCCTTAGTTTAGAGCGATTGTGAATGGGTCTGCAAGTGAGTGATTCACCGTCCTAAAATAAGCTGCAGTGTATTGCATATTATAAATATAAATTGATTGGCTAATGATTACATTTGGAGTAATAGTGTATGCAAATGCCGATATCTAAATATTTGTTTTTAAAAAGCTCCCATGGCATAAGGATCAATAATTGTGCTAAGTATGAACTATAGGGTATAAGGGAAAGTCTCCAAATGATGTTTAATTATTAAGTTAGAGCTAAGATCAAGTTCCAAAAAGGAGTGTTGATTTATTTCAATGTGGTAACTATCTATATAATAATGATGATATAAATTTAATGTACGTCAAGTAATGTAACTAATTTATTCAACTTTTATTCATTTACAAAGAAAATGCATGTATTTTCTAACTAGATTATCTAAGTATGCATGTGCATAACTTATAAATAAATTCTACAGTGTGATTTATTTAATAATAATTATCTAAACACGCTGCTAGTTTTCTTACAGAGGTTGGTATAGGATTTTGTGGAATGTGAAGCAGTTGTGCCTTGTTCGGCCGACTTTTGACTTCAGGTTACAGTAGAGGAGGGCTAGTAGGGCCAGACCATAGCCATGGTGCTGAACGAAATGGGCAGAAGGCTCTGTGGTGAAATTTGGATAGCTGAAGTAGGGTTGTACATTTGTATAGTGAGAGCATTGATAAAATAACAGGTGGGCACCAGTAAGCAGGGTGAGATACAGTGGGTGGTTCAGCAGCACACGGTACAGTGGAAGTCGGATACGTATAAGTAAGATACATAGGTAAGCTACATAAGCAACTGACCGCTATGGTTGGCGCCATCTAGTGTCTGTGGTGAGCGTCAGTACACATTAGACTAGAGAGGCTTGAACATGCATAGTAGTGCCATCTATTGACTAACTGGTAACTGTGGTCCCCCTATTACCAACATGTCCTGCAGACTGTATGTTGCCCGAGGATGAGACTAGTATTTGGGCAAGAGACCCTGACGGGGAATGGAAGTACCAGTGCTCAAAACTCGTGCAAATTCCTTCTGTGAATTTCCCGAGAAATCCAGTCACCAGGGCCATGTTCAGTGTGCGCCTCGGAGATGGCTATGCGACATCTTTTTGGCCTATTTGTGTTCAGTGTGCACCTTGGATATGGCTGTACGACATCTTTTTGGCCTATTTGTGTTCAGGGTGTGCCTCGGATTCGACTCCGAAATGTCACGCTTTTCATGTAGGAGGCAAAAAATGCCTCCGAAATGACTTGGATTCAGTTGTGTTCAACCAATCAGAGCTGTTCTTTTTCAATTGCAAATGGCTGTAACCTAGGAGGCTACCATTTTCGAGGCACCCAACAGCTAAAGTCGTTCAGACTCACGCGGTGTCCAGATTATCTCTAAGGAATACCTTGAACGTGGCCCAGCTGAGAGTATTTTACTTGTTAGAAATATTGCTTTGCGTCCTACATAATCTTCCTCGTATACCCCTACCCAGCTATAACATTTAAACATGTATACCAAAGAAGTGCTACAGTTGAATGTGTGAATTTGCATATCTAAATGACTGAGACATTTAATTTTGTTGACAGTTACGTAGTGTTTGGTGACGGTCTGAACATGTATCCTTTTATTTATACAAATCTTGTTTAGCATAAACATAAATAATGTTACTTGAGATATCCATGTTAGTGATAGCCTGGACTGTTAGCTTTGTTTTACTGTGTCTATATAATAGCTCATGTACACATTGCTCCCGGAGTTGATTTGAGTTTAGTTGGGATTTTTTTGTTGTTGAAAAAAAAATTTCTATAGGGGTGCGCTACCGTTTAAGGTGTTTCGGGATATGGATTTTATGTTGTGTTTTGGTGGCTGGTTTTTATAATTATATAGGCGTAAGCTAAATTTAAATTGTCACATTAATGTGAAAAGAACGCATTTTTAGTTATCTAAATTTTCAAACAGAATGTCATTATTGTAAGTTGACGTGGAAAGAACACCTTCTACTACGACATGTAGTTCAATCACAAGCCGTGGGCTCCAGGGACCTAACTTGTGTGCATATTTTAAGAGGATAATAATAACACGCACGTCCTCCCCATGCTTGGTTTACCGCCACAGTCGCATACACCCATAGGCTTGGCACAAAGCATTACGTCATCGGACCATATATGGAAGCCACTGAGGAAGGGACCAGTGTAGCTGTTCTACCATGCGACATGCACTATTTGCGGCAGAGCCATCAAGGTGTTAACCCCATCAGCCTATAATTCACTTCACTCGGACTAGGGGAAGAACAGTATCAAAACAGTAGAATAGTTTAAAGTATATTTATTTAAAGCTGCCTGGTCCGATGAAATATCAAATTTTCAAAACCAATCCAATTATCTAGATTTGATTTGACGTATCTAACGTAGATACCGATGCCCTTATTACGCATTTGTTTCTGCATATAAGGTGATAGTGAGTCAATTTAACAGAACCTGTTACTGCAGAAGTCTATGGTGTCAGAGTTTTGGCAAGCTTGCCTAAACTAATTTTCCATGTTTGCATTCTAAATATCTCAAAAGTTTACCATTTAAAATGAAAGTAACTTTTAACTAATGTAAAGTAGATACTAGTGATCGAAATAATATGTTTATCTCAGAAAACATACAGAAATTCAAAACAATCGGACTATGCAACTTTAAGAAAGGAATGATACCCTACAGGTAAGCTGAGCTTAGGTAGGTCAATTAGGCGACTTGGACCCGAATGTTCTGTGGAGTACTTGCGACAAGCAATGCATGATCTGTGAGCACAGGTAGCCAGTCAGGTAGGTCAGCGCTCACCCCCCAGTTAGACTTAGAGGGTGGGTGGGTGGGTGGGGAAAGTTGTGAACTGGAGCGTGTGCCGAGGAGCGGTGCAGGAGGGAGCGAGGAAGACGAAAATAGCAAGAGAGCCAGAAATAGACATAGCCTCGTTTGCAAATTACCGATGATAGCCTCGGCCAATTTTAAGATGCATAACTATATCGGGATCGATATTTACATTTCCTAAGCATACATGATTCAAATGAAATGTTCAAAGTCAGATGCCAGTACATAGTTATTACACAATATAATCGTAAATTGATGGCTTATGTGTTTAATGCATTGACGGCACCGCCGCAGAGTAGCGCATGCGTGGCTGAACACTTACACTGGTCCCGATGACGTAATACTTTGTGCCAAACCTAAAGTCTACGCGACTGTGGCGGGGAACCAAGCTAGTCCACCCCCCATCCCTGTTCAAAAAGAATGGAGACGACATCGCGGTTAACTGTCGACTGTCCAGTCTTAGGGTGTCTTGCTTTAAAGTTGCACAATCAGATAAAAGCATCAAATTTTCAAATGCAATACACTTATCTAGACTTAACCTACATATCCAATTTACATACTGGTGCACTTATTAAGCATTTGATGCCAAGTTAATATACTGATACTAAGTTAATTTAAATTTCAGGAATGAAAGTGGTCTCCAGCAACAACAAAAGCGGAAATCTATGCCTATGGTGAGGTTATATGTAGACCGACGGCTGTTTCCATGAAAACGCACATATTTTCCTATAGACTTAAAGTTGCATAGTCCGATGGTTTTGTATTTCGGTATTTTTTCTGAGATAAATATATTAGATCGATCACTAGTATCTATTTTACATTACACTGCAGACAGTATACATGACCTTTTTACTAAGGTAAAACAGGAAAACATTTGAGCCTTTTTGAGGGCAGCTGGACTGTATCACCTATGATATAGTTTACTAAATAGATTCTATCAATTATTAATAAAACTTTTCTTTTTCTATGGGAATTTGTTTCCCTTGACCACAAATATATGATTGTGAGCTTTCTAATTTAATGAGTATCTATTGGCACATAACTGATTGTCTGCTTTTACATGTAAAAGCGGTGGTTTGAACAAAAAACAAACACTTCTCACCGTGAATATGGCCTATGCTGCTGACACGGCGTAAAGCAACCACCAATCAATCAATCAAAACTTTACATTAGTTCAAAGTTACTTTTATTTTAAATGGTAAACTTTTGAGATATTTTGAGTGCAAACATGGAAAATTAGTTTTAGCAAGCATGCCAAAACTGACACCATAGACTGCAGAAGTTCTGTTAAATTGACTCAGTATTGCCTTCTACGCAGAAACACATGCTTAATAAGTGCATCAGTATCTAAGTTAGATATGTAAAATCAAATCTAGATAATTGGTTTGGTTTAAAAAATTTGATATTTCATCGGACTATGCAGCTTTAACAGTCAGTGAATCGCAGAAAATTACCCAAAGTCAGGTTTCATACATATTCGTCAACATTGACAGTGCTCCAGCACTTGAGCAACGTATTAGCATATGCTGATAGTGTTGCGGAATTGTAGTACGGTAAAAATCATGGAGATCTTTCATCCCTGCTGAAGTCTATGGGATCAGAGTTGTGACAAGCTTGTCAAAATTGTGCCCGTTTATACTTCAAATACTCCGAAGTTAGTCGTTTTAAAGCAAAATTAATTAAAACCAAAATGAGGTAGATAATAACGATCAAACTGATATATTTATCTCAGAAAGTGATAAACTAAAAACCAGAATGTGCGACTTTGATGCGCGAGAAGGAAGAAAGCAGAGGCGGGGGTGGGAAAAGAGACGTTTTATTCACGCCTCAATGACATACAGGGCAAACAGTGTATCAATGAAGTAAATAAGTCAAATGCACAGTGTAAGGTAATAAGCAAATGTATCAATGAAGTAAATAAGTCACATGCACAGCGTAAGGTAATAAGGAAAGTAATGTCAAAAGTTCATGGTGTCAAATGGTAGCAGAGAGGTATATAAGAGTTCATGTGGTGTCAATGTCAGTGGAGTGAGGGGGTGCCGAGGAGCCCTCCACCAAAAGTAGGAGAGGGCTCGAGGCGCGCCCGAGGCGGGGGGTCAGGTTCCCTCTGGGGGCGGCGAGTGTCCGTGGCCTGTGTCAAAATTAATTAAAACCAGAATGTGCGACTTTGATGCGCGAGAAGGAAGAAAGCAGAGGCGGGGGTGGGAAAAGAGACGTTTTATTCACGCCTCAATGACATACAGGGCAAACAGTGTATCAATGAAGTAAATAAGTCAAATGCACAGTGTAAGGTAATAAGCAAATGTATCAATGAAGTAAATAAGTCACATGCACAGCGTAAGGTAATAAGGAAAGTAATGTCAAAAGTTCATGGTGTCAAATGGTAGCAAACGTTTTATTCACGCCTCAATGACATACAGGGCAAACAGTGTATCAATGAAGTAAATAAGTCAAATGCACAGTGTAAGGTAATAAGCAAATGTATCAATGAAGTAAATAAGTCACATGCACAGCGTAAGGTAATAAGGAAAGTAATGTCAAAAGTTCATGGTGTCAATGGTAGCAGAGAGGTATATAAGAGTTCATGTGGTGTCAATGTCAGTGGAGTGAGGGGGTGCCGAGAGAAGAAGGGGCAGAGAGCTGGAAGGCGGCTGGAGGCTGAGTGCCTGAGGGAGGCCGGCGGGCGGCCTTATAAGGGGGGAAGTGAGCAGAGGCAGGAGGGGGGTGAGTCGCTCAGGGCCGGGGGGAGGTGAGCAGTGGCAGGGTGAGTCGCTCAGGGGCGGAGGGAGGTGAGCAGTGGCAGGAGGGGGGGGTGAGTCGCTCAGGGGGGAAGTGAGCGCGGTCGGGCGAGGTGAGAAGGCAGCGCGACACGCGGGGCGGGGGAGGGTCTCTCCCTTCCCTCGCATCAAACGTAATGCTTCGCATTACGACCAACTGCGCTGACGGCTCGATAAGACAGTCGGTTGACAACAGCAACTGAATCTGACGCCGAATGTCTGTGTGGTTAATGTTGCATAGTCCGATGGTTTTGAGTTTCTCTCATTTTCTGAGATAAACATACTAGGTTGTTCATTATAATCTACCTTACTTTAGTTTGAAGTAAGTTTTATTTTAAATCGCTAACTTTTGAGATATTTGAAATGGAAATATGCTAAATTAATTTTGGCAAGCTTGCCAAAACTCTATCACCATAGGCTTCTGCAGTAACAGGTTCTATTAATTGACTCAGTATCCCCTTATATGTGACGACAAATGTTTAATAAGTGCACCAGCATCTAAGTTAGATATGTAGAAAAAAATCTAGATAATTGCTTTGGTTTTGAAAATTCTATATTTTCAAAGGACTATGCAGCTTTAAAGTAGAGCACTTCTGACGACTGAGGAGCTCCATCACCATAACTACTAGAGTAAAACCTCTCAAACCGACCACCTCCATTGATCGACCACTCCCCTATATCAATCGCTTTATTTGGGTTTCACCGCCCGTACAATACCATTGCAACGATAACAAAAAAAGACCTCCCTAAACCGATCACCTCCCTAAATGGACCATTTAAAGTCGGTCCCATGGTCGGTCGATTTAGAGAGATCTTACTGTACTTCCAACTGAATCAGCCATTCGGCCCCGTGTGTGCAAGCCACATCTGTCAACTCCTGGGTCAGCCAGTCGGCCCAGTTAGAACTTTTAGGACGCTTGGTAAGGAGGTCATCCAAAGTTTTCATCATTTTCAGTTGTACAAAAGAGTTATATTTGACCAGACTCCTCCCTCCCACACAATTAAGGTAGTACATGTTAACATTATATCAAAGAACGTGAACAGTGGTTTATGTTACATCAACATTTTATTAAAGTTGCATAGTCTGGTGACCGAGTTTCTGGCATTTTCTGAGATAAATACATTAAATTGATCATTATAAGCTACTTTACTTTAGGTTGAAGTAACTTTTAGTTTAAATGGCTAATTTTGGAGATATTTGAAGTGACACCATGCCAAATTAATTTTGGCAAGCACGCCAAAACTCTGATGCCATAGGCTTATGCAGTAACAGGTTCTATTAAATTGACTCCCCATGCCCTTCTATGTGACAATGAATGCTTAACAACTGTACCAGTATCTAAGATAAATATGTAGAATCAAAAAAATGTTTTGGTTTTGAAAATTTGATGCTTCATCGGACTATGCAATTTTAAATGACTGGATGCTGTGGCCGAACTATAAAAAAGATTCAACCCGTACTTGCAGTAGTGGTGAATGACAACGTAGTCTAAATATGGGCGAAAATAGTTTTAGTATGGAACAGGAAGTGGAATTCCTGGTTCCAGTATCTAATGGTGAATTGGCGAAATGGGAGAGAATGCAAAGAGAACATGTCGACCACAGAATGCTGTCGATTTGACTTTTAAAGTAAATTAAACTACATGTTTTATTATATTTTTCAACTCAAAAGTAATGGGTAAATGTGAAGATCTATATGAAGAATATATTTAGCTTAAATTAAGAATTTATATGCTGATTTCATTTTACCCAGCCTTTCACCACTTTTTACAATGGGTTGTTTTTCACCTCTACTCTGCATAGAGGTGAATCTTTTATCTATGTCCGAAACCGTAGAGCGCAGGCTTCCTGTGCAGGTCGGGACTTTGATTCCCGATCGAGTCAAATCAATGACTTACCAAATGTATGCTTGTCACCACCTATCCTGGTGTTCAGCATTACTAGGATATGGCAAGCACTGGTTAGCTCAGTACCAGGATAATTAATATGACAGTGGCAACTCGGATCATTGTGTTGGCAGCATGGGTCTCAGTGGGGCAGCACTATAAAGTCGTCTCCATGAGTGCACTGTCACAAGTTGGTACCCGTCCTGATATCACCTTAGATGTTACAGGAGATGAAACTCAAACAAATATTTGATTAAATCATAAAAGTTGTCAAATGAGCTACCCCCACCCTACCTTTTGTGCAACTGAAAATGTTGAAAACTTTGTTCCATTTCCAGTGCACCATGTGAGTTTGTTGGCTTTTGCTCAGGCGGTAGCGTGTCCGCCTGTGAAAGTGTCGGTCATCCTATCGATCCTGCTCAATGAACCCATTTGCAGTTTGGATTATTTTCCGTTCCAACCAGTGGTCCACAACTGGTTCATCAAAGGATGTGGGATGTGCTCTCCTGTCTGGGAAAGTGCATATAAAAGATCCCCTGCTGTTTATCGGTAAGAGTAGCCTATGTGGCGACAGCGGATTTCCTCCAAAGAAATATGTCAGAATGACCATGTGTTTGACATCCAATAGGCAATGATAAAAATCAATGGCTCTAGAGGTGTAGTTAAAGCTGAATAGTCCGATGAAAACATCAGATTTTCAAACCTAAAATGCTTATCAAAATTAGATTCTACATATCTAACTTAGATGTTGGTGCACTTATTAAACATTTGTCACCACACAGAATGAATACTGAGGCAATTAAATAGAACCTGTTACTGCAGAAGGCTATGATGTTAGAGTTTTGGCAAGCTTGCCAAAATTAATTTGGCATGGTTACACTTCAAAATATCTCAAAGGTTAGCCACTTAAAATAAAAGTTACTTCATGCTAAAGTAAGGTACATTAACGATCAGCCTAATGTATTTATCTCAGAACATGTCAGAAACTCAAAACCATCGGACTATGCAACTTTAAATAAAACACACTTTTTTTGTTGGCTTTTGCTTTCCTTTGTTGTTTCCAGGATGTGCGAACAATTAGTACGGTAGGCCCAAAATAGCACACACAGTGTCAGTGGTTTACAGACCTATTACACCAAAAACTACACTTATGTATGCATCCCATTTAGTTCAGTAAGTTATTAATGGGTTTCTATATGGCATCATTCATAGGTTGCTGTTTTATTTTGATAAATCTGAGATCTAAAACTGTCCCCAGCTGTGTTTGTATATATGTGTCATTCTTTAAAACTGGGCACGAACGTGTGACATGGAAACCAAAGGTGAAAACCTTCCAAATAATAGCAAAAAACCTTCCAAATAATAGCCTAATCCAATGTCCTATGAAGGTTTGCATGTTACACATATGTCAGAGTTGAAAAAGATGAATTTCACTTTTTGAATTAGATCTGATACAAATTGAGCAATACATTAATATCGCTCGTGTAACATGAAAATCAAAGACATTCAGAACCTCATTTTAACATATACAACAAGATTTTTTTGATTACTCTTAAGCAGACAAGGTTATGACTTACAAGAAAAAAGTTGAAAAAGAGTGGCTACATGGATAGTGTCAATTTTCACATTAGCACAAAATCATATAAGTAAAGCTTTAATTTCTTTCTCGGGATAGCTTCAATAAATGTACTATTGCTAACATACTTAATACACAGAGGATACAATAATTATTTGACTTGCAATCAATAAAAGAAAAATTACCAGCATCGTAATGTGGAAACCCATATATATATATATCTATTTTACCTCGTCCTCAACCTCTTGGCTATTTATAGCCCAGTGAGGTATAGCACTCCCACCCGATCAATTTGCATTCCCAACTCGCCGTGAACGGACGTACCTATGGTGAGCTACTGGTCTTCTAGAACTACCTACACTACTTACATTACCATAGGATATTGGATTAATTGAATATTATTAAAAGCCCAACATAGTTGGCAACCTTCTTTAAAAGTATAGTTATTGAGAGCTGCATTTAGCAAGCTCTGGAAGTTATTCTAAATTGTGCTGGTGGCCACCGGTGGAGCGGGAGCCGCCGGTGGTGTTGCCGGTGGGATTACATGTCTGCCAAGTTATATGCCTAACCCACAGAGGCCCGTGTCGCCCTTTATACGACACAGAGTGTGCGCCTCGCTAGTGCCAGTCCTCGAGGGCATTCAATTATAAAATTTGGACTAAGATAGGTGATTCAAAATTACAAGAAATAATTCTTGTCTCGGTTTGGCGACCGAAAAATGGGGATAGGCACCCCGATACAGGTATGCACAGAGGCTACATACACTGTGTACCAATATACCCATTTTCGTTTAAATTAATGGAGGTTATATTGGATAGGTCAAAATAGTCTGTTGAGACAGTCTCAATATTAAATTTAATAATGTTGCAGAGTGATTTTACTCTTTTGCAACGTGGCCTTGGCTAAATATACGTTGTATATTTGCAGATGGCGGCCAGACAGACCCAGCGCAGACCAGCCATACTTTCCAATGAGTCAGAGTCGGCTGGTGACCATGAGGGCCATCAAGGCGGTCAACAAGATGACGTAACACTCAGTCCAGACCCTCAGAGACGGCAGAGCGAGACCGACCAGCCGCTTCAGCTAGACAATGCTATGGAGTCAAGTCTGGATGAACTAATACAGTGGAAAGTTCAACAACAGCTGGACTTGGCAAGTAAGACTGAGTCAAAACATGACCTGGCTTATGGCTTCTCAGAAACTGGCTCTGATGAATTCTCCGTGTGTGCACAGCACTTAGTGGCTAAGTGTGTGCCGGAAAGAAGGGGGAAGAAGCGCCGAAAATGTAAGTCAAATCTTTCTACGTCGTCTGACCCTGATTTCTCTGAAGGAGACAGATACCGTCGACCAAAGGTGAAGCCTAAGTCTAAGAAGAAGAAAAGTAAACATAAGAAATCAAAGAAGAGTAAACATTCCTCATCTTCAGACAATTCTGAATCATCATTCCCTTCCTCTGACTCTGACAAGGATGAGGATGGTGTTATGGAAAGACAGCTAGCTAAAGTTGCCAAGAAGAAAAGGTGTGAGCCGGCAGACTCAGTAATGGTGCGCTCCCTCATTAGAACCGCTCTTGATGCTGGGTTTGATACATTTAAGCCAGCTGAAGTGATTTCCAAAGCAGCTGAGAAATACACAGGTGTTAAGGGGGTGAAAGAGTCATTTTTAAGAGAAATGGACTCAGATGTCATTATGAATGACCAGATGCGCAGATTCGAGACCACTATGCATACCATGCAGTCAGCAGTATTATCAGCGATGGCTGTGATTGTTCCAATTGCGAATCGCATGGCCATTGAACATCGGTTTACCACATTGGCTACCACTATGAATGATGGATTGGAAGTATTAGCAGCAGCAAGTAGCTCTGCGACGTTTAAGAGGTACGGGGGAAGCACTGGGACAAGAGCCAAATGTACGGTGGCCAAATCCAACACCTGATCAAGAAAGCAGAGACTGGTACCAAAAATGTGAAGCAGATGGGTTTAAAAACCAAGACATCTGTCTACCAACCTCGCATCAAGTGGCCAAGGTTCGAACCCCCAAAGAGACCCTACTACAAGGGATCGAGAGGTTACAATCAGAACTTCAGGAACCGACCACAACATGGACAGGGTAGTTGGAACGATTCCAATCATACCAACTTCAACTACAACAAGCGTAATCCACATCCAAGGCAACAGGGTTTCAACCGGGGAGGAGCGAAGTAGACACAGCTACAGCTTCTCCCCAAACAGCTACCCCCCAACCAGCTGCCCTGGTAATTAATGATCATGAGTCATTTGTTGCTAAAAATGTATCTAATTGTTTGAATTACTGGTCAGAATTAACATCTTTCACTGAAATCTTGTCATATGTACAAGGGATACAGATACCATTTGATGAAATACCCATCCAAACACAAATACCAATTCCGCATAAATTTTCTAAAATTGAAATGGAAGCGGCGGATCCTAAAGTAAAAAAGGTATTAAGTCAAGGTGTGATTACCAAGGCTGTACATTCAGAAGGACAATTTGTTTCCAACATTTTTCTTAGAGCTAAACCCAATGGTTCACATCGCGTTATTCTAGACCTTACGGTTTTGAATAAATTAGTAACCTATACGCATTTCAAAATGTTTTCGCTTAAAAATGCTCTGGATTTGGTAACACACAAAGCTTGGATGGGTAGCATTGATTTAAAGAATGCTTATTATTCTGTTTCGGTAAGGAAAACGTTCAGAAAATATTTAAGATTTGTTTGGAGGAATCAGTTATATGAATACACATGTATGCCGAATGGATTGTCAGTCTGTCCACGCATATTTACGAAATTGCTTAAACCAATTTACTCCAAGCTTAGTAACCAAGGTTTCATTATGTTCCCTTATATAGATGATTCCTTCATTATAGCAGAGAGGGAAGAACATTGTACTTTGGCCATTCAGGCCCTGAAAGTAGAATTGGTAAAAGCAGGTTTCATGTTAAATTTAGACAAGCCGAAATTATGTCTACGTAAACATCTCACTGGGCTATAAATAACCAAGAGGTTGAGGATGAGGTAAAATAGGATAATTATGTGAGACTTACCTTGGTACAGTTGACACATAATTGTTGTTTTACCAAGTCCGAGGCCTCGGATATTTGTAGTCCAGTCCCACCCTCCCTTCCCATTATGTTGGGAGGTTTGTGGGCTTCGGTTTCCGAAGGAGAATTGAGCAAAATTGATATAGAAAAGGAAATAGGCATAATTTTGGTAGGTTAGGCAAAGATTGATCGGGCGGGAGTGCTATATCTCACTGGACTACAAATATCCGAGGCCTCGGACTCGGTAAAACAACAATTATGTGTCAACTGTACCAAGGTAAGTCTCACATAATTATCCTATTTTACTGAACGTGTTCATTGAAGTAGTAGTAACGTGTGCCAAGAGAGGGCGTTGTGGTTGTTTTTGTTTTAATATACTGTAGACCTTTAGTGCATTTGGTGGACTATAAAAGTTATGTGGTTTTTGGCGATTTTCAATGTGGCTAGTATATTACTATTTTAGATATCAGATCGAAACTGAAGTCCAGAAGCAATATAGGTTGGATTGAAAATCATGGAAAGTAACAGCAGTTGTATGGATTTTAACAAATATTTTAGAATGTTAGATGACATCACACAGACATGAAATGTTATTTTTTACTATAAAAATGCAGTGAAGTCTAAGGAACGATCATTTAACTATTATCGATAATGAAGGAACAAATTAACCAGAGAACGTCCATAAAATATACAAGTAGAATGAAATAATCAATGTTATATGTACACCCGGTATGTTGATGTTGTAATGGCCTGTTAAATAAAATGGATGGAAATAACATCTTTATCGTCCCTTCAAATATGTGTCGTGCAGGTGATGAAAATAAGAAATATTGCATCTCGAGCACTTCTTGCAATTCTGGGACTAGCATGCTAACCATTACACTACCTAGGTTCCCTGATGCAATCGCCCTAGCCATGCATACCTGTCTATGTGGCTCTCTGCCTGAGAGGTCAGTGGAGACTAATTTAATCTGGCTGTATGTGCATTCCTCTTCCCCTACAATAGTTTGTTTGTTTGTTGTTGTTTTACGTCCTAGCAACATCTAAGGTCATATCAGGACGGGACCCCCCCCCTACAATAGGGATGTAGGGGAAGAGGAATTCAAGGGAAGGGGGGTTACGGAAATAGGGAAGGAGGGGGGGGGTTAAGGGTTGGTGGTTGGAGTTTTACGTCCTGGCAACATCTAAGGTCCAATTCCATCACACACAAAACGGTCCTATCCGGACGTGGGAAGGGAAGTTAGGGGAATAGGGAAGAGGGATGCAGGGGAAGGGGGATTATGGGAAGAAAGGTGAAGGGGACGGGGTGTAAAGGGAATACTAATTCAGGGGAAGAAAGGTGCAGGGGAAGAGGGATGTAGCGTAAGATGGGTTGATTATTGGGGTTTTACGTCCTGGAAACATCTAAGGTCATATCAGTATGGGTGCCGACTTGTAACAGTGCACACTCATGGTGACTTTATAATGCTGCCCCACTGGGATATCAGGCCGCTGGCACCATGACCCGGTATCCCACTCAGTCACATTATCCTGACACTGAGCTGACCAGTCCTTGTCCTATCCTATTAATGCCGAGTGCCATGGTAGGAAGCGACAAGATTCAATTTGATAAGTCATTGGATTGACTCGACCAGGAACCGGACTCCCGGTTCAGAGCCTTTACATCGAAGCCAATGAACCATCACTTAACAACAGGAGAATCAAACTGGCCATGCAATATGTAGTCAAGATAAAAACTAATGCATTAAATCCTGCACACAATTGTCTATTCGAGTAACATGACGAATCCAGGTAGGAAGCCAGGCCGAATTAAATCTGGCCACTGAGGCTCCGAATGAAACCTCATTTGGAGGCCTTGGGAGTGGATTTGGACGTGTTGGAGGATGCCAAAGTCCCAGAACATCCCCCGTGGTTGTTGAGAAAGCCATCGATTATCCTCCGACTCACGGAACTGAGGAAGTCTGGGACACATCCACTCGAGTACCAAGGACTGCATGCAGAGATTCAAGGCCAGTTTGCAGACCACCTCTCCATATACACTGATGGTTCGAAAGACCAAAGCCAGGTAGCTGCTGCGCCAGTCTGCCGACAGGAAAAATTTGGTGTACGTTTGCCTGATCAGAGCTCGATTTCCACTGCAGAAGTCCAAGCACTCCTTCTCGCGTTGGAGTGTATCGAGGTATCCAACCACACTAACTATGTTATATACAGTGATTCGTTCTCTTGCCTCCTGGCTGTTGCTGGGCTGAAGACGAATCACCCTATTCTAGCAATGGTCATTTATAAAATGAACCAACTGACAATGGATGGGTATGACATCCACCTGTGCTGGGTGCCTGGCCATGCCTGCATACAAGGAAATGAACGAGCTGATCGGGCTGTGAAGAAGGCCCTGAACTGTGATCTTGAACCGTGTCTGATCCCTCACTATGATCTGAAACCACTAATAGCCACCCACATAAAATCCAAATGGCAACATGAGTGGGATGAAAACATTAATAAACTTAAAGAAATTGAACCATCTGTGGGAAAGCCACCAGACTCATGCGGTAGGTCGGCGGGACCAAGTGGTCCTTAGCCGCTGCCGTATTGGCCATTCGTGGCTTACACATGCTTTTCTGCTCAAGGGGGAACCTCCCCCTGAATGTATTGGGTGTCAGTCCCCACTGACACGCAAACACATTTGTCTAAGTTGCGTTGATTTTTTGGCCCTGCGCCAACAGTTCTACACTGCAGACAGTATGCATGACCTTTTTACTAAGGTAAAACAGGAAAACAGGTTAGCCTTTTTGAGGGCAGCTGGACTGTACCACCTCATATAGTTTACTAAATAGATTCTATCAATTATTAATAAAACTTTTCTTTTTCTATGGGAATTTGTTTCCCTTGACCACAAATATATGATTGTGAGCTTTCTAATTTAATGAGTGTCTATTTGCACATAATTGATTGTCTGCCTTTACATCTAAAAGCGATGGTTTGAACAAAAAACAAATATTTCTCACCGTGAATATGGCCTATGCTGCCGACACGGCGTAAAGCAACCACCAATCAATCAATCAACCGAACTCCCGACCTTCCGCACGTGAGGCCCGCGCTCTACCGATTAGGCCCCCGCGCCCGGTGTAATGGAAGAAGAATGCAAGTCCGAGCCTAGTGACCAGGAACAAAATCATCCCGCTAGTGAACGCATTCAAGAATACTGTGCCAGCAAAGCAAACATTATTATTACATGCCACAAGTTTAATTTACACAATCAGTCCAGTGAGAACGTGAACACGTACATTACAGGACTTCACAACATGGTGGCCGACTGCGAGTATGGCGAAATGAAGGAGTCGTTGTTATGTGAGAGGATTGTGGCAGCTATCAAAAGCACCCGTCAAACCATTAATGCTCAGGCCCGGCTGAATCATAGAAGTTTGTCATAGGTGAGTGTAGAAACTGATATGGTTCTACTACCCCGGGCCTATATATATATATATATATATATATTAATATTGGCAGATCAATATATATATATTTTTTGGGCTCCATATATATATATATATACATACGTTGTATATACGTTGTATATATATGACATATACTATTACTAGTGCATATATAAAATGTATTTACTGCGTGGGCATCATATGATGCCCTCGCGACATACATTTTATATATGACTAGTATATATCATACATATGATATACACATGGTAGATATATATACACACACACACAATCACACACCTTGTATATATGACGTCGTATACGAGGTACTTTAACATTACACCCGTACACACAATTACAAATATCTAGGTAGCGCACTTCCTTTACACAGCGGCGGGACGTAGCTTAGGCGGTAGAGCGTACACCTGTGAAGGTTTGGCTCAGCCGATCAATCCTGCTCTGTGGATGCATTTGCAGTTTGGGCTATTTTCCGTTCCATCCAGTGGTCCACAATTGGTTCATTAAAGGCTTTGGTATGTGCTGTCCTGTCTGTGGGAAAGTGCATATAAAACACCCCTTGCTGCTTATCGGAAAGAGTAGCCTATGTGGCGGCAGCCGGTTTCCTCCATGAAATATGTCAGAATGATCATATGTTTGACGTCCAATAGCCAATGATAACAATCAATGTGCTCTAGAGGCGTCGTTAAATAAAGCAAACTTTATTTTCCTTTACAATGGGCAGGTTCGTCGCCATAAAGTCCTCAGTCTGTACAGAAACAGGGTTACCACTCTAATATTGTGTGTGTGGGGTGGGGGGGGGGGATGCAACAGACCGTAATCATGATGCTTAGCGAGGACAATCGAACCCACATTAATGCCATTCTGGGGTGAGTGTCCGAACCTGTCTAGCTAAGTCCCATGATGGAATCACCATATGCACGCCTACCTGGGTATGTGTCATTTCACCTTGGGGAGGTGAGTGCACCTCACTACACTAACATAAGGATGATGTGGGATGTGGATCACATAGACTTCTGTGTAGTAAAGCCTAGCTTTCTGTTTTCAAAACTGAGAATGTGACGTTATTGTCCTTGAACTTTGCTGCCCGGTTACTCCGCACCATCATGACAGTGCTTTTCGGATATATGAATTGAGAGGTGGCATTACTGAACCAGCGAACATTCGTCCCATTCCATTTATTGTTGAGGAGTGCTAAGCCACAGTTACTTTCGGTGAACCACCAACCGCCTCCAAAGAAGACTGAGCAGTTGTTGGTGTCCCCGCTGGTGTCATAGGTGGTGAACTTATGCTCGTTGTGAACGTTGAAGGAATTACCTGCAGGAAGAGAAGTTAGCACAGGGAGATTAGATCAAAGATGAACCCCTGGGCCCATATGCATGAATCGGTGTTAGGCTTAGCCGGTGCTAGGCTCTGGGGTAGCTATCCGCGGCTAGGAGGGCCTTGGTTAATTAGGTCAAGCTGTATGCACCGATGTCCAAACTGGTCCGGATAGCTAACCGTGTACTTATTTATAGATTTTGGGAAATCCCTAGATAAGACAATATGAATAACGCCGCCAATGCAGCGGCGGCGTTAATATCGGTTCGAATTTAGGGTTAAATTGATAAATTTCACTTATGGCGAATGTAATTCTGTTAAATATGACAGCATTGAATAGATTTGGGCCTAATTTATTGCTGCCGATGCGGTGGCGGCGGCGGCGGCGGCGGCGATGTGTTTTGTTGATTTTTGACAGTATAGATATTGACGTCGATGTGGCGGCGGCTTGTTTAGTTTACATTCGTCGATTCGACAATATCAATATCACCGCCAATGCGGCGGCGGTGTTAATATCAGTTCGAATTTAGGGTTAATTTGATAAAATTTCACTTATTGAGTATGTAATTCAGTCAAATATGATAGCATTGAATAGATTGAGACCCACACACGCACATTAACCGGCGCGGCTAGCAGTTACACCTGACTTGAAATCAGGGTAGCTTAGCCTAGGCTATGGTCGGTGGCTAGCGCTGGCATCAGTTGATGCATATGGATTTTCCACCATTAGCTGTCTGGAGCCAGCCAAACCGCGGTTATAGCCCTAACACCGGGTCATGCATATGGGCCCTGATTCTGTGTCAGTGGGAGTAACATGGGCAGATATGTATGCAGCAGGGCAGTAAATAACACCCAGTGCCTCATCATTACTACTATGGACCAATTTATGTAACTACCATAATGCTGAGTCTGAAATAAAGTATTGAATTGAATTTATAACTAATTAAAGGGAATGTTGATGATGAGCAGAGACATCGGTTACACAAATAAGTGGCATCTTGTTTACAGTAGTACTAGATAAAAGATTCATTCACTCCTACCCAGAGTAGGGGGTGAATGGACACATAATCTAAATCCAAGCAGGAGTCGCTGGTTCTAGCGTGTAATGAGTATCTATATTTAAGTAGAGTTGATAATGGGATAGTGCAAAAAATGCTCTCGATTAAACTTACAAAATATATTAAAGTTGCCAGCTATATGTCGTCAGGAAAACAAACGAACTCGGAATAGTTCAGATTTGTGCCACAGGGGTGGTGCATGCTTAGTACTGAACTTTTCCACTTGGTGGTGTAGAGTGACCTAGATTGTTGTGACAATGGCTGGGTCAGTGGACAGAAGGGAGGGTAAAACTGAGGTATTTTCAATCTCTTTAGAGTAGTTCAATTAGGAAATATATTTGTGTAATGTAAAATATATGTTAGTACAATTACATTGTATGATTCAATCAGAAACAGATATAGATGAAAAACGTTTTTTTGTTGTTGAATGTAAAAAAAGTTCTGGAGTGTATAGGGTTTGAACCCACACCACCAAACAACTTCAAAATACAAGTTCAACACTCTAACCAGTAGGCCACAGAAACCACACACTACTTTCAGTTCAGGCTATTTGTGTATAGGACGTCACATATACAAGGTGTGTATGTATGTATGTATGTATGTATGTATGTATGTATGTATGTATGTATGTATGTATGTATGTGTGTGTATGTTTGTTTATTTGTTGTTGTTTTATGTCAGGATAATATGACTGAGTGGGATACCAGGTTATGGTGCCGGCGGCCTGGTTTCCCAGTGGGACAGCACTATAAATTCACCATGAGTGCGCAGTCACAAGTCGGTACCCGTCCTGATATGACCTTAGATGTTGTTAGGACGTAAAACAAAAACAAACAAACTAATTATGTGT
This sequence comes from Branchipolynoe longqiensis, assembly GCA_030323885.1. Lineage (NCBI taxonomy): Eukaryota > Metazoa > Annelida > Polychaeta > Phyllodocida > Polynoidae > Branchipolynoe > Branchipolynoe longqiensis. The sequence goes on along the minus strand of CM059197.1, from coordinate 4,741,181 downwards.
GGTCTCTGTGGCTTAGTGGTTAGAGTGTTGTACTTGTAATCTGAAGTTTTTTGGTGGTGTGGGTTCAAACCCCATACACTCCATATAGCGATATATAGCGAATGGTAGACAGGAAGTGTGAACACTTATTTGTCTCTGTTTTTTTTGTTTTTTTTTGTACATTAGTTGTCCCAAGCAGGGGAAATCCCAGTCACAGACGACTGGTCTTCCCCACTCCACTGCTGGTCGATAGAAAGCCCGAGCCTACACTTTTACCGACCCAAGGGATTTTTAACCTCCCACACCACATAGACATGGTATGAGAGCAACCGGCCTTTGATGTCACTGTAAGTTATACACAGCGGTGGAAATCCAAATTGGCAGAGCTGGGGGCACGGGGAATCGAACAGCCGACCCTCAGATTAGGAGTCTGACCTAGAAAAAAGTCAGACACTCTAACCACTCCGCCACAGAGAATGCTTTACATTCAACTACAAAAAAACTTTTTCATCTATATGTGTTTCTCATTGAATTATGCAATGTAATTGTAACTAACATATATTTTACATTAAAGAAACTATATTTCCTGTTTGACGTACTCTAAAGAGAATTGAAAATACCTTAGTATCACCCTCCCTTCTCTCCACTGACCCAGCCATTGTCACAACAATCTAGGTCACTCTACTGTACACCACCAAGTGGAAAAGTTCAGTACTAAGCATGCACCACCCCTGTGGCACAAATCTGAACTATTCCGATTTGGTTTGTTTTCCCGACGACATATAGATAGCCCCTTTTACCTACTGTATTTCTTCAATTATTCACCCCAAACGTAGTGGGCTATGGTGGATAAGTATTCTAACAATATATTTAGCATCTTAGATTGCTAATTCATGTGGTTATGTCCATAACCCAGTATTTCCAACACTTTTTAAATGTGTTCTTTATCCTGTCACAGAGACAGTGCTGTGAGAATGATACTACAGTAGTAGGCCCTACCTATCTTCAAATGACAACTCTGCATTCTTATGAATGTTATCCTGACACTTTTATGGCAGGTGTCCTATCATCGGAGGAACAGTCAAATGAGACTGTTTGAAAATTGGAAAATTGCTCACATATGTCTGGAGGGACTTGAACCCATATTTCTGCCATTCCGGGTTGAGCGTCCTAACCATTAGTCCAATGCAGTGCAATAATTATTGAGCCCTCGCATATATGTGTGTATATTTTACCTTGGTAATACGCCTCAGGCTACTCCTTGTTATTAACTAGTCGCATAATTTAAAATATCAAGTGGCTATGGCAAAGAACATAAGATTTACCCCTATAAACATACATGCAAAATAACTACTGATACTGCACATAAGTACATGAATCCATTACACAATATACATATAATATTCCTATCATTACTTTGTTTTTTACTAACTGTGAAGAGACGCATCAGTATCTCATCATAATCATTAGCTAAAAATGTAGCTTAAGTTTAATCATTTGTTATTGTCATCACTTGTTCATTCACATCATGGAGACCAGCTAGATAAGCATCGCCTTTCTGGGATCCTTTCTGTCTGTAAGGAATTTGTATGCATTTATTGTATCACCTCAGTTTATTGTAAACATACCTTGCAGAGAGTTAAAATAAAAGAATTGAATTGAATTGAGAGAAAAGGAAGCAAGTCCGGGTTCAGGCAATTAGCATAAATCCAAGCACAGCAACACACGCTGGGTGGTTCAAGGTTAGTTTTTAAAATCTATTTTATGTCATTTAGGCATGTTTTGACATGTTTTGGAGACATTAATGCTGTTTGAGTTCCCAAGAATACAGGAGGATATTTATTCTTGGGTTTTTACTGCCATTTGAGGTTTTTTTAACGATGTAGACCCGCTAAGTCATAAGGAAGAGCAGTTGAGGGAACTACAGTTTATTGACACAAGATAGTACTGTACCTGGCTGGCCACAAACCACCGAATCATAATAACAAGAACAAATGTTTTACTCTCGCCCGAACGGTCGGTTAGTTCGGCGCGCAGGCCGGGTGGCGTATCACGAAGGCGCCGGGCCAGTCGAGCGCTGTGGTTATATATAGCTGCAATTATTTTTTTGTTGGTACATTAGTTGTCCCAAGCAGGGGAAATCCCAGTCACAGACGACTGGTCTTCCCCACTCCACTGCTGGTCGATAGAAAGCCCGAGCCTACACTTTTACCGACCCAAGGGATTTTTAACCTCCCACACCACATAGACATGGTATGAGAGCAACCGGCCTTTGATGTCACTGTAAGTTATACACAGCGGTGGAAATCCAAATTGGCAGAGCTGGGGCCACGGGGAATCGAACAGCCGACCCTCAGATTAGGAGTCTGACCTAGAAAAAAGTCAGACACTCTAACCACTCCGCCACAGAGAATGCTTTACATTCAACTACAAAAAAACTTTTTCATCTATATGTGTTTCTCATTGAATTATGCAATGTAATTGTACTAACATATATTTTACATTAAAGAAACTATATTTCCTGTTTGACGTACTCTAAAGAGAATTGAAAATACCTTAGTATCACCCTCCCTTCTCTCCACTGACCCAGCCATTGTCACAACAATCTAGGTCACTCTACTGTACACCACCAAGTGGAAAAGTTCAGTACTAAGCATGCACCACCCCTGTGGCACAAATCTGAACTATTCCGATTTGGTTTGTTTTCCCGACGACATATAGATAGCCCCTTTTACCTACTGTATTTCTTCAATTATTCACCCCAAACGTAGTGGGCTATGGTGGATAAGTATTCTATCTAGCCATCACACACTAGCGAGTAGTGGGCGCATAATGCTTTAGTTGGACCTGCCCGGCGCTGGTGGCGCCGACTAGCGTAAATGCCAGAACCGCCGTGCAGCCAGCGCGTTCGAAACACTGATCATGAAAACCTGTTAGATGGGGAAAGGCGACTCCCCGCGGGTGCCTACACCGGTATATACACATTTTACCTCGGTACTAAGCCTCTGGCTGCTCGTGGTCGAGGGAGAAGGAAGCAACATCCGGGTACAGCAATTAGCATATTCCGCTCATAACTGGAGGAACGTTACGAGCAGCTCAGCAGTTTTTACCACGGATTACTCAGTTTCTACTGTAAGTACCAGAACATAAACTGTCATACTTGTTTATGAATGCTTATAGCACACGCTTATTAGCTTTTCAATACAAGGCTTACCTGCAATAAGTAATTATTACAAGCGTTGTGTTTATCCGGTGCCGTAGATTGAGGCATCCATTTTGTTTTTGCCACCCGTTGCCGAACGGAGAGACATGTTGACATGGGTCATTTCGTCGCTTAGATAGGAGTTTATTTTTTGCCGCCCGTTGCCCAACGGAGAGACATGTTGGCTAGAGCCATTTCGTCGTCATGTTAGTTTTTTCTGAGGCGTACCTCCGAGTGTCATAATATTTTCTCCAACTTGTAGGCGTTGAAGCCACGGGTGGGAGAAGTGTATGATATAGAGAGTGTGGGCGGGAACTACACTGGTCCCGTCCCCTCGTTGGGTTTCGGTTCGCTCTGCCGACCGTTACACTTTCGATATACCTTAGCTTACTCACGCCTGGTGTAAAACTGGTGTAAATACAGTTTTATTACACTATATTGGGCCATAGGCCCCGGCATACTGTTCCACTGGTTCAGTTATTCCTTGAGTGCATGCTAAACACCTTTTTGGTCGTTTTCAGACGACCCGAGATGGCAGCGAAGCGGGGTAGCAAGGGTGTACCACACACCCTAAGCGAGGGGGACGCGACCCCTGGCCGCCTATCAGCCGCATCACGTGACCGCTCCCCGGAGGCAGGGCCTTCCCAACCGGACGCCAACGAGCAGATGGTCAGGCTCATTCGTGAGCAGCTGCAACAGCTGCTCCCAACACCACCGCCTAAAACGCCCACCAAATGGGGCTCTCCGTCCGACCAGTCTGACTGGGAGGACCTGTCCGAACCCCAAACGACGGATTCAGAGATCGTCATCGGGAAAAAGCGACGGCTCAAAAAGTGTTCGTCCGAGGCACGCAACAAGACAAGAAAGGTCAAAAGGATTAAGAAGAAATCGAAGTCCAAGAAGAAGAAGGCTAAATCCTCCTCTTCAGACTCCTCCAACGATTCCACAACAACGGACTCGGAGTCGGACGATCCGCACCCAGGCACCTTCGCGGACATCACCGAGAAAGTGGCCAAAAAGATCAGGGCAGACAAAAAGAAGCGCATAAACACCTGTTCCTTGATGCGCAAAAACCTAAGGGGTCATTTTGACGCCTTTAAACCCGCAGAAACCCTCACAAAACTGGCCGAACAATACACAGGCATAAAAGGGATACCGCAGGCGACCATCAAAGAAATGGACGATGACATCAAGATGAGCGAAGATCGCAGAAAGTTTGAGACTTGTCTGCACACCGTGCACAAAGGAGTGCTTATAGCCCTATCAGCCATCATGCCAGTAGCTAACCGCATGATGGTGGGGAACAAGCTCACCACTGTCACTCCAGACATGAACGCAGCCATCGCGGCGCTCACAGCAACCAGCAACTTTCTCTCGTACCGCAGGTTCGAGAACGTCTTCAAGTCGGTCACAACCGACGCAGGCAAGGAGGTCGCGCGATCAAAGAAAGTGGTTGACAACGATGGGAAGGAGTACACACTCTTCCTCGCTCCAAAGCCAGTGAAAGGGAAACCACTGGACAACAGCAAGATGTTTGGGGGACAACTCCAATACCTGTTCAAACAGGTGGAAACAGCTGCTAAGCAGTCCAAACACCTGGATGGGAAAAAGGACACCAACGTCTCCAAATTCAAGAAATCCAGGTCGGATTTTCGGGGACGCAGGACCGGCTTCCAATCCAACCAATTCGGGAACCGCAGCCAGTACCAACCGAGAGGACGCGGCCAAAGGAACCAGTACGGATGGAACGACGGGAATCGCCCCTTCCGGAGGGACACTCCCCCACAGAGGCAGTTCCCCAAACCAGCGAACAAGTAAAGCCCACATCCAGTGTAAGCATTTTTCAAGCCGGTAATATTGCCAACCATATTAGCAAATGGAACCATCTAACTACGGACGATACTGTCCTTCAAATAGTTAGGGGGGTTTACATTCCCTTCACAGAAACCCCTATCCAAACAAAAGTACCTTTTCCCTACCGCCTAGCTTTAGATGAACAGCTAGCTTTAGACAGGGAAGTAACAAAATACGAACAGAAAGGTATTATTACAACGGTCCAACACACACCAGGAGAATATATTTCTAACATATTCTCTAGACCCAAACCAAATGGGGATGTCAGAATGATCCTCGATTTAACAATACTTAATAACTTAGTCGAATACAAACATTTCAAAATGTTTTCCTTAGAAACAGCCCGGGATTTAGTACTCCCTGGGGCTTGGTTGGCGAGTGTAGACCTTAAAGGCGCATATTACACAGTCCCTATTTATGAAGCTCACCGGAAATACCTTCGGTTTTTATGGAAAGACTATTTATATCAATTTACCTGCCTACCTAACGGCTTAGCTTGTGCACCCAGGTTCTTCACAAAACTGTTGAAACCAGTTTTTGCGGAAATGGCCAAGAAAGGCCATGTCACTTTCCCTTACATTGACGACTCCTTCATTGTAGCACGTACACAAAATGAATGCAACCTAGCAATTACAGATCTTTGCGATATTCTAACCCGTCTAGGGTTTTACATACACGATAAGAAATCAATTCTTATACCTGCCACAAATTTAAAATTCCTGGGTTTCTTTATAAACACAGAGCTTATGAGCATCACCTTAACACCAGATAAGGTTGACAAATTTAACACCACAGCGTTAAACTTATTAACAATTAAAAGACCAAAAATAAGACAGGTATCAGTTTTAATCGGCCTTATGGTAGCCTACGCTCCGGCAGTTATTTACGCCAAAGCCCATATCAAATCTCTTGAAATAGATAAAAACATCGCACTAGCAAAAGCTAGAGGTAATTTTGAGTCGCTAATGACCATATCAAAAGAAGGCCATGACAACATTCAATGGTGGTTAACACATATTAACCATTCCAGCAACCCTATCCGTATGGATGAACCAAACACAATAGTCACTACAGATGCATCTTTAGAAGGCTGGGGTGCACATCGAAATAATGAAGCTATGGGTGGCCGCTGGCTAGAAGATGAAATAGACGATCACATAAATGCTTTAGAATTACGAGCAGTTTACTTAGGACTCACAAGCCTAGTAAAAATACCTAAACTTAATGTCCAGGTGTTAACCGATAACACTACTGCAATGGCCTATATTAGGAATATGGGAGGGACAAAGTCCTCAGCCTGCAATACAATTGCCAAACTCATTTGGAACTGGGCTGAAAAACAGAAAGTTTGGATAACAGTTGCACACATACCAGGCACTCAAAACACATTAGCCGATAAAAAGAGTCGCCATTTCCATGATCACTTGGAATGGTCGCTTAGCACAGACATATTTAACACAATTTGTCAGAAATGGGCTAAACCAGACATAGACCTTTTTGCCTCTCGTAGAAACAAAAAACTTGATAAATATGTATCTTGGCATCCAGAGCCTCACTCATGGCGAGTCGATGCTTTCTCTTTTGTCTGGGATAATTCATTTTATTATATCTTTCCCCCATTCAGCCTGATCAGCAGAGTAGCCAGAAAAATCAGGCTAAACCAAACACACGCAGTGTTGATAGTACCGGACTGGAACACTCAGCCGTGGCGAGCAGCAGTAGAGTGGGAAGCAAAAGACTTTTTTAAATTCCCAAGAGGCCCAGTAAATCTACAACACCAGGGCAAAGTGACAACCCAAGGGGATGTATCCACAACACCAATGTTGGCTTTCCTTTTCTAAGCACTTACTTACAAAAGTATGGCTTGCATAAAATCACCCAGGCTAGGCTAATCTCGCACGCCTGGAGACCTGGCACTGTAAAACTTTACTCCAGCTATTTAAAGAAATGGGGTCTACACTGCTTACTTTATAAAGTCAAACCGATGGAACCTTCCATCGCACAAGTAGGACGTTTTTTACGCTGCTTGGAAGATGACGGTCTAGGCTACGGAGCGATTAATGCAGCACGATGCGCATTATCGGTCATTTTACCTAGAATTGATTCACAGACAATTGGTAAACATGAACGAAATCCACCAAAACCAAAATATAACAGATTTTGGGATGTTTCGGTGGTTTTCAATTTTTTCCAAAGCTGGCCAGAAACTAGGGTATAAGGTAGCGGTACTCTTACTGTTAGTTACCGGACACAGAGGGCAAACAATTGTGGCCCTCTCGTTACGAGGCCTAGACATCGACAAAGATGAAGCTACGTTTGATTTGGACAAGCTACTAAAATCAAACAGAACGGGAGACCCTCTCTCCTCTATACATGTAACTAGTTTTCCACAAGATAAGAAATTGTGTGTAGTGCCGGCCATTAGGGCTTATATATCCAAGACCAAGGGAATACGTAATTCCAGACAGCTTTTGGTGAGCTTCATCAAGCCACACAAAGCTATCTCCCGAGACACGCTCGCGAGATGGACAATAAAAGTGCTAAAGTCCGCAGGCATAGATACAGGACGCTATGCTTCGCACTCGACACGAGGTGCAATGGCTTCCAAGGCAAGAAAGTTGGGGATCTCAGTCAGGAGAATCCCAACTCACGCCGGCTGGAAGACGGCCAAGTCGTTTGCCAAACATTACAACAAACGACTAGAAAAGACAAGCGGGGTGGCCACCCGCCTACTCACCAACTAACAAGACCTGGTGAGATGTAAACATTTTAAATTTTACTACTGATAAATTAACATGTTCATCAGATTAGGAAGGATAAAAATGAGGCTACGTAAAGGTCTCCCTAGACCACGAGCAGCCAGAGGCTTAGTACCGAGGTAAAATAGTATAGTTATACGAATCTTACCTGGTACAGATGATGGATAACTCTTGTTTTCCCGAGGTACAAGCCTCGGATGGTCGTGGGCTAGGGCCCGCCCACCACACCCTGCCACGACCATTACGTTTGCTTGTGCCAAACGAAAACATCAGATTTCCATCATAAAGCTCATTTTTATCCTGATTAATTAGGTGAAGATTGCTGTACCCGGATGTTGCTTCCTTCTCCCTAGCCCACGACCATCTGAGGCTTGTATAACTATACTATATATACTATCTATAAAGGTGACTCGACTGGGTGATAATAGCACGCGCAGTACTAACGTGCTGACCTACTTCGCTGTTTACTTTCACCGACGGTACGAGGATCGTAAGGGGTTTTCGGACACCGGTTCTCATCGAATCACTGTAGTTAAGCAACGTTAAGCGTCGGTATTTGAGTTAGAGCGTCCGCCTCCCGTGTTAGTAGACCGTGGGTTCGAACCCTGGTCGAGTCAAACCATGTCATTCTTGGGTTTTGACAGTTTTAGGTCTTTGTTAACGATATTGAGTTGACTTGACTAGGCTTGCGCAGAAACACGACTCTAGTGTTAAAAGTTGCTTAGATTACAGGGTCCGTAAGGGATTTTCGGTTTCAAGTTTCCTTTGTTGCAAGAGACCTAAGATTAGGCAGTTTGCAGGTATGAAGGGAATCATGATAGCCTAGGCTCCAGCTGTTTATAGGGAAAAGCCCAATGATGAATTTCTGATCATATTAATGTAACACTACGGTCCTTTGTTTACATGTGTAAAAATTGCCGCCCGTTGCCAAACGGAGAGAGGTGTGGTTGGACCCACACCTCGTTGGGACTTGTTCCTGGGTTTCTGTTAAGATTCCTCTCGTTGTGTTACTAAGGCATACCTCCGAATTTTGTAGTATTTTCTCCAACTTGTTGGCATAATTAGCCACAGGTGGGAGAAGTGTACGGGATGGAGAGTGTGGGAGGCTACCAATACACTGGTCCCTACCCCTCGTTTGGTTTTGGTTTTGAACCATAACCCTACAACACTCACATGAGAAAATTTTCTCACACCTCTGTTGGAACGGTGTAAATACGTTCTCCAACACCAGTAAATGCACAAACTGGGGTTTCTTAACCCGTTGTGACCTTTGGTTGAGCACACTCTAACTTTCATTTGATCGTTACAGTTTTCTGATGGCTACGAAGCACAGTAAGCCCGAGGCTCCCATATCTGATGATGAGGACTCGTCACCGGTGGTGACGGTTCAAGCCTCCCCGGTACACCCGGTGTCGGGGGAGGAAAGCGGGCCAGACGCCGGCCCGGCTGGGCTGGAGGAGCGGCTCATGAAGCTGGAGCAGATGCTCCCGGCTAGATCTCGGAAGAGAACAAGGAGGGCGTTCCCTGAGTCAGACGACTTGGAATGGGAGGACTACTCTGCTGAAGATTCCCCCGGGAACGACTCCTCTGGAGAGTGGGCCCCGGTGAAAAAGAGAAAGAAGACGAAGAAAGTCGTCAGTTCGTCCGATGGGGATGAATACATGAGAGCCCAGAAGAAACCGGTTGTCAAGAGAAAGAAGAGTAAGAAGAAGAGTAAGAAGAAGAAACTCTTCTTCCGATTCTTCGTCGGACTCTTCTTCCACTGAGTCCGACTCGGACCGGTAATACGCGAAGATCGGTAGCAAGGTGAGAAAGATAGTCCAGGTGCAGAAGGCCAAGAAGGTGCTCACCACTACGATGATGCAGGAGAAGATTAAAGGGCATTTCAACACCTTTAAACCCGCAGAGGTCATCACCAAGCTAGGTGAAAAACACTCAGGGATTAAAGGAATCCCAGATTCAGTGATTAAGGAGATGGACAGTGATGTCAAACTCAGCGACGAACGGAAGAAGTTTGAGGGTGTGCTCCACACGGTCCATAAGGCGGTCCTGGGAGCGTTGACTGCAGTTGCACCCATTGCGAATCGCATGCAGGCAGAGAACAAGTTCTCTTCACTCTGTGGTCAGATGGACGATGGGATTGCCATGCTAATAGCAGCAATCAATTTTGTGTCGTACCGACGGTTTGAGATGTCTACAAGGCTGTCTGTACGGATGCTGGGAAGGAAGTTGCGAGGTCCAAAAAGGTTGTGGACAATGATGGCAAGGAATATACCTTGTTCCTTCCTCCAAAGCCCGTCAAAGGGAAGCCTTTTGATAAATCCAAAATGTTCGGTGGACAGCTCCAGTATCTGTTCAAACAAGTGGAGACGGGAACGAAGTGTGGCAAGCATGTGGATGATAACAAGAAACCGACTCAAACACTGCTCGTTTCAAGGAAAGCCACCAGGATTTTTGTAACCGTCGCACCGGCCGAGGAGGTCAGTCGGGGCCGGGCTTTGCCTTCCAGGCCAGGGGCAGAGGACAGCATCAGTCCTTCGGCTGGAACAATGGAAATAGTCCCTTCAAGAGGGAGTTCACTCCCCAGAAGCTGTTCCCACACCCAGGGAACAAGTAGAAGTTTCCACGCAAACTCCCATACCCACACACACACCTGCAAGCAACTTCCAGGCAGAAAAGGACGGAATTACTGTAATTTAACTATCCTTAGCATGGTGGCGGAATACCTATTAAACACACTGGTTCAATATAAACATTTCAAGATGTTTTTCTCTCAAAACGGCTAGGGCTTTGGTTACAAAGGATTCCTGGGTCTCAGAGATGTGTACTACGCGCTTCTGGTTTACAAACTAGATAGGGAATTTCTCCATTTGGTTTGGGAAAATCAACTATATCAGTTCACTTGTAAGCCAAATGGTTTAGCTAGTGCACCACAGTTATTACCAATTGTTAAAACCAAATTTTTCGCTTATGGCTAGAAAGGACATAATGTTCCTGTATATTGATGATTTGTTCGTTCTGGCTCAAACGGAGACAGGCTGTCAAGAGCAGTCGATGATTTGTGGCCAACATTCACTAAGTTGTGTTTTTATATACATGACACAAAGTCATTTTTTACACCAACATAGATTTTTTCAAATGTTTGGGTTTCCTGTTACAGACAGAATATTTTACCGTTTCACTAACGCAACAGAAGCTAGAGAAGTTTCCGATGGCTTACATTCGAAACATGGGAGGTACTTGGTCCAATCCCTGTAACCGGATAGCCAAGTTAATTTGGAACTGGGCTTGGCAAAATGAGATATGGCTAACAGTGGCGCATATTCCAGGTAGCCAGAACACCTTAGCGTACAGGGGAAGTCACCATTTTCATGATCATTTGGAATGGTCATTGAGTGACAATATTTTTTGAACAAATTTGTGTCAAATAGGAAAGACCAATCAATCAATCAATAGTTCCATCCTCTAGTCGAGGGTTGGATGCAATGGTTCTCCACTTGTCCCGATGTTGTGCTGTTCTGATAGACTCTGAATAATTCAAGCCTGTCCACTGTGAAATATTTGTAAACCATGATGTTCTTGGTCTCCCTCTCCCTCTGCTGCCATTCACCTTCCCTTCCAACAATGTACGGTATATTGAACTCTGACGAATGATGTGGCCAAAATAAATAAGTTTCTTTGTCTGTATAGTGGCAAACAAGCTTTTCTTATTTTTAATTTTTCTGAGAACTTCTTTGTTGGTGATTTTCTTTGTCCATGATATTTTCATCATCCTTCGATAAGTCCACATCTCATATGCTGCTAAACGTTTGTACATTTTCTTAGAGACTGTCCATGTCTCTGCCCCATACATTAGAGTAGACCACACATAACACTGAAGAATACGCTTCCTTGTTTGTATTAATATCTTACTTGATGTTAACACTCTATACATTTTGGAGAATGTTGTTCGGGCTATTGTTATCCTTCTTTTAATTTCTTCCTGACATCTCCCATCATTTGTAATCTTTTGTCCGAGATATATGAATTCGGATACTTGTTCTATGTTTGTGCCATCTATGGTTATATTGACATTTGGTTTATCTGTCTTTTTACTTATAACCATTGTTTTGGTCTTCCTGGCATTCATCTTCATGTTGAATAGTATTCCAGCTTTATTGATTCTATTCACTATATCTTGGAGGTTTTTCTCACTGTCTGCTAGTATTACACTGTCATCGGCATATCTAAGATTGTTGACGTTCATGCCACCTATTGTCACTCCCTTGCAATCTTCAATGTGTCTGAAAATCATCTCTGTGTACAGGTTAAATAGACATGGTGACAATACACACCCCTGTCGAACTCCTCGTTCAATCATAACTTCATCCGATAGGCCCTGCTCCATTTTTATAAATGCACGTTGTGTCCAGTATAAGTTCACAATTAGTTTAATGTCTTTGCCATTGACACCAATATCTTGTAAACATTTGATTAACAGTTCATGATTGACTCGGTCGAAGGCCTTCTCATAGTCAATAGTCATTGACTATGAGAAGGAAAGACCACAAGTGCATTTTTTCTCTGGTTTGGAATAACAAATTCTATTTAATTCTTTCCACCATTCAGCATTATCAGCAGAGTGGCCAGGAAGATAAAAATGGATCACACACACGCAATTCTGATAGTGCCGGAATGGACACACATCCATGGCTGGCAGCAGTGGCATCGGGGGCAAGAGACAAGCTCAGATTCCCGAGAGCAAGGAGAAACTTACGGCATCAAAGGCCGTTAACAATACACGGAGGTGTGTCAATGACACCCCTGCTGGATTTCCTTTTTTGAACAAACATTTAGAGCAATTTGGCCAAGACAAAATTACCCAGCAAAGGCTGATTTCACATGCCTGGAGGAAAGGAACTGTTAAATTGTATACTAGTTATTTAAGGAAGTGGGGACTTCATTGCTTGATTAAGAAAGTTAAACCATTAAGGCCTACGATAGCCCAGGTAGTAAGGTTTCTAAGAATGTTAGAAGATGAGGGGTTAGGTTTTGGTGTAATTAATGCAGCCAGATGTGCATTGTCTATTGTTCTACCAAGAGTAGATGGACAAACCATCGGAAAACACAAGGTGATACACTGGTTCTTAAAGTCAGTTTATGAAAGGAATCCACCAAAACCAAAATATAACAGATTTTGGGATGGATCAGTAGTATTCAAGAGATTTATGGTTTGGCCTAGCAATAAACATTTAGCTGTTAAGGAACTAGGGTTTAAGTTAGCAGTTTTTTTACTGTTAGTAATAGGTCATAGAGGACAGATGATAGTAGCTTTGTCTCTAGATGGACTGGTGATTGACAGAGGCAATGTTTGATTTAGATCGATTACTAAAGTAAAACCACACAGGGGACCCACTGTCCAGAGTGCATGTGAATAGCTTTCCTGATGATCGAAGACTATGTGTTGTGTCAGCCATTAGGGCTTATATAGCCAAGACAAAAGGAATACGAAATTCAAGACAGCTTTTGGTGAGCTTTACTAAACCACATAAGGGGATCTCGAGAGACACACTCGCAAGATGGACCATTAAGGTACTAAAGGAAGCAGGTGTCAATACTGGACAGTATGCTTCCCATTCGACGCAAGGAGCTATGGTCTCGAAGGCAAGACAACTAGGGATCTCAGTTAAGAGAATCCTAGCTCATGCAGGCTGGAAGACGGCTAGATCGTTTGCAAAACATTACAATAAACGTCGATAGAAGTCCACTGGCCTAGCGACACACTTACTGACCAGTTAATAAGACAGGTGAGAAGTTGAGAGTATATATTGGTTGATAATAATGTATAATGAGATAAGAAAGAATTAATGTCACGTAAAGGTCTCCCTCGGCTACGAGTAGCCTGAGGCATAGTACCGAGGTAAAATAGTATAATTATACAAATCTTACCTGGGTACAGATGATGGATAACTGTTGTTTTGACGAGGTACTAGCCTCGGATAGTCGTGGGCTAGGGCCCGCCCACCCAAATGCCGCCCACCCAACCCTGCCACGACTATTACGTTTGCTTGTGCCAAGGCGAAAACATTGAAGTATCCATAAAAGTTTAACATCATTTTTATCCTGAATAAGTAGGTAAAGATTGTCTGAACTCCCTAGCCCATGACTAGCCGAGGCTTGTACCTCGGGAAAACAACAGTTATCCATCATCTGTACCCAGGTAAGATTTGTATAACTATACTATACTATATATATATATATGAGTCAGCCTCACGAGAATGGGCCAATTGGTGGTTTATTTAAGATGTGGCCGTCGCAATTCTTAAAGTGTATTGCATTTCTTTGTTTTATATTAAATTATCCTAGAAACAAATAAGTTTGTTGTATTTTCTTTACCTTTACATTCAGGATAAATTTAAAGACTTTGCAACACCCCTGTAAATGCTAAACTATAATTATACCGATCGACGCCGACATCCAATGATCGACGGCGACAACTTTACCAGGATGTCGGCGTCGCAATTCTTAAAGTGTACTGCATTTCTTTGTTTTATATTAAATTATCCTAGAAACAAATAAGGTTGTTGTATTTTCTCGACCTTTACATTCAGGATAAATTTAAGGACTTTCCAACACCTCTGTCAATGCTAAATTATAATTATACCGATCGACGCCGACATCCAATGATTGACGCCCACAACTTCCTCCAATTGGCCCATTTTCGTGAGGCTGACCCATATATACATATATGGGTCACTCTCCTGAAAACTGGTCAGCATGAGATGGGATTTTAAAACATCAATAAAAACCTTCCTACTTATTTTTTTGCTTATACTTTTCATATTCATGTTCAGATTTGATAAAAGAAATAAGGGAAATGAAATAAAACTGTGTGCAACTTTGGTCTTTTTAGTTATGAACTGTTTTTGTACCAAAAAACCCCATTTTACAGTCAGCCATTTGTAACATGACATATGGGACGTGATTGAATCCTTATTAACATCTTGTATTGCATTGATATATCAAACAAAACAGTTCCCAAATCAAAGAGGAAGTATTTATTAACATGTATACATGCTTAAATTTAAAATTTTTAAATTTTTTTTTAATGTCTTCAGAAATAACATTACAAATTTCTGTCACACGTGTAACCGTGGTGTCTGGATGCCACACAAATATTGTACACTAATTATTCAGTGAATAAAGCATGGCTGGGAATTACTTTTTTTTATCAATATAGGCACTAGATATTTCTGTATATTATGCCATGATTAATATGCTTCTAAGTATGATATTATTTAATTCTGATTAGATATTTATTAAGCAGATTGTGTGGTGTCCTAAACATGTGTTAATCACGTGTGACACACATGTTATACTGCCATAAGAGATATCTTCTTCATGGACTACACCTTTATTTTTTACCTCATCAATTTATATTTTACATAGATGTAAAGGGGAGATTTCCAGCTTTCATTTGCAACCAAAAAATGTAAAAAATTCAAATATTAAATTTTAACTCTCCATGTGACACTTCTGGCCAGTTTTCAGGAGAGTGACCCATATATATATATATATTGCAGTAAATAACATCTCTATACAAACTTAAGAGTTGACCCATGACTCAAATTTCAGCTGAGTACGCATGCCCCATGGAAATGGTCTATTAAGGTTATTTAACTAAATAAAAAACAATTAAAAAGATTTTGAAGTTTTACAATTTAAAAAGCGAGTAATGAGAAGACCTCACCTGCACTTCCCGCTAAATATTGTCCAAGATGTAGGCGGAACGATTCTTCTTCGTTGGAAAGGTAAATGTAAGAGTGGGTTACGTATAACTGTTCGTGGGAAGTACTTATGCGGATCATCAACACCTGGTCTTTTTTGTGTGTGAGGCGGTGAATCTTATCATTGCCCATCCAGTGGTTATCGTTGACCAAGCCAAACCCGTGTTTGTATTCAATCCAACTCCGGTTAAACAAAGGTTTTTCAGAATTCCTCTTCTGGATGATCTGTAATGGACAAAGTATTGCTAACAGTGCTAGCTTTCATAATACTAGGCTTAAATCTGTTTTATTTATCTATTTTTATATTTAGTACACTTGGCTTTTGGCTTAGATAAGTCTAAAGCTTACCTGCCATTGACACGATTACGTAGATGATGACTTAATATGTCCCCACACCTTACAGAAGTTAAACAATTTTAAAGTTATGAATATGATGTGTAATTTTATAAATTTAAGTGCAGTGGATGTGGGTATTTTAGGGTAATTCCATACATCTGAAATAGTACAGCCTACATAAATCATATCAGTACATGAACCAATCAGTCTGCTTTCAGGCATGAAATAGTGTAATTTACGAAGGCGGAGGCAGACAGTCATATACATTGTTTTTTTATTTTATTGAACAGAACATGAAGATATACAGTACATAGCATTGTTAGTCCCCCCCCAGCTTCCTCTTGGATCATCATGTAGAGTCTCTGGTGAAGTGCCGGATTCGACCCTTCAGCCAATCACTTTAGCAAGGGTTCGGGGGCCGGTACGAACCTGGTCCTCGGGGACGTAGGTGTGCACAGCTCTTGAAGACCACATCCCTAACTCCATGATGTCATGGAGGGAGTCTCCGGCAGCAGTGGTGCAGGTCTGGGACCCTCCCCTCCTGAGGCTATGGAGGGTGTAGGAGGAGGTGTATGGAACCCCTGCAGCTGCGAGGGACATCCTGAGGGCTGCATTGAGTGTGGCCACCTGGAGAAAACCTCCCCCGGGAGGAGGAAGCTGGGTCCAAAGGGATGTGGCTGGGTGTGTGCAGCGTAGCGTGCCCTTGCTGTCACCGGGCAGAAGGGGGAACCGTTCATGTTGGGGACTGTATATGCTTGGTCCAATTTCCAGTGTATTTTAGTCGGGCAGACAGTTATAGAGAGGCCTGCTGATGTGGTAGTGATGTCCTGTGTCTGTAGGGCATGGCCTGGGTCATTGGGGGGCCAGGCTGGCAAGGAGGTTCCCTTGTCGAAGTAGGGTAGTGTAGCGGATCAGGGGTGCAGCGATGAGAACACGAGCAGAGGGCCCAGCTGTCCTCGGGAATAGGACGGCCCAGCAGAGGCCAGCAGTGATGAATGGAGGGGCCTGAGTCGGTGTGTGTCTTGATAGCCTAAGGCCCCCTCATTTCATGAGGGAGACCGAGTACGAGTCGAAGGCCTCGGTCTTGCCTCCCATGAGTTGCACTCAGATCTTGGCCCTGCTCAAGTAATTCACCACCGCCCCCGTGGAGTTGAGTGTCTCTTTGAGTTTGAGCAGGTAGGCGGGCAGGTCGTAGTTGGAGGAGCTCAGGGGGTCAGCTTGGTGGTTGGTGAAGAACTGCAGGTATCGCTTCGCCTGCACCGACTTGTTCTTCCATGTTGCTGTGGTGAGCCCCGCAAAGTAGACCTGCATCAGCTGTTGGTGTTGTTCGTCGGTGTAACCTGGGAAGAGAGGAGCAGTTTAGGTTGGAGCTTCCCAAGTTACGCTATAGTCCTGGTGTGAAGACATTCTGGAAGGTGACATTTATCTCATTTATGGCAAGTTGTTTACAAATTGAGGAAGGCATGCGGCATCCACTGGGTTCAAAGGACCTTCTGCTGAGAGCATCAGCCAAAACTAGGTCTTTGCCCGGCATATGTATAATGTTAAAATCACAGGAGTTAGTGGCTGCAAACAGCCATGTCTCCCTGGCACATGCTGTGAGGATGGGATCCTTGCCTGAGCCAGTGCTGAGGACTTGGTGGTTTGCAGCATTGCCAGTGTTGATGGTTATTGTAAATTCGGCGGTGTGGAGGGCCGCGAGGATCTTCAGGGCCACCACTAGGTTAATCGCCACGATGTGAGCGATGTTGGTCATTCGGCTGAGTAAGTCATAAGGGTATGGTTGTCCGTAGTAGCTGGATGGGGAGTGTGCCAAACCCCCTGAGGGAGGAGTCACACTTGATGACCCAAGAGAGGTGTGGTATGGTCTGGAGGAGGACCAGGCCATTGGTCCTCTCAGAAAACTTCAGA
Source organism: Branchipolynoe longqiensis (assembly GCA_030323885.1). NCBI lineage: Eukaryota > Metazoa > Annelida > Polychaeta > Phyllodocida > Polynoidae > Branchipolynoe > Branchipolynoe longqiensis. The sequence continues at coordinate 4,723,374 of CM059197.1, read as the reverse complement.
AACCATCGTATGTAAGCTTTGAGGTCGTCGGTGACAGGGTGTTTGCCAATGAAGGGGCTGCCCCGAGAGCCACAAATATGCAGGCCATGAAGCGTGGAGCTGGGATTACACATTTGGCGATGTGGTTGAGGTGACCTGCCAACCTATGGAGGTCTTTCCTGGAGGCGAGGCTGAGATGTGTCCATGAGTGGTACTCGGTGAGTGTCTCGGTAAGATCCTCATTGGGTATGGTGACTCGCATCCCCTTGGTATCGATGTTGAATCCTAGCCATTCGAGCGACTTTGTGGGGGGGGGGGGGGCATACTTGGCTGGAGAGAGGGCCAGGCCTAGACGTGTAGTAACCTCGAGGCAGTCATTGTAGGCCTGTTCAGCACGCCCACAAAGTCGTCGAGATAGCAGTGGACAAAACAGTCTTTCTTTCGTAGGATGTAGACCACCATGTTGGTAGTTCTGGCACAAACCATGGAGGAGGTCCTGCAGCCAAATCGTGGGGTGATGTGAGTGTAGTATGGAGATGCTGAGAAGAGATGTGGACAGTGAGCAGGTCCATAGCTGCCTGTAAGCCCTTGCCAGGTCAGCTGTCCAGAGGTAGGAGTAGTATAGAGAGGACCAATATAGGTCCATGTTGCGTAATCATCCCGCGTCAGAGGTCCGACATGGGACAATGACCTTAAATAAACCCTCTGTGGTGGAACAATAACCTTAAATGACCCATTGCATGCTTGCAGGATTGCCATCTGTTTTAGGTTGAACTCATTTGACCTTTTTGACTGGATTGATGACGTCACTGTTCTACCTTGCAGGATGGGCATCTGATTTTGGTTGAACTCATTTGACCTTCGCTTGCAGGATGGACATCAGTTTTTGGTTTAACTCATTTGACCTTTTTGACTGGGATGATGACATCACCATTCCAGTCAATCTCCAGCTTTCCATCTAATTGTTTTATTTATTTATTTATTTTATTTATTTTTATTGATCTACAGTATGCTTGCAGGACGGCATCTGTTTTTTGGTTGAACCCATTTGACCTTTTTTGACTGGATTGATGACGTCGATGATTCAAATGACACTGGATTGTTTTCTCTGATATCATTTTAACTTTAGAATAGATAATAATAATATTGAATTCTTCTTTAGGAGATGTTTTACAATGTATTTTGCGTGACTCCGACCATGCATTGATGGAGGATTTAACAAGATATAGGAATATACAAAGTATTCGTATTCCTTTGAATGATATTCACAACTTCATTGTTGTCTGGAAGGAAAACAGTTTTCGTTCTCTACCTGAAGATCTCCTTCCCCTGCTTACAGCATTGCAGGATTTTGAACAATTGATAAAGAATCACGATATCGATTATATTCTTCTTCTTCTTCTTCTTCTTCTTCACATATTCGATCTTTCCCCCCAGGAGATCAATTAGATGTGAATAGAGCCAGCATTCATATCGTTCATTGTACCGGAATTGGGGTTTTTGAGAGAAGTAGTGATGAATATTTTCCACAACTCACAGACACTTTTCAATATAATAATCTAATTTGTTGTGCTTTTAACTACGCACATAGATACTTTTCCTGTATTTTACTAGCAAATAAAGTATCATTTTTTAAGGAGATTTCATTCGCCTTTAACCATGCGCATTTACTTTCATATGGAATGCATTGGAAGTGGCCATTCCTCGGATAGAAGAATATGATGATAGATGAAATCCCCCTTCCCACCTATCCATACATCTCCACCCCTACCCACCCAAACCCCCCACTCCATCTGATTTGAATACTCATTTCAATATCACCAAATTTGATGCAGCATATAAAGCCTGCTGATCTCCACCTAACTCTCATCAGTATACCTTTCACCATGTTCATGCAGAAGGGGATTCTGAAATGCCCGAGATCGATTCCGATATCGACACCATCAGCAGCATCGGCAGCACTGGATATGTCAGCAGAACCAGCGAGAGCTATCAATCTCAAGTATGTACTTCTCCTCAGATAGTGAAGGGATGGAAGAAGAGGAGGAAGAGGAGGGGGAGCTATCAATTATCATTTTCCCCCCTGTCTCTTACTGGAGGATGGAGTTGAATCCTTAAAGATTCGAAAAATTGAGTTGAAGAAGAAGGAGGTGAAGGACAAGTTGCTGGGAAGTAAGAAGTGACGCAAGATTGCTTCGTTCTTAGTTATTCTCCGGGGAATTGATATTTCGCATTTTGATGCTGCCAACCTGCCGCTAGGGAACCAAGTTTTTGTGGAGCGTGTGAGAGGAGCTGGAGCAAAACTCGGTATAAAGATCGACCTATGGACTCGTTCTGGAGGAGATGACTTTGCATGGGATGTCAAGTGGTATGACATCCAGGGGAGTGCAATGCCGTCAGCAGAAACAGTTAATCCCGATGGTAGGACTCTGCTGACGAGCAGTAATCGCTATTTTATGGACTTTGATGAAAACGCCATGGGCATCTTGCTCGAGAGCATAGATGACATGATTCGGGCCCTCAAAACAGCTAAACAGCTGACATTTTGGGGGCTTCCACGTCAACTTTGGATGTGGCGTCTTTGGTGTGATTGAACGCGACAGTTCCCGCATTGACTTTCGTAAATGGTTTGTTTCAAGTTCATAAAAGATGAAGCCTGTGGAGAAAAGGGCGCTAACACCCTGCAACCAGGGGGTGTATTTGAATGGCGCACAACTGGGAAAGTTAAGCAAGTTCCTGAAGGAACAGCTCCACTCATTCCTCTTTCCTCATGGAGATTTTGAGGTGAAGTGTGATGAACTATCCCACAAATCCCATCAGTGTGATATCTGCACTCGAGTTGCACTGCTGCCTATGGAGATTCAGTTAACTCAGTTGATGACTAAGGCCAAACTTGTCTGAGGAAGAGGAATTTAAACTACTACTACTACCTACCTACTTCTTTTACTATTACGATACATATATATATATATATATATATATATAAATATACTTGCAAAGATTTTCATATAAACAATTGTTATCTTTGTTTAATAAGATAAAACAAGACAAATAAACAAACTTCATATTGTGTGACTGAATATATATATATCAATAGAACACATTCTCTCTACCCGTCCTGATATGACCTTAGATGTTGCTAGGACGTAAAACAACAACAAACAAACAAACAAACATTCTCTCTCTCCATTTAATAATAATGATAATAATAATAATATTCATGACTTCTATTCTGCATTTTATACAACTTTTCACTTTGAATCATTTATTTTATTGGAGAAAATATATTGTTAAAAGAAATACAAATACATCACAAACCAAACTCCATTTAATGATGATGATGATGTTGAACATAATACTAATATTCAAGGCTGCTTTTCAACATTTTACACAACATTTCACTTTGAAACATTTCTTTCATTGGGGAAAATACAGTGAAAATCAAGGATAAAATGAATATACACATCATTCAAATCATTCCCCAACATTTTCTGTTTCTCATTAACATAGATAAAATAGTGTTTTCATCACTGGAATTTTCACCACTATTATCAACTCTCACTTAAATATTCGCATTACACATGCTGGAATCAGTGAAATCTCCCTCTTTTGATGAAAGTTCTCTCTTTTTGGGGGGGGGGGGGGAGGGATGTATTTGGTTAGACGATTCCACATGTCATCATCTTTTCCACCACTACCTCCTCATACAATCAAATTAACAGTTATAGCTCTGTAACCATCTATCAAGTAATGTTTTTTACAAAGACTTATTCATTTTATGTACTGTAACTCATTCTCACTCAGTTACACTGATATTACTCTTCTTCCATCACTTTCATCAGCATCTTCATCATCATCAACATCATAACCACCATCATCATTATCATCATCACCTTTTTTTTCTAGTTTCACTCACACAATCTCTATATTTCAAATCTGTTTCATCACTCAAAAGAAAGTTTGACTTTCACCCCCTTTTTTCGCATCAAAGAAAAAGAAGAGGAATCAGATCTTAACGATGATGATGATGATGTCAATGAGAGATTTTTTTTTTTTTTGAGGGGAAGGAATAATTTTACTTTCCTCCTTTGTTTAAGGGAGAAATACTCCCCTTCCAATTCTCCAATCTCTGAATTTTCCCCCTCCCCTTCCCCCTCTCTATTGATGTTGATATTGCTGTTGCTGATGTTTTTTTTTTTTTTACTGACTCTTTCTTATCATCCTGTGATTTGGAGGGAAATACCCTTTTCTTGGGAGGAAGAGGATAGGAAATAGTGGATTCTCTCATTGCAGTTTTATTTTCAATTTGCTGACGACAGCTCTGATGCTCTTCTCGTTTTTTTTGGTCGAAAAGCGCGAATAAGATGAGGGGTCTTCCATATTGAATCCTCCTCCTCTTCTTCCTCAAGCACTAGCTTTTTCCCCCTCCACATGTATCATCAACATCAATAACGTCAACAGTAACATCAAGAGTGACAGCAACACCATCATCAACATCTACATCAACAACAGCATCATCCTCATCAACATCTTCATCATCCCCATCTTCAACAACAAAAACTAATCTCCTCCAGTAACAACAACTTCAACAACATCATCATCTATTCCATCAGCAACACCATCTCTTCCATCTCCAATAATTACCTCATCTTCAACATCAACAAGCATACAAACGAGCATACAAATGAATGAAAGAATGAATAGATGAATGAACGAATGAATGAATAGATGAATGAATGAATAGATGAATGAATGAACGTACAAATGAATGAATGTATGAATGAAAGAATGAATGAATATATGAATGAACAAATGAATGAATAGATGAATGAATAGATGAATGAATGAACATACAAATGAATGAATGAATGTATGAAAGAATGAATAGATGAATGAATGATGTCTATCTCATGCGGTATTGATGTGCGTTGTCTATCTCACACGGTATTGATGTGAAAATAAAATATTTTCACTGAAGTGAAAAGATATCTGAGCTTCTGTTGCAACTACAGTTTTTATAGTCACAACCCAGATAGCACAGAGCCGTCGGGCCGACATTGGCTATTGGTCGCACGGTCGCCACACATTTTCCACCGTCGGGCCACCGTCGGGCCAATGGTGGTGGTCTGTCACTTTTTGCCATTCTTTTTGCACACATTTTCCACCGTCAGCCCACCGTTGGTGGTGGTCCGCCGCTCTTTGCCATTCTTTTTACATATTTGCCACCGTCGTGCCACGGTCAGGCCGACGGTGGTGGTCCGCCGCTCTTTCCCGTTCTTTTTCCACACATTTTCCACCGCTGGGCCACCGTCGGGCCGGCGGTGGTGGCACGCCACTTTTTGCCATTCTTTATGCACACATTTGCCACCGTCGGGCCACTGTTGAGCCGTCGGTGCTGGTCCGCCGCTCTTTGCCATTCTTTTTACATATTTGCCACCATTGGGCCACCGTTGGGCCGTCGGTGGTGGTCCGCCACTTTTTGCCATTCTTTTGCACGCATTTTCCACCGTGGGGCCGACGGTGGTGGTCCGCCACTTTTTGCTATTCTTTTTGCACACATTTGCCACCCTCGGGCCACTGTTGGGCTGTCGGTCCACTGCTCTTTGCCATTCTTTTTACATATTTGCCACCGTCGGGCCACCGTTGGGCCACCTTCGGGCCGACGGTGGTAGCCCGCCATTGTTTGCCTTCATTTTCCACATATTTGCCACCGTCAGGCCATCAAGCAGTAAAAAGATATGGTTGAGAAGGTGAGGTGTAATACAGTTGCTTTCGGAACAGGTCAGTAGAGAGTTTGAAGTTACAGATGACCGCCAGTGCTCATGAAACACCATTTTCATTGCAACAGTGTTTTAGTGAGGAGTGTTGTGGTAAGTGCTTTGTGACACAGGAAACATATATCTTCTCCATGTGGTATCCAGAGATTCCTGTTTGGAAAAACGATATTGGGCCCACAATGTAACCCATATGGGCTCTGTGTTATCTGACAGTGCGGCCACTGTTCGGCCACAGCGGCGTATGCTGCTATGGGTGGCAAACACCGTCAGGCCACCATTGGGCCAACGGTGGGATATGCTGGTATGGGTTTGCCATTCTTTTTGCACATATTTGCCACCGTCGGGCCACTGTCGGGCCGTCGGTGGTGGTCCACCGCTTGTGAAAGTACAAAGTCTGAACACTTTGACTTCTGGATACTGAATGGTTTATTCACGTCCAGGGCTCCCTGAACCGCCGGCTAAACTTTCCATGACATCATCTCATTTACATACTCCTTTGTCTCACTCACCGTCTAGAACCTCATGCATCTCATTAGCATATATTACCCACGTGTTTGGACATCTATTACGCATATATCACATCCCCCCTTAAAGTATTTCTGAAACATGCAATGTTTCAAAATGACCATCAACATATACAAACATATCAGTCAAACGAATGCAACCAACAAACATATATATGCGTACTTAACTCACACAGCATTCTTCCTCATCTGACACCATGTGAAAGTATGTCTGAACACTGACTTCTGGATACTGAATGGTTTAGTCACGTCCAGGGCTCGCTGAACCGCCAGCTAAACTTTCCATGAGGTCATCTCATTTACATACTCCTTTGTCTCACTCACCGTCTAGAACCTCATGCATCTCATTAGCATATATTACCCACATGTCTGGACGTCTATTACGAATATATAACACCGCCCTTTGCCATTTTTTTGGTACATATTTGGCACCGTCGGGCCACCATTGGGCCAATAGCGGTGTATGCTGCTATGGGTGGCAAACACCAGTAAAATATTCTGATAAAACGCATTGGTGGGGAATGCAAATGGTCTATAATGGAATACAAATGGTCTATAAGGGTAAATGGTATATAGTGCCAGGTGCATGAATGTATTTATGTAGTTGCTGGTGAACCTTTACTTATGGTCAATAGTCATTGTGTATTAGGAGATAGTGTGAAGGAGGCACTAGTGATAGTGTGTAAGGGGCCTCAGGAGCTCTACTCACTACCCCCTATCCCCCCAACTGTTAGTCACGGATCACCACACACACAGCTCAGGCAGGTGGTGGCCAAGCAGCCACACCACATGGTGGTGATGGGCAGATCACGGTAGCCATGGTGACCCAGGAATGCTTACTATTCATTGGTGGAACTGTAAATGCTTGATTCTCATTGGAGAAGACGGTCAGGTGGTATGCCATACCAGATCCACATACCACTATATAATAATAAACCTGAGGGTACAAGCTCTCTCTACATTCATTCTTTATACTCTACCTTTCTCTTCTTGCCTGTATTGATTTCATTATAGCCTGCCTACACAACCACAGATGCCAGCCGTGGACTTTACATATTGACGACCAACGACGAGTTAGACGACGGGTTACAACGTAAAGACTGGTACAACTTTACAACTGGTGACCACAACTTTCTTTAACACCATATGGTTAGTAATACTGTGTACAACATGACGTTCTAAGACTGGTACTTTATATTTGTTATAGTTTATATACTGACGACTGGGAGTTTTGACTAAGACGTTAGTTCTTTACGACGTGAAAGACTGGTGCTGTATATACTGTAAAATATAAATTGTTTGACCAGAAGTTGTTTTGACTAATAGTTAGACTACGACGTTTATTTCTATTCGAAATTGACAAATATTGCATTTCGGTACTTATTGTAATACGACGGTAGTGACTGTAGTAGTTACTAGATAGTGTTAATTTCAAAATTGATAGAGCTTATTGACTTCGACTGGTTTGGTGACCTGTGTAGGTAGTGTTTTTTCTTCTATCTATTTTTTTAATCATTACATCTATTTTCAATGGGTTAGTTCATTTGAAATTCGCTTGTCAACGACTTTTCCGGCAGAGTGTGTCTATTCTTAGGGGAAACATTAGTCTTTGACAATGGTATTACTGTAATATGCCATGATTAAAGCCTCGTGTAGCCGGTGAATAATTTTTTTTTTTATTGTGACTACTTTCGGTTTTTGCTATAACCTTGAGATGTAAGCAGTGGTGTAGTAATACACTGCGTGATATTTTTCACTTTTCTTCTGCTTTACAGGCATATTTCTATAGTTGGATACAATTCTTTATTTTATTGCTACCGCGCTTAACACAGCAGCCTAAAAATGCCCATAACACGCAACAAGGAGGAACAATTGCGTGACCAATTTAACCTGTGGTTTGATGGACAATGTGAATTAGGTATATATACTGCTGAGACTGATAAATTAGATGCGTGGAGTAGGTTCATGTCACAAAGTCTTGATGTAATTAAAGAAGAGAATGAGGAACAGTTATTTAAAGTAAGGGAACGACCTGAATTGAGGGAGGACAGAGAAGAATGGAGGGAAAAGCCGGAATTATTGCAGGTAGAACATCGTCAGCATGAAGTGCGCAATAGGTTGTTGAAGGCGTATGGCAAGTCTTTTTTAATTTTTTTATTGAGGCTGTATTTATACTGTCCATAGCATATAAGCCCGGGTACCCAGGCTTGTTTTCAATGCTGGCCAGTTGTAGTGTTGGTGTTATCTTACCACACAGTAGCTGCTGATAAGTTATTTGATTGCCTGCATTTCAGTAGCAGATAGATAATTGGTTGGTATGGTTAGTAGCCTATGTTAGTTTTTTTTGATTTTCTTGGCATATATGTATTTTATTTTGTTCTACTCTTATTACTAGACTTGCCTACTCCTATTTACATATCATAGGCTTGTACGTAGCTGTGTGGTGTGTTATCTGGCTACTCTTGGCATGGTTACCTTCCATTGGGCATCCCGCTGGTGGGCCGTGACATATCACATGCCCCTTTGCAGTGGAGCTTAGGAGGGGTTTCCTAGCCTAATTTGCACAGATATTTTTTGTAAGTTTTTAGGTCAGGAATTTGTCGTTCCTTTACCGTTTGGGTATTCCACACCTTGGCAGCCATTTCCAGCATGCTTCTCTCATGAACTTTTATTTGCCTTCTGGTCTGCTTCAGTAGTGGCGCATTATTTGCTCTAGTAGCCCTTTATGGTTTCGTTAGGAGTTTATTGTTTTGACTATATCTATATGCTAATGTTTTCAAATGAATTATTCTCCTATTTTCACTTTGGTTCTTTTGTGTATGTCATAGGTTGGGTGCAGCTTGTCTACTCTTAGACAGATTTTTAGGGCTCTGTTCTGCAGTATTTGCAGCTTTTTTAGTAGTTCTTTTCTCGCACCCATGTAGTTTACATCTTCATAGGCAAAATAGGGGAGCACCATGCCCTTGAAGATTTTTATTGACATTTCTTGTGTCATGTAGTCTCTTAGCTTCGCAAACCGCCACAGTTTGTGGTTTACTTTCTGGATAATTTTATCTATACATAGGTTGTAGTTTAGTTGGCTGTCCAACTCAAGGCCTAGGTATAGGTATTTGTAATGGTCTACATTTTCTAATGTTTCATTTCCTAACTTACAGTGTAGTATTCTTTCTGGCATTTGTTTATGCGAGAAGAGTAGTTTTTGATTTGCTTGTGTTGATGGTTATTTTGTTGGACTCACACCACTCGTCCAGTTTTAGTAGGAGTTTATTTAGTTTAGTTATTACCTCCTCTTCTGTGGTGCCATTTGCGTATATGACTGTGTCATCTGCATATAGTTGGAGGCACTCAGTTTGCAACCATTTTTCTAGATCGTTTATATAGATTATAAAGAGTAGTGGCCCTAACACTGACCCTTGGGGTACACATGTGACAGGTTGGTTGTCTGATAGTGTATTGTTTATTTTTGTTTTCTGTTGCCTGTTGCTGAGGTAGCATTTTATCCAATCCATAGTGTTGGATTTTATGCCCATGGTTTTTAGTTTTTCCTCTAGTATTTTATGGTCTACTGTGTCAAATGCTTTGCTGAAGTCAATGAAAGCTGCTGCAACTAATTGTTTTTGGTTCATTGATGCCAGTATGTCATTTGTTAGGTTAGCTATTGTTTTTGATGTGGAATGAAGTTTCCTGAAGCCCCCTTGTCTTTCGTTTAGTATATCGGTTTTTTCCAGGTGTTCATTTATGTGTCTATGTAACACTTTTTCAATGAGCTTGCCAGGGGTTTGAAGAATTGATATTGGCCTGTAGTTTCCCATGTTTTGTTTGTCTCCACTTTTGTGAATAGGGGTGATGGTTGCCGTTTTGCAGGCTGAGATAAAATGCCCCTGCTCAAAGGAGATGTTGAATAGGTCTACTATAGAGGCCGGGATGGCTTGGAGTGCCTCTTTCAGTATTTTGGTTGGTATTTCATCTATTTCACTTGGCTTATTCGTGTCTATGTCATTTATTAATTTTTTTACTTCTATCATATCTGTTTTGCAGGTGGGGATTTCGTTCTGCACAGTTCCGGATGTTTTCCCATCTTTTTTTGAATTTTTCTGACAGCTTTTGCCCTATTGTGGCAAAGTGTGTGTTCAGTTTGTTTGCTGCATCTTTGTTTGTGAGCATTGCCCCTTCGTTATCTTGGAAGTTTGTATGCTCTTCTTTGTTATTTTTTTGGAATAATAGGTTTATTGGTTTCAAGGTTATTATTGCCGGAAGTGATAGTGAGGATAAGCTCTCACTACCTATAAAGTACTTTCTCATGGCATGCGTATCAAATAGCCTCTGATAACCAAGTCCAACTCCCGGCCTTCACGAGGCGAAACTGTTTCTACTGACAAGGGGCAAAGGCGGATCTCTGGCGCCTCGAAACCAGATGCTTTGGGCAGGTGGGGCTCGTCAATCTTGGCTCACTGCTCATCTAGGAGAAGGTAAACTCTGATTTAAAACCCCCGCTGCCGTGCGGCTAGTCCCATTTATGGGAAGAACAGAAGTTGGTAGTGCACACCAGCCGCCATACCGACTCAATTGTCAGCTTAAACTAAGTGCGGTGCACATCAACTTTGTTGGTGTGGTCAGGGGATGTCACCCCTTCAAGTGCATGAAGACTGGAGCAGCAGATGAGTTAGAAGATCAATAGCTTTGAAGGTGTAACAGCAAGATGATGTGGCTCATCAGGGCACACTCTGACAAAGATGAGTAAGTGGCCAGTCACCTTGGAAAGGAAGGGGAACCTACCAAGTATTTACCCATAGTAAGCAATGGTAATTACTAAGATATTAATACAAACAAGGAAGCGTATTCTTCACTGTTATGTGTGGTCTACTCTAATGTATGGGGCAGAGACATGGACAATCTCTAAGAAAATGTACAAACGTTTAGCAGCATTTGAGATGTGGACTTATCGAAGGATGATGAAAATATCATGGACAAAGAAGATCACCAACAAAGAAGTTCTAAGAAAAATTAAAAATAAGAAAAGCTTGTTTGCCACTATACAGACAAAGAAACTTATTTATTTTGGCCACATCATTCGTCAGAGTTCAATATACCGTACATTGTTGGAAGGGAAGGTGAATGGCAGCAGAGGGAGAGGGAGACCAAGAACATCATGGTTTACAAATATTTCACAGTGGACAGGCTTGAATTATTCAGTCTATCAGAACAGCACAACATCGGGACAAGTGGAGAACCATTGCATCCAACCCTCGACTAGAGGACGGAACTATTGATTGATTGATTGAATAGGTTTACATTTTTCCTGAATTTGTTTGTGTTGCTTCCCCAGTCTTTGTCTTGCTTTATTATGTATTTCCTTTTTGGCTGTTCTCACAGCTTTGAGAGTTGTTTCTGGTGACATGGTAGGCCAGTTTGTCTTCTATTGTTTCTGTGCACTTTGCTTTATCACCTAGTTTACTTTTGGTTGTGATGAGTGTTAACAGGTCTTTGTCTACCCAAGGGTCTTGGTTTCTTTGTATTTTTATTTTCTTTATGGGGCACATCTCATTAGTTGATTTTCTTATTTCTGTGATGATGTTGTCCCAATAGATATCAACATCATCTCTGTTTTGTGTGATGTTGTTCATGTTTTGGTGCAGATGATTTTTTAATGTATCTTATGAGTAGTTTTTTAGGGACCTGCCCATTTTGTATTCATAGTGATTTGTGCTTTTGAGCTTTTTCCTGGTTACATATACTAGTTTGTGGTTGCTTATACCCCAGCTTCTAGTGCCCCATTTTGCAGCATGGTTTGAGTTGGTTAGTATTTGGTCTATTGTTGAGCTATCGTTGCTTAGCCTTGTGCTTTCAGTGATGAGCTGCTGCAGGCCTAAGATTTTTATGGTGGGTTGCAGCATTAGTTAATTTTGTTCATTGCTGCTGTAATTCACATTGAAGTCCCCTAGCACAAAGATTTCTGCATTTGTTGATTTTTTTTCAGTGTTTATGCTCTTTTCTAGTTCTTCAAGGAATACTTCAATTTCACCTGACGGTGGCCTATAGAGGCTCGCTATGGCTACATTTGCTTGTTTTTCGTTTTTTATTGGGCACCATAGTAGTTCTATGTGCTCATTTGAGAGATTTGTTGGTTTTAGCCTTTCAGTGTCTAGGTTTTTGGTGGCTTTGCAGTAAATGGCAACATCTCCACCCTTCTTTGTTTGGTTCATTGCATTAATGTGTTGTCTGTCATTACGTACAAGCCTATATCTGTCTATATTGAGGGTGTTGTTTTGGGGTTTGTCAGTGAACCATGTCTCTGATAACGTTAGTACATCTAGATTGTCTTTTTTAAGATGCATTTTTATTATGTCTATTTTATTGGATGCGATCTGGCAGTTTAGGTGGGTGAACTGTATGCCCCTTCGCAGTTTGCATTCAATCTCTTCTACCATATTTATTTTACTTACTTTAAATAATATATTTAGGATAGTGGTTAGTTGATTTCGCGAGTTTTTTATTTTGTTTTGATTTTATTTTAGGTTAGTGATTGATGGATTCGGAGCGTATGTGCTGGTGCATACAGCACACATGGCCCCTTTTAATAGATAGTCATGCGTACCCCCGCTACTTTTATTTTTACCTGTCTGCATGGAGGAAGGCATGAACATTACAGCGTGTATTAGTTGTACCTGATTATACTTATGATTTAGGGTTTGGTTAGTGAGATTTATAAAAGTTTGTGATACTTATGTTTTGGAGCCCTGGTGCTCTTTCCAGTTCTTCGTAATGCTTTTTGATTGCCTCGCACTGACATAACTGGTATATTCCTCATTGTAGTGTATACCATCCATCATGCCAATGCCATACCGTGCCACTCTCTTTCCATACTTGTTTTCTTATGAGATATTTGTTTTTGCCCCTTTATTTCTTTATTTCCTTATTTGTATTTGCTTTATGGTAAGTTTGTGATACTCATGGTTTCGTAGCCTTGGTGGTCTTATTCCCAGTTTTCAGCGATGCTTTTTTCTATCCTGGTCATGACGTATTGGGCAAATTTTTCATTTTAGTGAATGCCATCCGTCATGCCGATGCCATACCGTGCTGAACACCTCCCATGCCTCGTCTTGTGTATGTAGTTAGCATACCTTGGTATGGCTATGCTTCTGTTCCGGCTATTATTTAGGTGGTGTATGAAGGCATTCAGCTCCAGTATGCATTCATCTACCAGCTTTTGATAGTTTCCCCCTGAATGTATTGGGTGTCAGTCCCCGCTGACACTCAAACACATTTTACTAAGTTGCGTTGATTTTTTGGCCCTGCGCCAACGGTTCTACACTGCAGACAGTATGCATGACCTTTTTACTAAGGTAAAACAGGAAAACATTTTGACCTTTTTGAGGGCAGCTGGACTGTACCACCTCATATAGTTTACTAAATAGATTCTATCAATTATTAATAAAACTTTTCTTTTTCTATGGGAATTTGTTTCCCTTGACCACAAATATATGATTGTGAGCTTTCTAATTTAATGAGTGTCTATTGGCACATAATTGATTGTCTGCTTTTACATGTAAAAGCGATGGTTTGAACAAAAAACAAACATTTCTCGCCGTGAATATGGCCTATGCTGCCGACACGGCGTAAAGCAACCACCAATCAATCAATCAATCAAGCCTCTATTAAGGAGAACCCATATACGAGCACTACTAACATAGTTATTTACTGCTCCTGAGGTTTTTACTTTGTCTGATAAGTATGCTATATACTTCATTACATTGTACATGTTGGGCTTAATGGGGTTAACCTTGAATCTAATATAACAGTTTCCTTGGTGTTTTCTATTTCTCCAAGTTCCCGTCGCTAGACCTGCTTTAAACAGAGTCAGCACTTTTCCATGTTGAGCCTCATCTAGATCTAGGAAGAGAGGGCAAAAAACTAAGTGAACTTCCTAGAGCTAGGAATCTGAATGGAACGGGATCCTCTCCCGCAAGCCTGCATGTCACCCAAGTAGATGTACATAGTAGTAGGCTAAGGTATCATTACTCAGACTAGACAAAAAAAACTGGAAAATTACAAAAAAACTAACATAGGCTATTACTAACAACCAAAATTGCAGAAGGCTGACCCGAGCAGACACAGGTAAACACTCCTGGGCAAAGGAACAGATCAAGACAGCGCCACAGCTGTCCAGCGTTGAAAACAAGCACCCTGACAGGAGCTTATACGTTATGGGCAGAGTAAATACCTCATCAATAAATTTCTTTTTTTAAATGATTCGAATCGGCGGTTCCTGGTGCTTGTTGTCCACAACCGCACATCTGATATTGTCTAATGTTATACCGCCGCAGCTTCTCACTTGGTTACAGGAAGACGGCGCCATAGGCCCTCGCCCACCGCCTTTATCAGAACTGGACTTAGGTTCGCTTGATTTCCACGAGATGGCGCCACGTTGGTCGTAATGCAAAGCATTACGTTTGATGCGAGGAAAGGAAGAGACCCTCCCCCGCCCCGGGCTGTCGCGCTGCGCTCGCACCTCACCCGACGCCGACGCGCGCCGCTCCCTCCCCCCCCCCTGTCGCGCAGCATTCGCGCCTCACCCGACGCCCGCTGCTCACCGCCTCTCGCCCTCCCCCGGGCCGGCAGCATTCACACCTCACCCGCTGTCGCCCGTCCCCCTCCCCTTATAAGGCCACCCGTCGGCCTCCCTCAGGCACTCGCCCTCCTGCCGCCGTCCAGCTCTCCTCTCCGCCGTTTTGGTGGAGGGCTCCTCGGCACCCCCTCACTGACCACCCTCAGACATTTGACTCTGCCTGAACTCTCCTATTATCATGTACATTTCCCTGTTGCTCCTCGAGCCCCTCCTCGCTTGGCTCCTTATGAGCCCCTTCTATTTTTGATTTCATTGCATTGCTCCTCATGAGCCCTTTCTCTTCCTCTGTATACTCTCTGTTGAGGCGTCAATAAAATGCCTTTCTTTCCACCCCCGCCTTGCCTTCTTCCTTTTCGCGCATCAGCCATACAGGTGTTATGACGTCCATTTCCGCCTCAATGGCCGCCGTATTTTGAATCCTCTCCATCGACACAACCGACGATTCCAGTTTCTCCAGTCTATCCAAAATCTTCGTAGTTGTCAACTCGAACAGATCAGCAACTGCTTGTGTCGATAACGAATCAGACACCAAAACAGGAGGATTTACCACTGGAGCACTTGATAAAGTCATGCGCCTCAGGCTCATCCCTCAGGGGGAAGCGTTCATTCTACTCGGCCACTGGAACATTGAATCCTGAATTACGTCCTGTAATTCTACCGCCAACTTCTTATATCTTTTTAAAAGTCTGTTTCTTCTTGAATCTCGGCATGATAACAGAAGAATGGAAATAACGGCAATATAAAGTTATTTCTGTAATAATGGCGATATGCAGCTGAGTCTATAGGTCTGTTGGTTTCACTTTACAAGAGCGATTAAGACAAACCTCAGCTATAAGTTGAAATAATATCTGCAATTCTTTTATATGATCTTCAACATTTATTTTTTACCAATGATCAGTATTTTTTTAGGGGTGAACTGAGTTAACACGGTTGATCTTAAAAATGTGATTATTATTTTTGTTATCATATACTTATTGAATTTATCTAAAGGTGAACTAGGCATAGTTAAACCTATGATGATCATTATGTATGATCGACATTTTGTAAAGTCGACGGCTGGCAGCTGTGGTTGTGTAGGTAGGCTAAATATGAAATCACTACAGGCAAGAGAAAGGTAGAGTAGAAAGTGCACAGAAGAGAGCTTACACCTTCAGGTTTATGATATAGTCTCATGAATCCAAGATGGCTGTCACACCTGATCAGCTCCTCCAATCAGCACTATGCATTCTGCAACCAACCAATGAACATCCAACCTGCCTGTATCCAAGCCTTGGTTGTTGATGGCTACAGTGCCCTGTTGTGTCTGGGTGTGCAGTGATCCGTAAATAACAATTGGGGGGGGGGGAGGGGGTATGTGAGCTGAGCTGCTAAGGCCCTGTCACACTAACAGTAGTGCCCCTCTCACACTATCTATAACTACACAATGTCTATCTAACTCAGTAAAGGATCACCAGCACCACATAATACCTTAATGCCTCTGGCTTTATACACCATTTACCTTTTAATACACAATTGTAATTACTATAGAAGTATCAGCAGGAATAGTAGTGGTAGTAGTAGTAGTAGTATCAGCAACAGTAACTGATTGTGGTTTCGAATGTGATCGTGAACATGATTGTGAACGTGATCGTAATCCATTTCTGGAAGTGCATCTATTCTCATGTCTTCTTCGTCCCAGCAAGGAATGGAATACCTTCCAACATCGATTGCAAGTGAGCGATTGTAGTGATGCGCGACATGCGTAGACTCTGGAGCGATGCTTCTGCAAACCAGAAGAGGAAGTAAAAATCTTCGAGCATGTGTCGCATGAATGCATCTGAAAATAAATAAATAACAATTTCATAGTAAATAGTAATTGAATTTCTTCTTCTTCTTCTATTTTCAGCTTGAATGGAAGGAAGGAGGGAAGAAAGAAAAAGAAGCAGAGAGAGAGAGAGAGAGAGAGAGAGAGAGAGAGAGAGAGAGAGAGAGAGAGAGAGAGAGAGAAAAGAAAAGGAAAGGATAATCATTCATGCGGTCATTCATTTTTTATTATTATTATTATTATTTCTATTGAATGTGATACCAAACTTGTGAAAATATATATATATTTATATATATAAATAAAAACTGAGTACACATACCTGCTGCTTGTCCATTGTAATCTTTCATATATTATTATTCATTCATATTGAATACTTGCTTGAAGTGATGGTGGTGTAGGTGGTATTCTTGACTGAGTGATTAGGAATATGTGCTAGTCTAAAGTGAGGAAAAAATGTCAAATGAGTTCAACCAAAAACAGTTATGGTGATGTCATCAATCCAGTCAAAAAGGCCAAATGAGTTCAACCAAAAACAGATGTCCATCCTGCAAGTGAAGGTCAAATGAGTTCAACCAAAAACAGATGCCCATCCTGCAAGGTAGAACAGTGACGTCATCAATCCAGTCAAAAAGGTCAAATGAGTTCAACCTAAAACAGATGGCCAACCTGCAAACACGCAATGGGTCACTTAAGGTCATTGTCCCACCACAGAGGGTTAATTTAAGGTCATTGTCCAGCGCCAGACCTCTGACGTGGGACGATTACGTAACACGGACCTATATCGGTCCTCTCTATACTGGTAGGCGCCAGGACCTATCCTGGCAACTTCGTTGGCAGCATCCATGATGCCAGGGAGGCTGTATGTGCATTGGCTGCCCCGGTAATGCCCCACTTTTATCACGGCATTGACACTGTTGCCCCTAGATCAGCTGAGGTTGATGATGATACGCCTCTCGGTGGTGTTCTTCTTGGGCGTGTCATCATCAGGCTCGTTTGAGCCCAGGGGGCAAAGGGAAGGGGCCCACGAGGGCACCGTGCACCTTTATTAGTTGTGTAGGTAGGCTAAGAGGAAATCACTACAGGCAAGGAAGGAAAGCAGATATAGAGTGAAAGTAGGAGAGCTAGACTCCTTTCTTTATTATATTTATAGTTTCAAGAATCAAGATGGTGGTACACACCTGATCAAAACCCTCCAATCAGCAACAGGCATTCTTATATCTACCACAGATATTCAAGAACCTTGTAACCAAGGCATGGTTATGTCTGGCTACAGTGCCCTGGTGTGCAGTGATCCGTAAATAACACTTGGGGGGGGGGGGAGGGGGTATGTGAGCAGAGTTCCAAAGACTGTACATTTCAAGAAGTGCCCCTCTCACACTATCTATTATAATACACAATTTCTATCTTAAATCAGTAATGGATCACCAACACCACATATGCCTTTGGTTTTACATACCATTTACCATTATATAGACTATTTGTAATTTATTATGGAATAGTTCACACCATAACCAATGTCTTAAATATCGGGAAATTTTACACAGTGTTATGGGCTAAGATTGTGGGGCGCTGCAAAAGCTGTGCTGCTATTATGGTATGGTTGAGGTAAGTGGTGTTTGTTCAAGGGCCTGGCCAGTGAGATGCATTCTGATCAGTGACTTAATGCTTTGGTAGGAAGGTGCACTTCTAATAGTAGATGGTAGTTTGTTCCACATCCTGCTGCCTTTAAATATTGGTGCCGTAGCTAGTATGTTTGTGCTTGGTCTAGGAACACTGAGGACTGGTCCATCTCCCATTCTTGTCTGCCCGTTCAGTGGATCTCTGTATTGTGGTTCTTTTGATCTTTTATACATAAGTGACAACAGATGGGTGTCCTGCCACTGGGCTAGGGTTTCAAGATTTGCTTCTATGGGCATGTCCTGTACACTCAATATTTTACCCTTAAACACAGTTCTAATTGCTCAGTTCTGGACTTTTTGTAGCTTGTCCTGTTGTTTTGTTGCCAGGCTATAAATTATGTCATTATAGTCAAAGATGGGCTGAATTGTGGTCTTGTATAAGAGCAGTGCAGTATTCTTAGTAATGCAGTCTCTCATTTTTCTGAAGCTTGTTAATTTGAGGGCAAGGTGTTGGTTGAACCTGCAGATATGGCATCTTATATTTAGTGTAGAGTCAATTGTGCCCAAGTATTTGTAGGAGTCAACTTCTTTAAGCTTGACTCCATCTATTTGTAGTTCAATCTTTTGTGCCTTGTTCTTTTTTGATTTTGTGCCATATACCACATACTCTGTCTTAGATGTGTTCAGTGTTAATTTATTTTCCCGCCACCACTCACCAGTACTTGTCAGTGCCACCCCTATCAAGCCAGCTGCCAGCCGTACTGTGCACCACAAGTGCTGCGTCGTCAGCAAATAATGTGATCAATGTTGACTCTGAGATCATGGATTGCTTTGCTTGTTTGAATTGTTATTGCATGTTGACTTCCTGGGTGGCATCTCCTTGTGTTACGTTTTGTGGCGTGGAGGAAGAGGTGGTGGTGTTCCTTACTGGATTGTGACAGTTGCAGAAGTGAGACCGTGGAAGGGGGTTTGAACTGTTGAAATGGAAGTCACATGACCGCCTTGACAGGGTCTCCAGGGTCTGTTTGTTGTAGTTCGGGTTTGATCCGTTAGGCTGCTTCACCTGTTGCGCGGTGGCGCTGGCGGTAGTTCGTTTGGGAGCAGATAGGTGGCGCCACTTCGGCCAATGGTTAAGTCAATGGGAAAGGATTTGCATCTCCGCCCGTAAATGATCCATGTTACGAATAACATGCACAATTTACACAGGAGAGGAGAGGAGGGTCTGAAGGTTAGAGGACAACTACCCCACCCAGACACTTAACCTCGAATAATAATCCCATCCCCTGATTACTACCCCCGGATAATTACCCTTCCCCTCATAGACAACTACATCTCCCAGACATCTATCCCCAGATAATTACAACTCCCCCATGGACAAATACCCCGCCCCCCACCCCCTAGACATCTATCCCCGGATAATTACCACTCCCCTATAGACAACTACCCCCCTCCTGACATCTATCCCCGGATAATTACCACTCCCCCCATAGACAACTACCCCCCCCCCCCAACATCTATCCCCGGATAATTACCACTCCCCCATAGACAACTACCCCCCCCCCCGACAATTACTCCCCCTGGACAACTCCCGCCCCGCATACTCTAACTCCCCTCACCCCCCCCCCCCATAACGGAAAACTATGCCTCGGATATATATTCCCACACAACTACCCTGAGATAATTACTACCCTGCCCCCCACAAACAACTACACCTGGACATTTATGTCTACTTATAATACACAGGATTATGGGGATATTATGTGGTCTGGAAGGATCTAGAAGGATCTGGTGGCTGCTGCTAGAGCAGCCTGGTGGGCAGGTGGGTTGCAGTGATGCAGGCAGCAAGGCTGTTCAGGGTTTTGCGAGGTCACCTGACCACCACCGGCTGGTTACTTGATCCGGATTTTGTTTGAGTGAGGACATGCTACATACTGTCCGCATAGTTCCTCCCATAGCTCCGTTTCTGAAATAGGGCTGCTGAATAACCCATTAGAAAAAGTGCCGAATGGCTCGGTAAAGGAAATGAGCATAACATCTTAAAGCTGCATAGTCCGATGAAATATTAAATTTTCAAAAACAAACCAATTATCTAAGTTTGATTTTACATATCTAACTTAGATACTGATCCACTTATTAAGCATTTGTTTCTGCGTAGAAGGGAATACTGAGTCAATTTAACAGAACCTGTTACTTCAGAAGTCTATGGTGTCTAATTTTCCATGTTTGCACTCAAAATATCTCAAAAGTTTACCATTTAAAATAAAAGTAACTTTGAACTAATGTAAAGTAGATACTAGTGATCGATCTAATATATTTATCTCAGAAAAAATACAGACATTCAAAACCATCGGACTATGCAAAATATATTCTTCACATACCTCTTCATATTTACCCGCTACTCTTAAATTGAAGAATATAATAAAACATTTAGTTTACTATACTTTAAAAGTCAAATCGAGAACATTCTGGGGTTGCCATCATTTTTTGCATCCTCCGTCATTTCATTAAAATTGCATAGTCCGATGAAAACATAACATTTTCAAAACCAAAACAATTATCTAGATTTGATTCTACATATCTAACTTAGATGCTGGTGCACTTATTAAACATTTGTCATCACATATAAGGGGATACTGAGTCAATTAATAGAACCTGTTACTGCAGAAGCCTATGGTGATAGAGTTTTGATAAGCTTGCCTAAATAAATTTAGCATGTTTCCATTTCAAATATCTCAAAAGTTAGCGATTTAAAATAAAAGTTACTTCAAACTAAAGTAAGGTAGATTATACTGAACACCTAATATGTTTATCACAGAAAATGAGAGAAACTCAAAACCATCGGACTCTGCAACTTTAACTCTAGGCCAATATAGATAAACACTGCACACTGGAAGCAGGAACTCCACTTCTTGTTTATACTCAAGCAGTGTTTGCTCGTATTTAGATAAGGTTGTCATTCAGCCCCTACTCTGGGTAGGGGTGAACATTTTATCTATGGTTCGGATCGAACCCAGAAAGAAATAAACCACTATATACCATATACTTGTCCACGTTGTGAATTATGGTAGAGATTCAAAAACAATAGATTATGCAACTTTACCAAGTACAAGCACACATTAAAAGTGCTTACCGTCCAGCCTCCCCCGAATGTTGTATAGTCACATGCTGCTAGAAAGTGTCGCCCACCATCAGGTGATATATTAATCATGGAATCCCGGTGTTCTTGCTCTATCGCATCCATGCAGTCCAGAAAAACCACTGACAAGAAACAAAACCCAATCTAGTATGTATGCACTAATCTGTTCAGCATCATTCAACTGAGTACTCCATGACTATTCTTAGTAAGTAGGTCAGTGACGTCATACAGGGAGGGGAAAGTTGGAATTATAGGATGTATAATATATTATACAGATATAAAATGGCGGAGTCTAGCCTTGCTGTCGCCATGATTACTCAGTATTGATATTATGGATTATGTCCAATCGCTGGCCGGCTGGGCGTTTGCTCCGAGCCGCCGCCGCCAGCGGCCAGGCCGTACTGGCTGCAAAATCGGCAGGGTAGTCACTTGCCGCCCGAATTTCAAACCAGAGCACTGGTCTTCCGGCCGTTCAGTACAATTTGTTGGTACATATATGAAACTATCTGTGATTGCAATGAAGTGTACAGTGAACAACACAATGAACTATTCAGTCAACTACTTATTTTATAGCTCTTCTTTATCATCAGTGGCCCATTAGTCTTTATATGTTCAGTGTTGTTTCATAGACAAAGCCTCTCCAACTGTGTATGTATTATCACCTGGTCTACCTCATCAGGGACCGTATGCATGGAGCGGTGTTAGCGGCGTGCGGTGTTATACCTCTAACTCCGGGTACCTATCTCCGGTTATCGGCGTCGTAGAGAACTATGTCAAGCCGTATGCATGGGCGCTTAAACGGTGAGTGTTAGCTAAATGTGAATGTATTTATAGATTTGGGAAATCCCTCTGCGTTTGTAGCCATATATTAGGCCCAAATCTATTCAATGCGATCATATTTGACAGAATTACACACGCAATAAGTGAAATTTCAGCAAATTAACCCTAAAAACGAAGCGATATTAATGCTGCCGCCGTAACGGCGGCGATATTAATGGTTATATTTTCGAATCGACGAAGGTACAGTAAACAAACCGCCGCCGCTGCCAGTATGGAAAGTGACGTCAATGCAACGGCGGCGGCGATTTGTTTACTTTACGTTCGTCGATTCGAAAATATAACTATTAATATCGCCGCCGTTACGGCGGCAGCATTAATATCGCTTCGTTTTTAGGGTTAATTTGCTTAAATTTCACTTATTGCGTATGTAATTCTGTTAAATATGATAGCATTGAGTAGATTTGGGTTCCATCCTGACACTAACCTAACACTAACTCCACCTGTAAACCTGCTATGAGCAGGTGTTAGATTCTCTGACTTTAGCCCCGTGGAGTTTGTCTAACACCGCTCCATGCATAGCAACTTTTTTGTGCTAAACCAGAAATCCCGCCATAAAGGCATTTTGGGTCGCTAACACCGCTCCATGCATATGGGCCCAGATGAGGAGCCTCATTAAGGCTTGATGACACAAATAGTTATAGTTGATCACATATATACCCGCATGCTTGGTTGGGTTATAAACGACTCCCACAGAATAGGTTGTTTCAAGATACATAAACTGTGACTAGTCACATTTGAGCATGGTAATTGTGAAACAGTGAAGTTGTATTGCTAGTTTTAATTAGCAATAAACACCAAATCAAGCATAGTATTCTATTATTCTTATCTCCACCCGCATAGTACAGTAAAACTGCACATTATCCTTACCTGTATCAGTAAACATTGGTCGCAATGCGAAGCATTGCGTTTGATGCGAGGAGAGGAAGAGACCCTCCCCCGCCCCGCGCTGTCGCGCTGCCTTCTCACCTCGGCAGACGGCGCGGCGCGCCGCCACCTCCCCCCGCCCCCCTGTCGCGCAGCACTCGCGCCTCACCCGACGCCCGCTGCTCGCCACCTCTCGCCCTCCCCCGGGCCGGCAGCATTCACACCTCACCCGTTGTCGCCCCTCCCCCTTCCCTTATAAGGTCGCCCGCCGGCCTCCCTCAGGCACTCGCCCTCCTGCCGTCTCCCAGCTCTCTGCCTTTTTCCACCACCCACCCACCCTACACTCCTTACACACTCTTCTCCTCCAGCGGTGGAGGGCTCCTCGGCACCCCCTCACTCCACTGACACTTGATGAACTGAACCTTACTTTTATTACCCTGCTCCTCATGAGCCTCTGTACTTTCTTCCATTTATTGCTTATTTACTTACACTGTTGCTCCTTATGAGCTTGTTCCTCTGTATGCTCTGAGACGTAAATAAACGGCTTATTTCCACCCCCGCCTTGCCTTCTTCCTTTTCGCGCATCATACAAAGTGCTGTTATTTATAGAGACTTATGCAAATCTTAAACATGAATGAATAACTGACTATACCTGGTGTTGTTCCAAATAAGAATGGTACTCCTACTCCTGTAACAAATCAATGGTAGTTAGTTGACATGTCATTGACACAGATGCAAGCTATTGTGGGGAAAGTGAGCTGAATGGTGTATAATTTTAGTTTTAGATGACATTCATCTTGATATATTGTTGGTTATTGTGCATGGTACCAGACTAGGCAGTTAACAGCTTTGCTTATTACGAAATAGCGTAAGGTAGACAGGAAGTGTGAACACTTATTTGTCTCTCATTTTTGCATGAGTGCAAGTAAACACAAGGAATAATTAGTAGCATGTGGTGAATAAGGGGTCAAATTTCTCTGGATCAGCCCATGCTTTTTCTATTCTGTTCTTGAATGAATTTATTGACATTTTGTGGGAGACTGTTCCATATATTTATGATCCTGTTTGAGAAACTGTGTTGCCTTAACTTTGAAATGGCTCTGGGTTTTACTAGTTTGAGAGTATGACCCCGACTGCCTTCTCTTTTATTCAAGGTCAAAATTTGGTTCATATCTATTTTATCAAAACCTTTCATAATTTTAAATACTTCAATTATGTCACTTCTTTTCCTTCTGTAGGAAAGGGTAGGAAGTTTCAATTCCCTAAGAATAAAATAGAAAGCTCTACCTGGAAATAAAGAAGGGAGTATAGGTCATGAACAAACTAGTTTTATTGCGTAAACACGATTCATGAGCTGTCTAATAGAGTGAATAGTTACAAAACAGGCTGTTTAATTGGAAAGTTGAAAATGAATCATTTATTGGACAACTGAATAAGTCAGAAAATTGTATTATTACTTGTTTAAAGCTGCACAATCCAATGAAATGCGAATTTTTCTGACGTATTACTAAGATTCTTACGAATCTATGAATACAAAGATAAGGATCAGGGGAGAGGTCAAGCTCGCGCAGGCCGGAAGTAGCCTCAGTATTTGTAGTTGGAGGGAAGCAAAAAACCTAAAACCAGGATCAGGACCCCTATCTCCCTTAAATATTCCTATAACTTTCTGTCAACCCTTAATCTTTTATCTTTATACTCGAGTTATCGGGTTGTTCCTTCTCTCCTTTATAGGTGTGGGAGGGTGGGCCCCTGATCCTTATCTTCGTATTCGTAGATTCGTAAGAATCTTAGTAATACGTCAACTTACAGGTAA
Source organism: Branchipolynoe longqiensis (assembly GCA_030323885.1). Lineage (NCBI taxonomy): Eukaryota > Metazoa > Annelida > Polychaeta > Phyllodocida > Polynoidae > Branchipolynoe > Branchipolynoe longqiensis. Next base: position 4,698,392 of record CM059197.1, on the reverse strand, counting down.
GTCTGGTATAACTATTATATTCTTACTTCATCTTCCGAACACCGGAAGTTAAGTATCAGGGGAGAGCCTTTGAAGTATGGTTTTTTGTGTACCGACCTTCTCTTTGACTCTTCTTTTCCCTTGTACTGTCTTTCCTTTTCTTCCGGTTTTCCTCTTTATTCCCCCGCACCGCTGTCCGCTCTGTCAGCCTTCTGTAATATTATAATTCAAAACACAACAAGCGAGAACAGTGGACCAACATTTAATATGTTCAAAATAGATACATGCAGCTATGTCATGAGCAGTTCATGGTACCAGCTGCAGTAGGTAACTAAGTTAGTTACTGTAGATACCTCTTACATGGTTACGCAGTGAGCTCGCTTGTCGTGATGAATTATTCATGTTACGGCGTAACATGTACAATTACTGTGCTTTCACGGGTTTAGTAACATTTGTCAGTCTTTTAAAATATATATACATTTTGTTTACCTTTTGTAACGTCCCTTTTATCGAACATTTTCTTTGCTGAAAACACTTCATTTCTCAAAGGTATTTTAAATTTTTTCTCAACTGGGCCTTTTATTATTTCTATTTAATGAATACGTTTCTTTTTAACCTTCTCCAACAAACGTAATTGTATGATTTTATTCAATATTATATATATATATATATTCATAACTTCTTGTTAGTTTTAACATTTTGTTATTCAAATACAACCTCCTTTGGTGTTTATTTTCTACACAATGTTCTGTTCAGAATTGTCCTTTGTACCTCACCAGGGTCATCAATTGATTTATGATAAAACTTTGCAAAACTGTTGCTGTCACACTAGGAAGCATTACGCATGATTGCATTTAGATTCGCCCCATAGCTTTCGCCGAGGATGCTGAAGCTCCTCTGGTGCTGTGACCTTTGTATCTAGTGGTGTCTATTCCTGCTAATCTTAACACCTCAATGGTCCAACTGGCCAAGGTTGCCCTAGAAATAGGTCCGTGTGGCCCTATGTAAGAGAGTAACAGCTGTGTATTCCCTCTTCTCACCTTCTCCGTTCTTGTCACATAGCATTTTATTGTTTTAACAACACATATTCTTCTGTCAGTTGAATATTTATAGAATCTCACTGAGTCAAGTGGTTGACCCAATTGGTTATGTTTTAGTAATGTTTTCATCTTAAACACTATAGAATCTTCTTCAACTCTCATTCTGTCCACTGCCAGACTTAAAATTGTCTGGCCCCTTTGTGAAGAAACCAGTAACAGTAAAACAACAAGTATATATGAGAGTGCTTTCAAGCTTAACTGTGAATTATGTTGGAGTTTAAGAATCCAATTTAATACAACTTCCACACTCCAGAAACTGTTGTATCTGGGTTGTGGCGGTCGCTGCTCATGAGATAGCCATTTAACCAGATAATGTTCACCAACAGTTTTCCCCTCCGACCTTGGCAAGATTAAACTTAGTGCACACCGTGCAGCATTTAATGCCCCGTACCCTACCCCTGTCTTGAAATATGTGTGTAGGTAATGTAGCACATCTGCAATTCTTGGATTTAATACTTTTACCCCTTTTTTTAGTCCCAGTGCCCACCTATTTATATGGGTGAGATCGTTTTTTCTTGTTGAATCACTCCAAATGAACCTAAAGTATTGGAGAGTTTTATTATCTACCTCATACCCCTGTAATTTTCTGGCCAAAATAGGTACCCCATTAATCTTATATTGTTTAGCCCCTCGTCCGACCTTCCTACTTGTAGGTGCTCTGTCCCAGAGAGGTTTCCCTGTTTCTTCGGGAACCACTGTTGTTCTACGGACTCTTCTTGTAACAGTGGATGCCACGGCTGAGCTGGCCAGTTTGGTGCGACTACAATCGCCCTCGTCCTGTCCTTCTGTAGTTTTCTTACTACCCTGGGGATGAGACTGAATGTTGGAAAGCAATAAATGAAATTATTTCCCCAGGCAAAAGCGAACGCGTCTGTTTTCCAGTTTTCGGGTTCCGGTTCCCAGCTGACATATATCGGTAATTGTGCATTTAGCCTAGATGCAAACATATCTACCATCGGGGTTCCCCATTTCTCACAAAATATTAAAAATGCCTACATTCAGTTTCCACTGTAAATGGTCCATGAACTTTCTAGAACGTAGGTCTGCTAAAACTTTTTCCACACCTGGAATGTGGGTGATAGTTAACCGATTTCTCTGTTGCTCTGCCCACTCCCATATCTTTACTGCTTCTATTAAGCAATCTTCTGATTTTGTGCCCCCCATATTTTTTACATATGCCAGGGCTGTTGTATTATCTGTTCTTATCCTAATATGCTTATTGTTTATTCTACACAAACTTTTAAGGCCGAAATAAATACCTTTCAATTCTAAAACATTTATGTGTGCCATTTCTGCCCGATCCAAAGGGATGCATTGTAGAAGATTTCATGAGCAGGCAGAATCTCTGTCTGTGGAACGATGATAGTCACACATATCTCCATCCAGGTACAGGTTCCTTAACTTCAATTGACCTCACCATGCGCTCGCCCCAAGTTTTCCTTGATTTTTCTTGGGAGGTGGAAGAAGACCAATGGGGTAGTGACCACTATCCCATTGTTTTGTCTAGTCAATTTTCTCCTGATGAGAGAGTGCCTAAATGCCAATTGGGCCAAATTTCAATCTCTTTGCCTTGAAAAGATCACAGGCGATCTTCTGCAAGATGTGGAAGATCCCATTAAAGCTTTTACAGACACACTGTATGACGTTGCTAGCAATTGTATTCCTAAGTCAAATCCTAACCCTAAAAAGCCAGAAAAACCATGGTTCACAGAGGAGTGTAAGAAGGCTGTAAAAGCTTGTAAGAAAGCTTTAAAACAATTCAAGAGACAGCCAACACAGTGCAATCTAAAACAATACAGAATAAAAAGAGCCAAAGCCAGATATATCATTCATTGTAGTAAAAAGAAAAGCTGGTCAGATTATACATCAAAACTTAACACCCAAACACCCATTAAGAAATGTTGGGATATGATTCGAAGGATCAGTGGTAAAGGGGGAGGTGCAAGAATAAAACATCTTATTAAAAATGGCCAAAGCATTTCAAATCCAAAGGATATAGCCAACACCTTAGGTGAATCTATATCCAAGAACTCCTCTTCCGATAATTACACTCCTAAATTCCAACGAACAAAAGCAAGGCAAGAAAGAAAGCTTCTTAATTTTATTTCTCAGAATTTAGAAAATTATAATAAGCTCTTTTCCGTGGAAGAATTACAAATTGCTCTGTTTAAATCTCACGACACAGCACCTGGACCAGATCAGATCCATTACCAAATTCTTAAACATATGCTAGCTGAAACCACGATGCGCGTCTTAGAAATATTCAACACCATCTGGATGAGTAGTAACTTTCCCCCTTGCTGGAGCGAGGCCACAGTAATCCCGATACCCAAACCGGGAAAGGACTCCACCAATCCCAATAACTATTGACCAATAGCACTCACAAGCTGTGTATGTAAGACCATGGAATGCATGATCAATGAAAGACTTGTTTGGTTTCTTGAAGAGGCTGCTATTATCTCATCTTCTCAAAGTGGTTTTACAAAGACCAGAAGCACCATGGACCATCTGGTACGCCTTGAGACATTTGTGAGAGACGGTTTTATAAAGGGTGAACACGTCGTTGCACTTTTCTTTGACTTGGAGAAGGCATACGACACCACATGGAAATATGGAATTATGAAAGACATTCAGGATAGTGGATTGAGAGGCACACTACCTCTCTTTATAGAACAATTTCTTTTAAATAGGTGTTTCCGAGTCCGTGTCGGAAGTACTCTCTCAGAAGCCTTTGACCACACTGTTCATAATCAAAATTAACAGCATTGTGGGTTGTGTCAGACCTGAGATTGGTAAATCTCTCTTTGTAGATGATTTCCACCTTTGTTACAGGTCTAGAAACATGGCAGCTATAGAAAGAAAACTGCAACATCACCTGAACAGAGTAGCCGAATGGGCTGATGAAAATGGTTTTAAATTCTCTCTCAGCAAAACTGTGTGTGTGCATTTCTGTCAACAGCGGGGTGTACACCCAGACCCAGAGATCTATCTCAACCAAACACAGATTCCTGTGGTTGAAGAAACTAAATTCTTGGGTGTCATTTTTGACAAGAAATTGAATTTTATTTTGCACATTATGTGCATTATAATTAATTATAATAATATAAATAACGGAGCTCACATATAGGTTTTATTATATTTATTATTGCGTGTGCATATTATTCTTGTATTAGGAGTCGCGCGCCAACCGCTGTCAGCGCGCGCGAATGGGGCGCCACCTGTATCGCGCCATATTTGATTCACTTCTCACTGAATTTCAATTGATGCGCGAAAAGGAAGAAGGCAAGGCAGAGGTGGAGAAAAGAGAGGCGTTTATTGGTACGCCTCACAACATAAAGCTATACAGGAGAGTAAATAAGCAGCTCATAAGGAGCAAGGTAACAACAATACAGTGGAGAGTAAAAAAGGAGCTCAGAAGGAGCGAACCGTATAACTTATGCTAGGGAGCTCGTGGGAGCTTGGAGTTCAGGGGAGGGGCGCCGAGGGCATCTCCACCTCGGACCGCTGCATCACCCTCGGGCCGCACCACACCATGCCCGGAAACGGAGAAGGAAAGGGACGGAAAGGCACCCGGATGACCGCCCTGGCCATGCCGGGACCCTCCTCGGGCACGCCGGGAGGCGCCTCACCTGCCCCGGCCCCGGTCTCCCCTCCGGCGTGTCAAGACCGACCCTCGGGCACCGAGGCTGCCATCCTCCAGGCCATACAGCACCTCACCAACCGCATGGAGGCCCTCGAGTCCGGGCCCGCCCAGGGGCCCCCCGGAGACACCCCCGCCCGCGCCGAGGCGGCAACCGGTCTACACCACGCCGCCCATCCCAGCACCTCGGGCACACGTCATCGGGGGGGCGTGCCCTCCGCCGCCACCTCATGCGCCGATCCCGGCCGCCTCGGCGGATTTTTGATCCGCCGCCCCCCACCCCCCCCGACCGGCCGAGGGGGGCCATCCCCGGCGCCTCACCCACACCCATGCCGACAACCCCGTCACCACTACCGACAACTCCCCAGAGATCACCGACCGAAACACCGCCCAGACACAGCCGGGGACCATCACCTCGCACCGCAGGCCCCAGACGCCGCCCACTCAGGCGACGAATCCTCCCCACACCCACATCCATGCCGACAACCCCGTCACCACTACCGACAACCCCCCAGAGATCACCGACCGAAACACCGCCCAGACACATCCGGGGACCATCACCTCGCACCGCAGGCCCCAGACGCCGCCCACTCAGACGATGAATCCTCCCCAGACAGCACAGCCGCCGACCATCACGGCCTCCACGACACCGCCTTCCTCAACCCCTCTGCCGACAACCCCGTGACCACCACCGACAACCCCCCAGCGACCACCGATCGAAACACCACCCAGGACACAGCCGAGGACCATCACCTCGCGCCGCAGGCCCCAGACGCCGCCCACTCAGACGCCGAATCCTCCCCAGACAGCACAGCCGCCGACCATCACGACCTCCACGACCTCGCCTCCCTCAACCCACCCGAGCCGACCCCGACACCCACCCCCCCCAGCCCTGAGGATCGAAACACCACCCAGGACACAGCCGATCGAAACACCACCCAGGACACAGCCGAGGACCATCACCTCGCGCCGCACGCCCCAGACGCCGCCCACTCAGACGGCGAATCCTCCCCAGACAGCACAGCCGCCGACCATCACGGCCTCCACGACAGAAGTAGAAGAAATCGATGCTGCAGGGAGGACGGCTGGAGGGCGAGTGCCTGAGGGAGGCCGGCGGGCGGCCTTATAAGGGAGGGAGCTGAGAGGCGAGGGGGGAGGTGGGAAAGCGGCGGGCGAGGGCGGCAGGGGTGCAGGGCGACAGGGGTGAGAGAAAGCTGAGGGGCGGATGACAGGGTAGGTGGGAAAGCTGCGCGACGGCAGGTGAGGCGGGGGGAGGGTCTCTTCCTTTCCGCGCATCGGCCAGCGGGCGGCCTTATAAGGGAGGGAGCTGAAAGGCGAGGGGAGAGGTGGGAAAGCGGCGGGCGAGGGCGGCAGGGGTGCAGGGCGATAGGGGTGAGAGAAAGCTGAGTGGCGGATGACAGGGTAGGTGGGAAAGCTGCGCGATGGCAGGTGAGGCGGGGGGAGGGTCTCTTCCTTCCCTCGCATCAAACGTAATGCGAGCATTACGACCGAAGCAGACGTGTGTGTCGATAGCTCAGCCATGTATTGCGATTTGTGTGGTGCATCGCACAAAACCGACAAGTGCAAGAAGAAGGGACGTAAAGGAAAGAAATTGGTATCGGCTAGAGCTACACAAGCTTCAGCTCGACAAACAAGTGACAACGTGAAAGACGAGTCCAGAGAAAGTTGAGAAATAGTTGATAGACTGTCGTCACTGACTTTGGAGGAACAGGAAACTTCAATATTAAAAGAAATAAATGACATGGAACTGGAAGAACGAGTGGTGGAGTTGCAAGAGAAACGAGCAGTGATGAGAAGAAGACGACTGGAGCGACAGCAAGCAGGCGAGGACGTGTCGGTGAAAGGGACGACGGCGATGGAGCGAGGGACGACGGCCATGACAGACGAATGGCCGCCAGCGGTAGCTGCCGGTGTAGGTGCCGCACCGGTATGTGACGAAAAGGACGCGCATTCGGGCTACGGGTTGGCGAAGCCTCGTCACAGGTCGCGGACGAGGCGGAGATGACGAACGCCGTCGGATTCAAGAAGCAGAAGCAGCAGTAGTAGTCGACGACTTCGAAGTAAGTGGAGTATCAGAAGATTCACAGTTTTAGGGAAAGAAGTGAAAAAGCTAAACTGTTATGAACTACTCACAGCCTCTATTAGATGGTGTTTGGATATCCAAAGCTTAACTGTTAAAGACTATCGTGCTTTCCTTGAGCATGTATGTTTCATGGCATCCAGGGCTAGGCAAAATGACTTCCAAGACTCGACACATGTCGAGTATGACAAAGACATTCGTAAGCTAGCAGAAGTAGAGGGGTTTGCTGCGTTTGGTAGCAGCAATACTGGCCACTGCATGTACCACTATGGCATGCACAACATGCGGTCAAAAAAGCAGTCGAGTAATGTGCGTAGAACTACAGCTTACACAAAAGACGGTAAAAGTGGATGTTTCAAATGGAATAGGGACAGTGGCTGTAGTAGGAGTGAAGACAATTGTACTTATTGCCATTGGTGCATGAAATGCGGCAGTAAAAGCCATAAGAAAAGTAATTGTACTAAAGATTGAGGAGTTAGAGTATGTATCAGGCAGGCTAATTTGAATTTACAAAAGTCTGTAATGCATGACAATTAGACAAAAGATATTGCTGTGTCAAATAATAACCTCATGTCGGTACAAAAAGCTGTAACAGACGAAAACTTGCCGGTGTCATATAAGAGCGACACGGTATTTGTGACGTGTAGTAATTTAAGTACGCAGTTAGAGCAGCATAGTGCGGGATGTTTACATGATAAGCATGGGGTTAATTGCTCGCGACCAATTATTGGAAATGTTACATGTGCGGCGCCTGCGAAGGAAGTAGTGGGCGTACCCGAGACGGTTCAAAATACACTGAGCATGCAATTAGCTAATTGTACTCAAGTGGAACTTAGAGAGGGAAGCCAAGTTAGCAATAGTATATCTGAAACCCCATATGCTATATTTAAAGAAGTTGCATGTGCTACAGATACCCGTAAATTAGTTCAAAATATAGCGAATGAACATATAAATGACAGGAATGTCGTTAATGCAGAGGTAGCGGTAATAGATAGTCAAGTCAACAGAATATGGCATTGTTGGGTTAATAATGATATGAGTAATGAAGATGAGATGTTGTATGTTGAAACAATAAGACAAGAATACAATTGTTGGAAGTTTTATATCAGAGAATTTCCGCAAAGTAAACCAATTGTAATTAATGTTGATGTTGACTGTGTAAACGGTAGTTGTAAATGCATACATTACATAGCAGGTAATCAAATGCACCTCAAACCTTGTCGTTTCATATTTGAGATATTTATAAGAGGTGATACAGACCCAGATTGGGTATATATTTTGTGGGGAGTAGTTTTTGGTTTCCATGTTACCAATATAGACTGTACAGTAAACTACAAACCTACGTTAAAAAAAAATCTGTAATACTGTCTATAGGGATATTATAACGCAGAAATTGTTGTTAGAACTAGACCAAAATATGATTACTCTAACAGATAGGACTCCTCAATGCGTTCACAATATTTTTTGTATTCCTAAGGAGGGAGGTGGACGAGGAATAGTAGACTGCAGCAGGCCGAAGGATAAATCTATTAATAATTACACAGAAAAAGTGGCCTTAAAGTTTAATTATAAGAGTGTAGATGATGTGGTAGAGCAGATGGAGCAGGGGGATTACCTGGCTACTGTAGATTTAAAGGATGCATATCGCGCTATTCCTATCCACCCTTTAGACAGACCTAGGCAGGGGTTGATATGGGATTTTGGAGGTGAGGATAAAAGAGGTCCTGTGTACCTATTAGACAATAGGCTCTGTATGGGGTTGTCTTCAAGTCCATTTGTTTTCTCCAAAGTTTCTGATTTCATAGTAAGATGTGCAGTTAGGGAAGGAGTGGACCGAGTAATAAATTATTTAGATGATTTTTGTGTCATTGGATCGACTTATGATAATGCTGTAGTTTTGCAAAATAAATTGATTAGTTTATTGCGTAGGCTAGGATTCTATATAAGTTTTAAGAAGCTTATTAGTCCCAATACGAAAATCAGATTTCTTGGGATATTAGTTGACTCAATAAAGCTGGAGTTGACTCTTCCGGAAGATAAGTTAGATAAGTTAAGTAAAACTTTGGAAACTTTCAAGGGAAGGAAGAAGGAAACAAGGAAGAACCTAGAAAGACTAGCTGGATTGTTAGCCCACTGCGCCAAAGTAGTGCGCGGTGGGCGAACTTTTTCTCGACGAGTATACGACTTAATAAATACAGTCGGTCGACCATACTACAAAGTTAGGTTAAATTCGGCATTCAGAGAAGATATAGAGTGGTGGATCCATTTTGCCAAAGAGTTTAATTGGAAGGCTCTAATGCTAGGGAAGTTTTCGCCAGTAAAAGCAATTTATAGTGATGCGAGTAAGTGGGGATATGGGGCCATGCACAATAACGATTGGTTAGTGGGATTTTACAACCAGCAAACTGATAAGCAATTGCAGAAGTTGGTTGGTCACCATTATGACCATCCAGAGAAGAAGGTGCTAGATTCTCATATTAATGTGTAAGAGATGTTCGCGGTATATGCTGCAGTAGAGAGATGGGCACCGGAATGGCAGGGTGCTTCCATAGTTATGGTGACAGATAGTGTCACAGTAGAGTCAGCATTGGCCACAGGGAGGTCGAAATGCAAATTAATAATGCATTATATGAGGAGACTATTTTGGTTATCCATAAAATATAATTTTGTATTTACAGCCGTGCACATTGCGAGTGAGTCGAATGTTATAACTGATGCATTGAGTAGATTGAATGATGAGTATATGCAAGGTGTCATATATAGAGCGGATCAGATGAAATGTTTATGCTGTATCAGTTTATTTGAACATCCATTCTCTTTACAGGGTGCGATAAACTTAGAGCTGAGCAGAGGGAATTCCAGCTAAAATCGTACGTGCCTAATTCTGTGACTGCTAGGGAGGTGCAGGTGAATAAGTATTTGGCTTTTGTGGAAGAGTTTTCTGAGACTCATGCGCCGATCCCATGTGATTCCTTACAGGTGGCGTTATATGCTACCTGGTTGGCAAGGACTTTGAAGTATTCCTCGATTATTAATTATATCAGTGGCCTTAATTATTTTCTTAAGAGGAATGGTGCGGTACCAATTGATTATTCAGACTTTGTAATCTCTTCTACGTTATGTGGTATTCGAAGAGAGCTTGGGGATGCACCAAAGCAAGCCATGCCATTGTTGCCAAATATGTTGAGGTGTATTTTTTCTCAACTGTCAGACAGTTCGGGTCACATTGCTTGGCGGGCGGCCGTCCATTGTAGCTTTAGGGGTCTGTTGAGAAAGTCTAATGTGACACTGTCAAAAGCTATGCTTAGACGGAGAGACTTTAAGATCTACCCATGGGGGATGATCATAAAAATCAGGAACTCAAAAACAATTCAGTTTGCGGAAAGGTCATTAGTCATTCCTATAGCTAGGTGTTCAGAAGTGGAGGTATGCGCAGTCCATTGGACTGAAAAACATTTTGAGGATAGGCCGGCCGCTGGTAATGATTTTGCTTTTCTATTACCAGACAGTAAGGGAGCTAATTTCCCCTTATCCTATGAAATTTACCAATCGACATTAAAGCTATTCGGAGGTCGGATAGGGTTGGATGTAGAGTTATTGTCATCTCACTCTCTACGGAGAGGGGGGTTGCACGTATTTATCAATGTGTGGGGCCTCATTGGAGGAGATACGTACAAGAGGAGATTGGAGTAGCAATGTGGTTTTTGAATATTTAAAGACGCCTTTGACTACTAGGATAATGAATGACATGAGAGTGGCAGCAGGGTTGGCTGATGAAGTTAACTAAGTTGGACTGGGGACCTGGTAGGTTTTGGGCATATGTATCAGTCCTGCCAGAGACTAATAAAACTAGTACTCAGCCCAACTTGTGTATGTTCACCTTTCTGTCGCAGTGACCTTTATGTGCATTATAATTAATTATAATAATATAAATAACAGAGCTCACATATAGGTTTTATTATATTTATTATTGCGTGTGCATATTATTCTTGTATTAGGAGTCGCGCGCCAACCGCTGTCAGCGCGCGCGAATGGGGCGCCACCTGTATCGCGCCATATTTGATTCACTTCTCACTGAATGTCAATTTTTGTAGGTGGGCATATTTATCAGTCCTGCCAGAGACTAATAAAACTAGTACTCAGCCCAACTTGTGTATGTTCACCTTTCTGTCGCAGTGCCCTTTATATATGTAAAAAAGAAATGTCAAAAAGCTCTAGACCTCCTGAGAGTTGTTGCTCATACCAATTGGGGGGGCGACCGAGCCACTCTTCTTTCTCTCTATCGTGCACTGGTCCGATCAAAGCTCGATTATGGCTCCATGGTCTATGGATCAGCCAGAGCGTCATACATCCAAATGTTGAAACCCATTCAAAATCAAGGACTCAGACTCTGTCTTGGAGCACTTCGAACTTCGCCGGAGGAGAGTCTTAGTGTAGAAGCAGAGGAACCTCCACTTGCGCTGAGGAGAGAAAAGCTCGCTCTAGAGTATACATCCAAGATCGCAGCAAATCCCAGCAACCCTGCCTATGACTGCATTTTCAACCCAGGCAATGAAACACTCTTTGCCAATAAACCCAAGGCCATTCCAACTTTCGGTATACGTATTAAGGAATCATTAGAAACACTCGAGTTTGATGTAGATAACATTGCAAAATTCCAATATCCAGACACACCACCTTGGACATATGCTGTCAATGTGAACTTGGCTCTCTCTGAAGCAAGGAAAGACTCAACTGACCCTCTGATTTACAACAGTATGTTCAGGGAGGTTAAAGACATACATTCTGATCATAAGTTCATCCACACAGATGGTTCTTACAAGGATGACAAGGCTGCAGCGGCAGCTGTCATGGGCTAGCACACCTTCTCGGAGCGATTACCAAAGGGTGCTTCGATATATTCAGCAGAGCTTGATGCCATATTCTTAGCAATGGACCATGTAGAAACCTCTTCCCATAGAAAATTTGTGATATGTTCGGATTCAAAATCATGCCTACAAGCTATTCAGAGCAAGGATTGGAAGAACCCTGTGATCCGCAAGATTTTAGAAAGGCTACATTATTTATGTTCAGGACTTCACAAAACTGGGCTTTTTTATTGGGTGCCGAGTCATGTTGGCATTCGAGGAAATGAGGCTGCAGACATGGCTGCCAAAGAAGCTCTTGACAAATGCATTACACCTCTTCCCATTCCTCACACGGACCTCAAAAGGCACATCAGTGCACTCATAAGGAAAAAGTGGCAATTACAATGGGATGAAGCTGTCATGAACAAGCTTCATGCAATTCAGCCCACCATTGGCAAATTTTCAGGTGCTTGTCATAGAAATAGATGCGAAGAGACCGTTGTTGCACGTATGCGAATTGGACATAGCTATTTGACTCATAGTTACCTTTTTAAAGCAGAAGACCAGCCAGAATGCATACCATGTGGAGTGCCTCTGACTGTGAAACATATTTTGATTGAATGTATTGACTTTGCAGATGTTCGAGCACAGTATTTTAATGTAGCAAGTATGAAATGTTTATTTGACACTGTTAGTACTGCCTTAGTTTTATCGTTTTTAAAGCACATTGGACTGTTTAACCGGTTTTAAAACATTTTGATGGCATTGTATAGCCCTTAGTGTGCTGGTATGCCGTTAAGCATTTATTCATTCATTCATCTGGATGCCAACGCCCTCCTGTTTGGGTTGACTCTGTATGTGCCCCCCATCCCATTAGGGAGGCATCTGTTAGTAACTCCAAATCGTGTTCCTCCCTTCTTATTATTCTAGGTCTCTTTAAATTATTTAACCACCAGTGAATATCTGCCTTACCTTCTTCAGAAATCCACATACTTTCCTCAAAATTTCCTTTACATCTTTTTAAAGCTTTTATCTTATCTCTTTCTAACTGCTTAAAATGTGCTCCTGAGTAGTCTACTGCCAGTGAATACGCCACCATAAGTCCCACTATCCCCGCCACCTGACGGATAGCTGGAAACTCTTCTACTAGCGTTTTATTTACTGCTCTTGGAAATTTTTCTAGTTTTTCTTTAGTTAGTGACACTACCATTTCTGTTGAGTTTATGTCAAATCCTAAGAATTTTAGGCACCTAGTCGGTTCCAACACCGATTTTTCTCGGTTAACTGTAAACCCTAAGTTTTCAAACATATCTACCAGCTCTGTTATCGCTAATAGACATCCCTCATATGTACGTCCTATGATGAAACTATCGTCTAAATAGGGGAAGCAAATATGTCCCCTTTCAACCATCTCCGAGTAAACGGGTTTCAACAATTTTGTAAAAATGTGAGGTCCTGGCGCCAAACCATTTGGCAGGACCTGGTACTCGAGTAACCGTTCACCTAACCTAAATCTCAGGTATTTACGATGTGACTTTTTTATGCTTAGTGAATAGTAAGCGTCGGTTAGATCTGCACTCGCCATCCAAATATCTACACTTAACAGATCTAATGCAGTTTTTAAATTAAACATTTTAAGGTGCTCATAATGGATTATTTTATTTAATTCTGTTAAATCAAGTATCATGCGGAACTTTCCATTTGGTTTCGGTCTCAAAAATATATTTGAGATCCATTGGTCCTGTACTGGACTCACTCCCAACAGTACCCCTTTCTTCTCCAATTCAGCTACCTCATGAATTACAAATTTTCTTTCTGTGTCATCCATCCTAAAGGGGAATGGCTCTCTTTTTTGTATTGGTGTTTGTATGAACGGTATTGTCAGTCCTTTTACACAATTCAAAATCCATTTATCACTCGTTAACTCTGACTATTTATTAAATTTATTTTCTATATTGCCTGCTTTAAACATTCTTAAATTTTTCTTACCAGTCCTCAATGATGTGTGGACACCCACCTGGTCAGGGTGCCTCACTTCTGAAAACCCCTGCTTTGGGTTCCCTGGCCACACCCCCCTCTCGGGATCGAAGGCACGTTGCCGTACTGTGCGTAGTCCTCTACCGTCCTGCCGAATCTCTTCTCAGGCAGTAGTGACCTGCTCCCCCAGGTGGAATTTCCTCTTGTTCCTCTCGCTCTGAAAGTGCCATTCCCTCTGAACTGTCTGTTGTATGGTCCTCTGTTTCTTCCCTGATGGTCGAAGGTGGTTCTTCGTTTTCCTCTATATGCCAGGTTTGTATTCATGCAATTATCGGAAGCTCTTACTGACTTTAAGAGCTGTTTATTTCTTTCTCCTAGGTTGTCGCCTAGCAAGTATTCCGTTGCCTCTGGAAGATCGCCATATACATCTCTTTTGTCTTTAATGAGTTCTTTCCCAAGCCGGGAATGTACTACCTTATGCACACTTAGTTTACGATCAAGTTTCATCTGAGCGTGTGTTGCCACCACTAGCTTTATAGCATTTAACATGTGTACTCCCTGTGCATCCAATTCCGGGTCCGCTGACCCCCTTTGCAGAATGATGTCCATAGTGGGTGCTATAGCTGTGAGCACTCCCACCATGCCTTTTGACGCTGTTAACAGTGCATTTTCACCCTCTTTACAACTCTCGGTGAACCTAATTTCCTCGTTTAGAACTTGGACTCTCGCCGATGGTACATCGGCCAGTCCCGTGTATAGTCGAGAGATCTCCCGAATGGTCTTTAACTGTTTCTGTGCTCCCTCATTTGGGCCACTATAATAATGTTGGATGGCCCCCGCCATGTTCTCACTTATAGTAATCCGTGCGGTTACTGGCCTCTTCGCCTTCTTGTAGGTCTCTTGAAGTTCTGTCAACAGTGCACCCTGATGTAAACTTGTGTCCAACTTAAACTCCCGCCTGGGTTTCGGTACTATACGCTGCGCCGCTGTTCCCATGCTGTTAGTACTCTGTGTAGCTGTTGCCTGTGGCTGCTCAGCTGGCAGCGACTTTGGTGGCGGTGGCACTCTAAAACTTTCGAACGGCGAAACCTTGCTCGTACTCGGCCCCCGGTTCATCTGCCACTTGTGTCCCTTGCTTTAACTTTACTATGCCAGTTATTGGCGATAAAAACAACAGGCATAGTTTGTTTATTTGTTGACGTAAAACAACAACAAACTATGCCTGTTTTTAACACCAATAACTGTTCTGCCGTGTTCAACAAACTGGTTGAATCATTTTCGTCTTCATCCCAATAATGTGAGTCATGTTCCTCTTCGTCTGGCTCGTAATCCACCCACTCGCAGTCACCGCCTCCATCTTGACCCACTTAGGCCTTGCGACCACCATCTTGACCCACATAGTTCTCGTGTTCATAACGCCACTCATCTCGAACTTTGTCACGTAGACGTTCTGACTCCACACGAATGACTTTGCCTCTTCTCGTAACACAAACATTTAGTCATACATCTTTTTTAAGTCAAGCATGTCTGGCCCTGCTGTTTTCTCAGACGATTCAGTCCCGCTACACGCATTGTTAGCCTGACCTACTTCAGCATGCTTTGCACACGTCTGCGACTTAGCGTCCGCCGCCATCTTTTTTCGCAGTTTTGCTTTGGCTAGCCTAGACAGTTCTGCCAATTCATTGTCCGATTCGCTTAAACAATGTAGCGATAACGGTGGCTGGTCTTCAGTAGACATCATTTTTACCATAATTGGTGATATTCAACCAATATTCATTCAGTAATGCGACCACTCCGTCAATGACAGCCTCGAAGCTTTTTGGAATGGCCGAGAATGTGTATGTGCACCAAACCTCACAGTCTTACTGGTCGTTCTGAAACGACAACATAAGAGGCATTTAGAATATAAATGCCTGACAACTGTCTATCACATAGATACAGTATCATACGAAGATTGTAACCACTACAATCTTATATACAATTCAATCATAAATAAGTCTAAAATCCTCTTGTTTAACTTACCTTTAGTAGCCTCCTCCAACTCACTGTTGCCACTTTGCTGCCGAGTTTCAATATGAGGCTACTTCCGGCCTGCGCGAGCTTGACCTCTCCCCTGATACTTAACTTCCGGTGTTCGGAAAATGAAGTAAGAATTATAATCTACCTCACTTCAGTTTGAAGTATTTTTTATAATTATAACGGGTTTACTTGGGAGATACCTAAAGTGAAACATGCCAAATTAATTATGGCACCATAGGCTTCAGCAGCAACAGATTCTATTAAATTAATTTAGAATACCCTTCTATGAAACAATAAATGCTTAATAAGTGCATCCGTCGATCTAAGTTGAATATGTACAATCCAATCTAGATAAGTGTTTTGATTTAGATAATGTTATGCTTTCAACGGACTATGCAGCTTTACTTAGAAAATGGTTCACCTATCGAGAACGTCACCAGCACCATGAGGACGATGGACATCATGGGCCAGGCCGGATCTTGCCTCACTTTCTGCTTGACAAAAATGCTTCGTTTCGATATGCATTGCATGCGTTTAACTATTTCCGTTAAATCCAGCAAGGAGCGGCTCCTTTCTATAGTGTCTTCTACTTTGTATTTTTCATTCACTCCTGGTATTTCGTCGTAATCTTCATCGCTCAGAGGATCACTCAAACACCGTATGGACAGCTTCTCCTTTTGTAGCTTCACAGAGCCACCTTGGATGTCTTCTGGTGCGAACGGAGCCGGGTAGGCGGCAGTGGACAGCTCTTCTTTGATGAAGGGGCCGCTGATTTTCATGCCTACCCCATTGGCCTTTACACTTATCCGACTCATTTTATATATATATATATATATATATATATATATATATTTATTTTTGTTGTGTGGGGGTGTTAGAAGGTGCTGAGCACTTCGAAAGTGTATGCACATTCATGTCAGCCAGTTTTCCACGAGGGTAGCCTATCATCAGCTAGATGCTTCCTAAAATGTAAAGCAAAGAGAAATTTGTTCTCGGTTTTGTTGGGTATTTTTAAAGAGAAAAAGAAGGGGGGGGGGAAGGATAGCCCTTTAGCATGCGGGCTAGTTGGCCATTTACACTTTAGCGTGCGGTCTACCCTACCCCTAACCCTAACCTTCAAATTCAACCGGGCTTGCTGGCTGGCCAAGATAACGCTAAGGGGCGCTCATGTACTCCGTACTCTTTGTCATATCAAGATGGGTACCGACTTGTGACAGTGCACACTGGCAACTTTATAGTGCTGCCCCAACTGAGAGACCAGGCCACTGGCACAATGACCCAATTTCACACCTGGTCACATTATCCTGATACTGAGCTAACCAGTCCTTGCCCTAATCTAGCAATGCTGAGGCAAAATAGCGACAAATGTCAATTTTGAAGTCATTGGTTTGACATGTAAGGCCCTGCAAACAGAGGGATGGACAGAGGAAGGGAGGGGTGGAGGGAGGGAGAGAGGGAGGAAAGACTGGATGGAGGGAGACAGCCCGACTGACAGGAAATGAGTGAGAGAGGGAGGCAGGAAGGGAGGCAAATAAACAGACAGGCAGCATACAGACAGCCATAAAGGCAAGCAGACCTACAGGCACATGGGCATACATATATATAGTATAGTTATACAAATCTTACCTGGGTACAGATGATGGATAACTATTGTTTTCCCAAGGTACAAGCCTCGGATAGTCGTGGGCTAGGGAGAAGGAAGCACATCCAGGTCCAGCAATCTTTACCTACTTATTCAGGATAAAAATGATCTTAAATTATATGGATACTTCAATGTTTTCGTCTTGGCACAAGCGAATATGATAGTCGTGGCAGGGTTGGGTGGGCGGGCCCTAGCCCACGACAATCCGAGGCTTGTACCTCGGGGAAAACAACAGTTATCCATCATCTGTACCGAGGTAAGAGTCGTATAACTATACTATTTTACCTCGGTACTAAGCCTCAGGCTAGTCATAGCCTAGGGAGACTTTTACATAACTTCATTTTTATCCTTATCATTTCAATCTAGTATCCATTAGTATTTACCAAAATATATACTTGTGATCTTCTCACCTGTCGTGTTAACCGGTGAGTAAGCGTGTCGCTAGGCCACTTGACTTCTCTAGTCATTTGTTGTAATGTTTAGCAAACGATCTAGCTGTCTTCCAGGCTGCATGCGCGAGGATCCTCTTAACGGAGATCCCCAGCTTTCGTGCCTTCGAGACCATTGCTCCTCTTGTCGAATGGGAAGTGTATTGTCCCGTATCGACGCCTGCAGCCTTAAGCACTTTAATAGCCCATCTTGCGAGTGTGTCTCTCGAAATGGCCTTGTGTGGGTTAATAAAACTCACCAAAAATTGTCTTGAATTTCTAATTCCTTTTGTCTTGGATATATACGCCCATATGGCTGACACTACACAAAGTCGTCAATAATCCGGGAAACTATTCAAATACACTGTGGACAGTGGGTCCCCTGTGCGGTTTGATTTTAGTAATTGTTCTAAATCAAACGTTGCCTCCTTGCGATCTATCTCCAGTCCATCTAGAGACAATGCTACAATCGTTTGTCCTGTATGTCCGGCGACTAGCAGTAAGAGAAGTGCTAACTTAAAACCTAGTTCCTTAATTCCTAGATGATAATTACTAGGCCAAGATTTAAATAGTTTAAAAACTATTGAAACATCCCAAAGTCAGTTATATTTTGGTTTTGGCAGATTTCTCTCATACACCGATCTCATGCATGAACAAGTGAATAACTTGGTGTTTACCAACTGTTTGTCCATCTACTCTCGGGAGTACAATCGACAATGCACATGTAGCAGTGTTAATCGCTCCAAAACCTAAGCCATCATCCTCTAGCATCCGCAAAAATCTAACTACTTGTGGTGCTATAGTAGGCTTTAAAGGCTTTTTAAAATTAAACAATGCCGTTCCCACTTCTTTAAATAACTAGTATATAATTCTACTGTTCCTTTCCTCCACGCATGGGAAAACAGCCTATGTTGAGTAGTTTTATCTAAACCAAACTGCTGCAAATAACTGTTCAAATAAGGAATGCCAGAAGGGGTGTTGTTGACACCTCTCTGTGAATCGTGAGCGGTCCTTGATGTTGTAGATTCCTGCGCACTTTTGGGAATCTGAGTGTCTCTCGCTCCCAATGCCACTGCTGCTAGCCATGGCTGTGTGTCCCATTCGGGCATGATCAGAATTGTGTGTTTCCGATCCATTCTGATCTTCCTGGCCACTCTGCTGATAATGCTGAATGGTGGGAAAATATAATATAATTTATTTTCCCAAATCAATGAAAATGCATCCATTTGCCAAGCATTGGGCTCTGGATGCAAGAAACATATTTAGATATTTTGTAGTTCTTTCTTGATGTAAACAAGTCTATGTCTGGCCGTCCCCATTTTTGACAACTTTGTTCAAAAATAGCGTCATTCAATGACCACTCTAAATGATCATGGAAATGTCGACTCTTTCTGTCTGCCAACGTGTTCTGACTACCTGGGATATGAGCTACTGTTAGCCAAACATCATGCTCTTGCGCCCAATTCCAAATTATTTTTGCTATTTTACTACACGGTTTAGACTTCGTCTCTCCCATGTTACGAATGTAAGCCATTGCGGTAGTATTGTCTGTCAAAATTTTGACATAAAGTTTTGGTATGCGGATTAAAGTGCATAACCCCAAATAAACCGCTCTTAATTCCAGAACATTAAAATGGTCTGAAATTTCTTCCTCTAGCCATCGGCCTCCAGTTGCTAAACTGTCACGATGCCCCCCCCGCCCCCCCATCCTTCTAACGAAGCATCGGTCATAACTACTGTAGTGCCAATGATTTTCTGTTTAAAAATAAGGCAAATTCCATTTCACCAAATAGCAAATTCCGTTTCAATTCCGTTTCAGAAAGAAATAACAAATTCCATTCCACACTGTTTAATTTTATGCTTGATTATGTTACTTATGTATTGCTATCATGTTAGAATTAATTGACGGGGACTTTAGCATTCAACTTGACACTGCACTTTTATTATAATGATACCGATTGAAATAATAATGTAACACATCGCAACATGTTCGTCATACAAAAGAATGACAAATAAAATTAAAATAAATACTGATGTTAGATTGGAGATCATGACTACGGAGAAGTGGTATTTCATCAATTTAGGCTTTATTCTGTCACTTGTTAGTTCAAAATAACGGATTTGACATGAAAATAACGGAATTCCGCTCCAACTTATGAATTTCGTTTCAAACTTGACAATCTGCGTTTTCCATCCGTTTTCCGCGATTGCGGAAAATCATTGGCACTACTACCGTGTTGGGTTCACCCATGCGTATCGGATTTGGAGAGGAGTTAATGTGTTTAAACCACCACTCAATATCTTCTAATACCTCTGCTGAAATAGACGGCTTTCATGCACTTTGACAGTCTGCCTTTGATTTTGCCATTATGAATGAATCATCAAAATCTGGGAACCTAATATGTCCCTCTCTAGCCATTAATGAAAAAATGTTTCTACAGCTTAGTAAACAAGCCAGGAACACACACTAAGCCATTAGGCAGACAGGTGAACTCATAGAGTTGATCATTCCTAAACAAAACGGAGGAATTTCCAACTGATTTTTAAATATGTAGCGTATAATACCCATCTTTCAGATCCACACTGGCAAGCCAGGACCCTTTCGTGACCAAATCCCTAGCCGTTTCGAGGGAAAACATCTTAAAATTGTTTATATGTAACCGATTTGTTTCAACCAGTATTAGGATAGGGCAAGGGCTGGTTAGCTCGGGGTCAGGATAATGTGACTGAGTGGGATATCGGGTCATGGTGCCGGCGGCCTGATTTCCCAGTGGGGCAGCAATATAAAATCGCCATGAGTGCGTACTGTCACAAGTCGGTACCTGTCCTGATATGACCTTAGATGTTGCTAGGACGTAAAACAACAACAAACAAATCAACCAATCCGTGCCCTATCCTAATAATGCCGAGCATCTGGCTAGATAGCAACAGGTATCAATTTTGTAAGTCATTGGTTTGACTTGTCTAGGAACCAAACTCCCGCACGCTTGTTTAGCTTTATCAAATCCAGAATCATGCGGATTTCCCCATTTGGCTTGGGTCACGAAAATATATTCGAAATAAATTCGCCTTCCTCATGAACAGCATTCTCTATTATTCCCCTTGACAAAATTCCAACACCTGTTTATCTAATGCCCCTCTCTCGTTTTCATCAAAACGAAATGGAAAAGGAATTGTTTCCTGTAAAAGGTGTTGCGTAAAGGGAATGCGTATTCCTTGCACTATACTCAGAATAGTCTAATTATCCGTAATTTGCCACTCCTCTCAACAATTAGTTATATTTCCTGCCTGGAAAAAGCTGTTTCCGTGGCCACCTGAGTTTGCATTGCAACCTCTACTTGTTCTCTTCTGAGATCTAGCCGGGAGCATCTGCTCCAGCTTCATGAGCTGCAACTCCAGCCCAGCAGGGCCAGCATCTAGCCCGCTTTCCTCCCCCGACACCGGGTGTACCGGGGAGGCTTGAACCATCACCACCGGTGACGAGTCCTTATCATCAGATATGGGAGCCTCGGGCTTACTGCGCTTCGTAGCCATACTACGCCTCAGGTCAGAAAACTGTAATGATCAAATGAAAGTTAGAGTGTGCTCAACCAACTGTTTGTTTGTTTGCTTGTTTTACATCCTAGGAACATCTACGGTCATATCAGGACGGGTACCGACTTGTGACAGTGCGCACTCATGGCAACTTTATAGTGGTGGCCCACTGGAAAACCAGGCCGCCAGCACCATGACCTGATATCACACTCAGTCATTTTATCCTGACATTGAGCCAAACAGTCTTTGTCCTATCCTAATAATGCCGAGCGCCAGGCTAGGAAGCGACAAGTAACAATTTTTAAGTCATTGGTTTGACTCGACTAGGGTTCGAACTCACGGCCCCATGATCTACCAACATGGGAGACGGACGCTCTAACTCATTCGGCCATCCCGTCTGGTCTCAACCAAATGTCACAACAGGTTAAGAAACCTCAGTTTGTGCATTCACTGGTGTTGGAGAAAGAATTTACACTGTTCCAACACAGGCGGGAGAAAATTTTCTTGTGTGAGTATCATAGGGTTATGGTTCAAAACCAAAACCAAACGAGGGGTAGGGACCAGTATATTGGTAGCCTCCCACACTCTCCATCCTGTACACTTCTCCCACCTGTGGCTATTATGCCAACAAGTTGGAGAAAATGCTACGAAATTCGGAGGTACGCCTCAGTAACACAACATGGGGAATCTTGTCAGAAACCCCGGAACAAGTCCCAATGAGGTGTGCCTCCAACCACACCTCTCTCCATTCGGCAACGGGCGGCAATTTACTGGTGTTGGAGAACGTATTTAAACCGTTCCAACACAGGCTTGTAAGCTAATGTGTAATGTCATAGGTGAATGGTATGGAAACCAAAAACGAAACGAGGGGTAGGGACCAGTGTATCGGTAGCCTCCCACACTCTCTGTTCCGTACACTTCTCCCCCCTGTGGCTACTGCGCCAGCAAGTTGAGAAAATGCTACGAAACTCGGAGGTATGGCTAAAAAACAAACCCAGGATTAATTTCCAACAAGAATCGATAAAGGAAACCGAGATAAAATCCAAACGTGATGTGGCTCCAGCCAACATCGCTCTCCATTCGGCAATGGGCGGATTAGAAGGTGATGTGGCTCCAGCCAACATCGCTCTCTGTTCGGCAACGGGGGGCTTGTAGAACAAATTAAAATGTGATGTGGCTCCAGCCAACATCGCTCTCCATTCGGCAACGGGCGGCTTGTTCGGAGATATCCTTAAAGGAAACCCAGGAACACGGCATTTTAAACACATGTAAACAATTAAAAGTTTTAACCTAATTGTAGGGAAATGTACTCCCATAGAAAATACATTGCTTAACTTACTTGCTCGCATCTAAGCAACTTCACTTGTTGCTTTACTTTGGTTAATCGACAAACCCAGTTCCGAAAACCCCTTGCGGGCCTTGCTCCGTAGCCGACCGTCAACAGCAAAGTAGGTCACCATGCTAGTACGTTAGTACTGCACGAGCGTAAGATAACCCCTTCGAGTAACCTCAAAAACCGAAATACGGCAAAAAAATCCCAAAATAATAAACATCTGTATTCTTGGGTTCTAAAAATCATTAAATTTTCAATGACTGACAAGGCTCTCATGGCTTTACTTCAGTTATTCGACAAACCCGGTTCCGAACACCCCCTACGGGCTCACTCCGTAGCCGACTGTCAACAATGAAGTAGGTCAGCACATTAGTACTGCGGGAGCTAATATCGCTCAGTCGAGTCACCTTTACATCGTTAAAACGACCAAAATAACAGTAACTACACAAGAATAAATATCCTCCTGTATTCTTGGGTCATAAAAGCTCATTAATATAAAACCAAAAGTGTCATTATCCTAGTAATAACACGAAATGTAAGCAAAAACTAACCTTGAACCACACAGCGTATGTTGCTGTGCTTGGATTTATGCTAATTGCTGGACCCGGATGTGCTTCCTTCTCCCTAGGCTATGACTAGCCTGAGGCTTAGTACCGAGGTAAAATATATATATACAGGTAGGCAATCATGCATACATACATGCCTGCCTGCATGCAGTCATATATGCAGGCAAACATACAGGCATTTATATGGGTAAGCAGGCAGGCAGGAAGACAGGCAGCCATACATGCAGGCGGGCATGCATACAGGCAAACATACATTCATATAAGCAGGAAGACAAACAGGCATGCATGCAGCCATACAGGCAAACATACAAACATACAGGCAGGCAGGTATAGAGGAAGTCATACAGCCAAGCAGGAAAACAGATATACAGGCAGGCAGGTAGGCAGTTACACAGGCAGGTAGTCATACAGAGTCATACAAGCAGGCAGGCATACAGTCATATAGTCAGGCAGGCAGTCATAGTACACAAAGAGTACAGGCTGATATGATAGTACATGAGTGCCACCTAGCGTTATCTCGGCCGGCAAGACTCATTTGAGGCGGATACTAAATGTGGGTGTTCGTTGATGTAGACCACACGCCAAAGTATCATCAAAAAAAGAATCAGCATAAAATTCAAGTTCAATTTCAGTTGTTGAAGTTGAAATAGTGGGGGATAGGTGAAAATAATTCTCTAAATTAACGCTAAAATGATCAAATTTGGATCATGAAATTAAATAATGATAATTCATTATGTATAATCTGATGAAACTAGAAGCATCAACTTGCCTAAAGCAAAACATTCACCTAGATTCGATTCAACATAGATACTGGTGGACTTACTAAGGATGTGTTGTTGCATAGAGGGGATACTACGCCATGTATAATCATATCAGTTTCTAAACTCACCATATCAGTTTCTACACTCACCTAGGATGAACTGCACATTCTATGATTCAGCTGGGCCTGAGCATTAATGGTTTGACGGGATCCGCCGCAATTGTGCAGGTTTCTGGGTTTAATGCGATGATGGCAGCAGGCGTTCTGGTCATGCATGTGTGTTATCGTTTGGATGGGATCCATCGCAAATGCGCCGTTCCACAGCGTATGCGTCAGAGGACGGACTGGGGTCATAGCGCCATATCAGTTTCTGCACTCACCTATGATGAATTGCATGTTCTGCAGTCCCAAGTCATCCGCCGGCGCATACACTGCGGAACGGCTGCTGCCGTCATAGTGTTAAGCCCAGAACCCGAGATGCCGGTTAGTCACATACTCAGGACAGAGGATTAACCCATTAGGTGAAACAAAACTACAGGTATGCGACCAACTACTACTATTCCAAATCACAAACAGTGGATGTCCCATCCCTGGTAAGAATACCTGCATTTGGCTACGCATCCTCTCCCGCATCGACAGCATCCGTTCAGAAGACAACAAGAACAATGATGAAGCAAAGCAAATGGTAAAGACATTTCATGATGTGTTCACTGGGCTAGGGAATATTAAGATAGAAGCTAAAATACATGTCGATAGCTCTATCCAACCTGTAATTGATCCTCCCAGAAGAATATCCCATGCTATCGAAAATAAAGTATGCGAAGTACTAGATAGAATGATCGAACTAGGTGTAATTGTTGAAGAAACTGAACCGACCCCATGGGTTAACTCAATAACGATTGTCAAGAAAAAAGATAAGATCCGCATTTGCTTAGATCCAACAAAATTAAACAAAGCTACTAGAACAATAGAGGAAGTTGTTTCAAAACTAGCGGGAGCAAAATTCTTTTCTGTGGTGGATGCAAAAATCGGATACTGTCAAATTCATCTCGACACTGAAAGTTCAAAACTTTGTACATTTAATACACCGTGGGGAAGCTTCAGATATACCAGGTTGCCGTTCGGAATAAAAACTGCTGGAGACATTGATTTACGAGATGAACTGGATTTTGCATGACCTAAAAGGTGTTAATGTCATAACCGACGACATTATGGTGTACGGTAATTCATTGCATGGACATAATGAAAATCTACGAGCAGTTCTCGAATGAGCAAGACAGGTAAATTTAAGATTGAATCCTGCCAAATCGAGCATAAAAATGTTGAATATGTAGGTCACATCACATCTGAAAAAGGTATAAGACCCAACAATGAGAGAGTACAGGCAATCACCGACATGCCCACCCCCACAAATAAACAATCAGTACACCGCTTTTTAGGTATGATCGCACATGTAGCCAAGTTCCTCCCTAATAGTGCGGTATGTAATGTAAGGAAAACAGCTTCCGTAGGATTTTTGTGCTAAAATTGATTTTTTGCAGTTCTGGCTTCAGTAGGGTTCAGGCTAACAGAAAATGATGGGGTCCAAATTTTCAGACCCCTACCCCCTTCATGGGGGCTCATTTCCATTTTGAGACCCCCCCCCTGCAACTGGCCATTCACCTATCTCCGGAAGTTATTGACCGATTGTCATACTTGAAGTGTCGATTTGTAGGTTTTCATGTAAGCTGAGTTGATTTGTAGCACTTACAAAGGAACCAGAAGTTTCCTTCTTGCACTGCCGGTCAGTATATAGGGTCTCGCTCCATATCCTCACCATGTATCATCAGATTTTCACAATTTTTTAGACTTTTGTGAAGAACTCTGAGCTGATTCATTGCAATGTTCCTCTGGGAGAGTTATTGAAGTATTTGCTGACAAAACAGTCAAATCCGACATCAAAATTCCGAAGAATCAGTACGCTATTCATTGATGTCCATATCTGGAGTATCCTCCCAAATAGTATTTGCACAGTCACCGCCATAGCATTTACAGAGTGGAGTGCAGGGCAGGCCATTCTTCAAGCAGCTACCCCTAATTCCCCTGCACCCTGCTTTGCAGCCACATTTGACGAGTTCAACTATAGCCCCTGGGGCAGGCAAGGCAAGACATCTCACTGGAACATACACCTCTTTCTCCAATTTCCATAAATTTTCTTCAATTGGAGGAAGGGCCGGACAATTATCTGGGTATGATTTGTCCAGCATTGTGATGTACTTAGCACGGATGATATGTGGAAGCAATGCAGCATGAGTTGGAGGAAGCATCTCGCCTTCCAAGTTATTTGACCGGAACAACTCCCACCTGAGTGATGGTAGGATTGTTGGACCTTTTGAACTGTAGACGCGACACACGAAAGTCTCCAATGCGATCACCTGTGTGGGAAGCTTGCCATCGTTCATCTCATCAGGAATGGAAATAGATCCTAATGCCTTGACGCAGACAATGGCAGGGTCATCTTCATCAAGCTTCAGGTATGCATTAACCCATTACTTCTTCGAGATTCCAATGAATTTGCCTCCCCAGTCAGCACCAGAGAAGTTGTGGAGTCCAAGGAGACCTTGACATTTGCAACGGCCAATAACCTGAACTCTCTCAAGGATGTCTATTTCACGTTTCTTCATTCCTTTGCCAGTATGAAACTTCAAGGATGTGGGAAATGTTATTTGTCTGCTGGTGACCAGATCAACTAGGAGCAGGAGTACGTCAGTGTCAGGTAACCATATGCAGATCCATCATGAAGCACCACAGACTGCAGATGCAAGGTCTTGGTTTGGAATTAGTGTGTCAGCCTCTTCATGTGTATTAGCATTCTCGAAACCATGACCCTTGATATGAGTATCATACACGACAACCAGCACGAATGAACATTTTGCTTGCAAAATAGTCCAGCCGTCCCTGGCCAAACAGGCATGTGAATTTCCTCTTTGTTGTTGATGCTGACAGTAGGTCCTTGATGGACATAGTGAGCTTCATTTCGGGATGAACTTTGTACTCAATGGATGTAGTCGATCGCTTCTGTCAGGTCTTGTTCTTCAACGACTGATCCATGCATCGATCGAACACAAACTTGACCCTCATCATAACTGGCCATCATTGTTTCTATGCGCTTGTTGAATGCATCCTGAAGGTGTGAAAACTTCAGCATCTTTGGCATCTTTGTCATAGTCTGAAGTACACCCATCGCATCACTGATCAGAACTATGACTGGGGGATCTTCCTGCACCAAGGTAGTTTGCAAGTGCCCAGGTGTGAGTGAAATCTTTGGAAAATATATTCTTCCACTTTCCCATTTCGTAG
The DNA here is from genome assembly GCA_030323885.1 of Branchipolynoe longqiensis. NCBI lineage: Eukaryota > Metazoa > Annelida > Polychaeta > Phyllodocida > Polynoidae > Branchipolynoe > Branchipolynoe longqiensis. The sequence goes on along the minus strand of CM059197.1, from coordinate 4,671,127 downwards.
ACCTCAAATCTCAATGGGGTTGTTTTGATGATTGGGTCTTGCACCATGTTCACTTCAAAAGCCAGATGTGTCTGTGAAACAAGCTTTTCTGGTATTTCAAGTGGTCGGTTCATCAACTCCCCATCTTCATCTTGCTGGAACATAACAATCACTCTTCCATGGAACGTTCCTTGCCCAGTCGGTGTGTCTTCCAAGAGATCAATATTATCTATCGCAAACCATGTGTTCAGACCCTTCTTGGCAAAGTCTGGAAGACAAAATCCACCAGCCTCCTTCATTCGCTGGAGAACACACTGCTCAACTCGTTTCTCTAAGTCAATGATCTTCTGGTAGTCACTTCCGACATAGACAGCTGAGAGGTTCTTGATGATATTCTTGTTGCGCACTCTAGAGTGAATAGCCAGGGGAAGACCGATCGAGAGAGGGGTAGGAATGCACTGTCTTTCTTCGGCTGGTGTTTTACCTGGCGATCAGTCCGAGTATTCTGAACTAGTTTTGTCCACCTCCTGGTCCTATATTCCAGACACTTTGACAACATCATTACCAAAGAGTGGATGGCTCAAGAAAAACTGGAGTAAAGACGGATTTTCAAAGTTTCTGAAATTTCCCGTGGAAGACCAACTGCATTGTTGCATCATCTTTTCTCGCAGAAGTTTGGTGACCGTCCTGAGGTGACCAACTTTTTCACCATCATCCAACATTGAGTACCTGAGATCCATGGCCTTGCTGACAGCAGTGGGGAGAACAAGATTGTCAGGCTCATTTCGTCTCAGTGAGGCGACAAACTTAACATCTGGAAGACGCTCGCTGATGAGTCTTTTGAGGTATTTCCGATAGTTCTCACTCTCGTTAATATCTATGCGGTACCTTTTCAGAATTGACAAATATTCATCATTGACCTCAGCCATGCTCAATGTAACTTCATCGTCCCTAAGGGTGTTCTGAATAGCAAGGAGCAATTGTTCATCATATACTGAGCGAATGAGCGATACATTACTGCGATCCGTCTTTGATGATATTCTCTGTGCAGAGCACAAACATGTCCGATGATAGTGCTTTTCAAGAGCTGAGGCGTCACCGGGTCCCTCAAGGTCAGCTATACAAACTCTGACCTGGTCATCCGGGGTTTGCTGCTTGATCTCAAGGAGTGTTTTACCCATTGCATCAGAAAGAACACAGTGCAGTGGCTCTGAGTCAGTCTTGGGGCAAAAGTCACAGGTGGAGAACATACACACTTCTTCCTTTGGGACAGTCTTTTGACTGCTTTGGCCTTACCGATCCCTCAGCACTTGAAGGTCGCCCTCATCCTCATGGAGCACAAATAGGTGAATCGGTTCGGGGTCGCTTACTTAGGCGTTCAATCTTAGTCTTGTTGACGATAGGTTTCCGACATTCACTATGATATCGGATGGATTTGAGTTCTTCATTCAAGCCGGACAACTGATTCAATAGTTTATGAATGTCACTTTGAGTGTCACGAAGAGACACCCTCTCCCGGCAGCATCGTAAAAGTTAATCTGTCATGGCTGGATTGCTCACCAATCGCCTGTTTGATTTGGCACATTCTTTACAAATCACGCAAACGTTATCCTCCCCTGCAAACATATCAGCCGTATGTGATTTACTGATCTCGTTAATAATGCTGGCAAAGAGTATTTCCGACGGGGCTCAAAACTGTTTTAACACATCTGAAAAACATAAATGAAATCATGCTGATGACAATCATTTATATGGTCCATTTTAATTGGAGTATCTGGAATACAAATTTGACGTTCTGGAAGATCTGTAGTGAAATCTATCACCAAGCTTCAGACCTGAAAGAAAAAATAGCATCATTAGTTTCGGTGTTTGGAGACCCTATATGATGAACCGAGAGTCATCAAAAATACTTTCTGCTGCTTTTGAAGTGCCTTCAATCCCCTCAGTATGCTTAAATCTCCCAAAACTAAGAAATCAGATCATACATGATGAGGATACTTGCTGGTGTCCATCCGGAAGGCACATGAGTCAAACCCTAACTTGTCAACCGGAAGTGAAAACCTACACTCCCGGTTGCTTTGTAAGTGTCATAAATCAACTCAGCATACCTGAAAACCTACAAATCAACAATAACTTCCGGAGATAGGTGAATGGTCAGTTGTGGGGGGTCTCAAAATAGAAATGACCCCCCACGAAGGGGGGAGGGGTCTCAAAATTTGGACCCCATCATTTTCTATTAGCCTGAACCCTATTGAAGCCAGAACTGCAAAAAAAATCAATTTTAGCACAAACATCCTACAGGAATAGATATCATACCACACTATAAGTATAACCTAGCAGAGATAACTAAACCCTTACGCATACCAACAAATAAGTAAACTGCATGGCACTGGGAAACAGAGCAACAGAAAGCGTTTGACAGACTAAAAAACATGATAACACATGCACCTATTCTCCATTTCTACGTCACAAAAATAATAACACTTCAAGTGGACGCCTCCAAGTCGGGTCTTGAAGCAGCTCTATTGCAAGAAGGTCACCGAATTGCAATATGGCCTCTAAGGCCCTCGATGACACTCAAAGCAGTTACGCAGTTATCGAGAAGGAGCTCCTAGCCATCTGTTTCGGTTGTACAAAATTCCATAATTACATTTTTCGTAAAAAAAAGTATGCATAGAAACGAACCACAAACCACTTGGTTCGATCGTGAACAAACCTATGCATCAACTGTCCACTCGCATGCAACGCATGCGCCTATGGTTACAGAACTATGATTTAGAGCTAGTGCACATCAAAGGTTGTAACATGTTTGTTGCAGATGCGCTTGAGAGAGACCATGGCACCAAAACCGGTCCAAGCGAACTGTTTGACAGGGAAATCAACATTGCAGCTGTAGAGATTCTTCAATAATGCATACAACAAATCACCACCGAAACGCTAAATGACCCGGTATTAAAACAGGTAACACAACTGGTTGACAATGGGTGGCCATAAGACATCCAGTTAATACCAAAATGCATAACACCATTCCACACATTTCGACACAAAATAACAAAACAGGACGAATTATTACTAATGGGAAACAGAATAATCATACCGAAACAACTACAAAAACAGTGCTCACTAAACTACATGAAACCCATCAAGGAATAATCAAAAGCAAGAGACTAGCAAGGGAACATGGGGTTTGGCCGGGGATGCAGACCCAATTAGAAGATTTAATACAACGGTGTAGTTTGTGCCAACAATACCGGAACAAACAACATAGCGAGCCTTTAAAGCCCCACAAAATGCCATGCATCCCATTCAACAAAATAGGTGCAGACCTATTTCAAATAGGGAACCAGCACTATCTACTATTAGTCGATTACTTTGTAGAGACGCTAAGGCATAATGAAGAGTAGTTGTGGGAAATACAGTTTATTGACACAAGATAGTACTGTACCTGGCTGGCCACAAAACCGCCGAATCATAGTAACAATCAAAAAAATATTTCTTTCCGCCCGAATGGTGAGTTAGTTCGGCCCGCAGGCTCGGTGGCGTATCACGAAGGCGTCGGGCCGGTCGAGCGCCATGGTTATATAGCTGCTGGTGGCGCCAACTAGCGAGTAGCGGGTGCATAATACTTAGGCGAACCCAGCCGGCGCTAGTGGCACCGACTAGCGTAAATGCCAGAACCATCGTGCAGCCGGCGCATTCGAAACGCTGATCATGAAACCTATTGGCAGGGGAGGAGCGCCACCCCGCGGGTGCCTACACTGGTATATATGCGTATATACTATCTATAAATATCCAGAAGTAATCTAATTACAGTCAACAACGAGTGATGCGGTCATATTAGCCATGAAGCAAACGTTCGGTAGACACAGAATTCCTGCTGTAGTTATTTCAGATAACAGGCCACAATTTGCCAGTGCTGAATACAAAAGCTTCGCAAAACATTACGAATTTGAAATAACATTCTCAAGCCCGCATTATCCGCAAAGCAATGGCCAAGCGGAAAGATATATTCAAACGGTGAAAACAATAATAAAGAAAGCCATGCATGAATCTAAAGATTATAATTTTTTTCTGATAAACTTTCGCAACACTCCGCTAACAGGGCTAAACGCATCACCCACTCAATTATTAATGAGCCGCAGACTCCGATCAAAATTACCAACATTAACTAAACATCTCAAACCAAAAACAGTAAAAGTAGACGACAATCAAATCAAAAAAGTACAACAAAACCAAAAGGAATTCTATGACCGGCATGCAGGAAAACAGCACAAACATTTGAAAACCAGAGAACACGTACAATATGTCACACACAAAGGCAAGTAGTGGGCTTCAGGGACAATCACAAAAGAAACAGACCAAGAATCGCGAAATTACGAAATAAGGAACCAAAACAATTTAACAGTGAAAAGAAATTGCAAACACATATTCCCTACCCATGCCAAAATTAATCAAAACCGACAAGTAATCCAAAACCCAGCAGTCCAAGAAACAAGAACCAGAGATAACCCAGATACAATGCCAGCTAACTAAAGCCTCGTTCACACGGGGAATGTAAATCGATTCCTAGGATTCGACTTGCCTAGTTCGGCTTACATTTCGCATGTGAACGGGCCGCTGAGGCGGATTAGGGCTGAATCGATTCCTGTGATGCGGATACTGTAGACCACTTGTGGAGGTCGATTACGTGAGTCGATTTCTGTGAACCGATTTATTTTGCCCGTGTGGACGCACTGAGGCGGATTAAGGACGTCACACGCATGCGCAGTCGAGACCTTAGTTTGTTGACTTTCCGGTCGATCATAAGCGCATATTATATAATTTAGTCTATGAAACTGCTAGCTGTGCACAGATATTTTTTTCATCATTTATTTTTAGGGTTTCACTGCCCAGCAGAAGTTTTGACCCTTCCAAACCAATACGATTCAGTCCATACATATCTAGGTCGAACCCACACACTCTCGTGGCGACGTCGACTAACCGAAACTGGCACTGGTTAGTATCGACTTGCTCATGCGCTGATATCAATTTCCGGCCCAAGTACTGCCCATGTGAACGGGCGTCTAAATCGATTTATATAATTTGCCTTGTCTAAATCGATTTAAACTTTTCCCGTGTGAACACGGCTTATGTCACTCGACAAGGCCGAGAAATAAGGGTTGTGAATAGATTAGGGTACCAGTAAAACACGACTAATTACAAACTATTATCAGCAAAGTGTCAACTTAACACGAACAAGGTAAATGAAAAATGTTCTATGTGTATTACCGGTGATAAAGCTTATTTAACTAGGTTGACTAATCAGTTGAGAAGCTGAAAGTAAAGTACCTTAAACCAGAAGCATTAAAATGAATGTAAAGGCCCTGTCACATTATGGCGTATGGTGGGAGCATATTGAAAACCTACGTAAGTCCTGCGCATGCTGGCCTAGCATGACCTTTGGTGACCTATCGGGTGTTTTTGAGCGTATGCGTAACCTATGAGGAGCGTACGAGGAGCGTATGAGAGCGTACTGTGACATTTTTTGACGGTTTTGATTGGCATATGGAACCTATGCGTAGCGTATGCGTAGCGTATGCGTAGCGTATGCGTAGCCTATGCGTAGCGTATGCGTAGCCTATGCGTAGCATATGAGTCAAGATCGATGTCGAGACCTATGGCATACGCTTGGAATAGGCTGTGCATACGCTGTGCATACGCTATGAGTACGCTCCCATACGTAACTCGTAGGTTATGCGTACGCTACATACGCTAGAGATACGCCGGTGACGCAAGTTGAGCGTATGCGTAACCTACGCCGGCACACCCCTAGCGTACGAGGAGCGTACACCGGCGTATGAGGATCGTACACCGGCGTATGAGTAGCGTATGAGTAGCGTATGAACCATACGCTCCCATAGGTCGAGATTTTTTTAGCATGCACAAAGAAATTTGGACGGATGGATGGGAGAAAGCGTATGGCGGTGTACAACGGCATACGCCGGCACATGATGGCCTATGCGTAGCATATGCGTAGCATATGGCGGCGTATGCCTACATATATGACGTAATGTGCCTACGCCGCCGTACGCTCCCGCAAAAAAATCCTAATGTGACAGCCCCTTTAGTATTAAGAACATAAAGTGTATTATATTATGTCCTGTGAATTAACATGGAACCATCTAAAGTTGTTGGTACCAAAACAACAAGGACTCACGGACATGACTAACATCAACACATTCGGGTTACCATAAACCACAAGTGTATATAATCAACAGGTTATACATAAGAACAATACGGACTCCATATTTCTCGAAAGTTGAATTGAACTGTATATTACATAACACATGTACATTGCATTTATGTTAAACTAAAATATTTTCTTCAAGAGGGAGATAATATATGTATGTGAAACCACCGTCAAACAGAGTGTCAAGATAACGATACCGACTTTACTACCCAAAGAACAAGATATATATATTTGTATACGTGAACTGCTGATACGTCAAATCAGACTGAAGCATAATTGAAACCTATCATTGCAAACCAGAAACTGTGGTATAACAGACCGAATTCTCATCATACCACTGACTTAAACTATTATTATCTGCATGTTATATTGTATATATCCCCAAACCATTTTCTCTTTTGATCACTGTGAAAGGAGATGTTATATATGTACTAAGGCTCGGCGGGCCAGGAACCAGCCGGCTGGGACCAGCAACATGAGGGTGTTGCGGTTTCCTAGGGACACCAGTTTGCGAGGGACACATCGCTTCTGCACATGCGTCAAAATCGAACAGCATCGTCACTAACCTTATAAATTTAATATAATGTTTTTGGTAAAGATGTTTTCTATATGTGTACCAAACGATTTGTTTCTAGATGGTGTAAGTTGAGAGATATTTTACTTCTTCTGTATTTTCTGTATGAACATTGCTCACGACCATTGACAATGCCTTGAGTTTGATGGTACGTGCAGTGCAAAACGTTAGTTTTATTCAAAATTAATAGAATTCAAGAACCTTAACCGTATAAATTTAATATAGTCTTTATGGTAAAGTTGTTTTCTATATGTGTACCAAGCGATTTGTTTCTAGATGGTGTAATTTGGGAGATATTTGACTTCTTCTGTATGAAGATTTGCTCCCAGCCGTTAACAATGCATTTGAATAGAAGTGTACCTGGCAAACTGGTGTCCCTCGGAATCTGCATCAAGGGACCAGTGAAGACTAACGCTGGCGGGTAATAAAGCATCGACTAACAAGATGTCGACGTGTGCGGTCGTTTCTCACTCAATCACATTACACCAGCTACATGTGGCCTCTGTAGTCTAGTGGTTAGGGTGTTGAACTTGTAATCTGAAGTTGTTTGGTGTTGTGGGTTCAAACCCCATACATTCCAAAACCTTTTTACATTCAACAAAAAAAAACCATTTTCCTTCTATGTGTTTCTGATTGAATTATGGAGTGTAATTAATTGTACTGACATATATTTTACATTAAAGCAAATATAAAATGCTGTTTGAACTACTCTAAAGAAAATTGAAAACACCTCAGTTTTACTCTCCCTTCTCTCCACTCACCCAGCCATCTTCACAACAACAGCTGTCACATGACCACTCTAGGTCACTCTACACCACCAAGTGGAAAAGCTCAGTACTAAGCATGCACCACCCTTTGGCACAACTTAGAACTGTTCCGAGTTTGTTTGTTTTCCCGACCACCTATACATTTTCCCTTTAATTGGTTCCATTACAAAAGCTCACAAGACAAAAGCTCACACTCTTAATAAAAAAAGAGACAAAAGCTCACAAGCTTTAATCAGAGTCAGTTGTTCTCACACCTATCACATCTCATTTCACACTCCTGAATCAAACATTAAATTCATGTAATTGTATTATAACTCGTACTATTGGAAAAATGTGTTTGCTTTGTCCATTGGAGTTTTACATCCTAGTAACATATATGGTCATATCAGGACAGGTAGGGCCTACCGACTTGTGAGAGTGTGCACTTATGGTAATTTTTATAGTGCTGCCCCACTGGCAGACCATGCCAGCACCATGACCCAATATCCCACTCAGTCCATTATCCTGACACTGAGCTAACCAGTCCATGCCCTATCCTAATAATGCTGAGCACCAGGCTAGGTAGCGACAAGTATCAATTTTGTAAGTCATTGTTTTTACTTTCACGGGATTCAAAACTCCCGACCTGCTGCACGGGATGCTTGTGCTTTACCGATTCGGTCACCATATCCGGTCCCACTCATAAGGACTGTGAATTACTAATAAAATGGTCTTTAAATTTTGATTCTAGGACAAATATGAAGAAAGCTGTCATTTTGAAAGTTGACAATCGGCATGAATTTTCATCCAAAGAAAATAGTCCAGCTCTATTATAGGCCTGCCTGTGACATTTATATGTATATATATATGTGTATACCAAAACAAACAAAAATTAATTGTTGTGAGCTTTTGTCTTGTGAGCTTTTGTCTGGGCAGCTTCTAAACTAAAACACTTAAATTAGGCCTACCTAGATTTTATATTACATAACCAACTTAAAGTCGCCGGGTATACCACACCCAGATACAAACAAATCCAGCATCAAAAGCTCTCCAAACATACCTTTGCTTAGTTTGTTCAGTTCATGCCACTGAACATGTGGGAGGAGAGTTGAGGTATGTTATGTATGACTGACATCACAGGTGGGATTCCCTCATCACATGACCTAGAGGGGTTCCCCACACACAGGGGAAGCCATGGCAACCACCAAGATGGCAGCCACAGAAAGCTCTCAATTCAATTTTTAAAGTCTATTAATCTACATGATTTAATCAATTATTCACACAAAAAGTAGCTGGTTGTGATAAATAAACATTTGAACTTTATATTTATCATTTTAGATTGCAATTTCTAACTTTTTTTTTATCTATATGGTTGTCTAAAATTGTCAGTGCTGCTGGACTAAATAAAAGACAACAGAAGCAACTAATGTCAGCACTCTCCCCCCACATATGTAGGTGCATAAACTGAAAACCGGCAAACATATTCTTGGAGAGCATTTGTCGGAGTATGGGTCGTGTCTCAGCGACCTATTCCTGGTCCCTTTAAATGCTGGTGTTTATTCAACATTTATTTCAGTTGTGATAGGGTGAAAACAGGTCAACAATGTCCCTATGTTTGAAAACAGGTCATCAAAGTCTATGCTCAGCATTTCGGTGGTCACACCAAAATTAATTTGGCGGTTTCATTTCAAATATATCCTAACTTAAAATATAAGTTATTTGAAATTATATCAAATTGTGAACGGACGATTACAGACGACGTGGTTTGGTGATGTAGAATCTAGATCATGGCACATAGTAGTACCAGATCATAGAATATGATAGATGGCACTGCAGTCACTTCACTGAAAATCAGCAACGTCCACGTTTACGGCTGATTTCACGCACCAAGATATATTCTGAAATATGTTGTGTTGACACTCGCAAGTATAATATAACTGGACACGGTTTATATTTGACAGAATACTGGTTTCTAATTCTATGATATTGCACTAGTTAGTACTTACTATCGCCTGCGTGTTATTCTCCTATTCTTATTGCTTCCGCTCGAGTAGAGGCACTAAATGAAAACCAGATAAAAGATTTATTCCTTTCTTTCTAGTAGCGTAGAAGACAGTTGTTTTCACATCCTGCTATCTGCTGCAATTATGAAGTCTTGACGAACATTGAATCGAGCAGTATTACACAATGTGTCATTTCGAAATTTGGAAGTGTAATACCATAATAGCACGAGGGTGGTTCCCTGGCTTTCTTCATAGATGGCACCACTGGAAAGTTCCCAAGTAGGCGTAGCCTGGTCCCCTGGCCTTTGTTTCAATAGCGGTCGCCACTGTGTGGAGGCACCTAGCGGAAAACATGGGAACTGGAACCCGACAAAAGTGGGTGTACTAGGAGCAGAGAGCGTGTATATAAACAGTTTATATACACGCTCTCTGGTAGTAGTCTGCTCGAACTGGCGAAATAGCGAATGGTAGACAGGAAATTTACATTACCATTGGAGAGATAGTGAGTGACCCCATTGGAGAGATAGTGAGTGAGCCGTCTTAGTATTATAGGGTCTTTGACTCGCAGTACACGCACACGTACCACAAGTACATGGTGAATCTTTTATCTACATCAGCCCATGAGTTTTCCATTAGAAAGTGTGGGGAGACTGGGTAAATGAAATTGCAAAATAAATAAATTTTTAATTCAAGAAGCAAAATATATTCTTCGCACACCTCCTTATATTTATTAATTGTTAAATAATTAAAGTTGCATAGTCTGATGGTTTTGAGTTTCAGAAATTTTCTGAGATAAATACATTAGGTTGATTGTTATTATGTACCTTACTTTAGCTTGAAGTAACTTTTATTTTAAGTGGCTAACTTTTGAGATATTTGAAGTGGAACCATGCCAAATTAATGTTGACAAGCTTGTCAAAACTCTGGCCCCATAGGCTTCTGCAGTGACAGGTTCTATTCAATTGCCTCAGCATTCCTTTTTGTGTGGTGACAAATGTTTAAGGCCCTGACACATTACGGCGTATGGCGGGAGCGTCGCTTTTATATTTATTCTACAGCAGCAGGAGTTAAAGCCCTGTCACATTACGGCGTATGGCGGGAGCATATGGCGGCATAGCCGCTTTACGTCATATACGTCGGCATACGCAGTATACGCTACTCATACGCTACTCATACGCTACTCATACGCCGTCAGGTGACGGCTTATGTGAAGCGTATGAGGCATACGCCGCCATACACTTTCATAAATCTGTCCGTCCCATTTTTTTGTGCATGCTAAAAAAATCTCGACCTACGGGGGCGTATGGGCCATACGCTACTCATACGCCGGCGTACGCTCCGCATACGCTCCTCGTACGCTGGGGGTACGCCAGCGTACGCTAGGGGTACGCCGGCATATGCTACTCGTACGCTCAACTTGCGTCACGGGCGTATCAGGGGCGTATCTCGGGCGTATGCAGCGTACGCAGAACCTACGCGTTGCGTATGAGAGCGTATGAAAAGCGTATGGGAGGCGTATGCGAAGCGCATGGCGGCGTATGCCCGACCTATGGTCTTGGTATATAAAGGCGACCCACGCCATTCCTTCGGTCATTCCTGCTCTGCTGCTCATACAGGATGGATGCCCAGGCACTGCAAGCACAGTTCCAGCTTTTCTACAGAGTTGCCCTTTATCACCATGAGCTTACTCTACTCCTCATGGTTCTTCTGGCGTTCCGTATCGAGAGACGAAGGAGGAGGGAGTGGCGGCGACGATCAGTGTGGGTCAGACCCTGGATTGGGAGGCGGCCACAGTTTGGCTTGTTCGACAAGCTCATGGTCGAGCTCCGCAGCGAGGACACCGCGTCGTTTGTGAACTTCATGCGGCTGCCTCCCCAATTGTTTGACGAGATTGTGGCGCGAGTGGGACCCAGGATCGCCAAAAAACGGACCACATTCAGGGTGCCGCTCGACCCGGCGCTCAAAATAGCACTTACTCTGCGGCACCTGGCATCCGGCTCAAAATACTCCTCCATGAAGTTTGGGTGGAGGGTGCCCCACAACACACAGTCGCTGATAGTGCGTGAAGTCTGCAAGGCCATCGTCGACGAGTACATGGCCGAGGTCATGACGTGTCCGACGACTCCAGAAGGGTGGCGTGCCATCGCAGACCTCTTTGCTGAGAGGTGGAACTTCCCCCATACCTGTGGCGCTCTGGATGGGAAGCACATCGCCTGCCGGTGCCCTCCAAAGAGTGGGTCGCTCTACTACAACTACAAGGGCTTTTTCTCCGTGGTCCTGTTGGCGCTTGTAGATGCGGGTTACAAATTTATCTGGGCAGATATTGGCGGTATGGGCTCCGCGTCCGATGCCCAGATCTACAACGCCTCCGAGCTGAAGGCGTGCACAGAAGGTGGCACCATCGGCTTTCCGAACCCTGAACCGCTCGTCGACGGCCAGAAGGATGTGCCGTATTTCCTGATCGGTGACTACGCCTTTGCCCTGCGGCCGACCATGATGAAGCCGTACGGCAAGAGGGGCTTGACCAATGATGAGCGACTCTTCAACTACCGGCTTTCCCGAGCTAGGAGAGTGGTGGAGAATGCCTTTGGCATTCTAGCCAACCGCTTTCAAGTGCTCCTGACGACTATGCAGCACCACCCCTCCAACGTGAAGCTCATCGTCAAGGCGTGCATGGTTCTGCACAACCTCATGAGGACACGCTACCCAGCGCTACAGAACATGCAGCTGGATCGTCCCGAGACAGCCAACAACAACTTTGTGCCTGGAGGTTGGCGAGAGGGCCACAACCTTCGTGACATTAACGTTGAACCTGTTAACCCCCAACACCGCGTCCAAGCTAGGAAAGGAACAGCGCAATCTAATTAAAGACTGGGTCGTCTCACCTGCCGGAGCACTGTCATGGCAAGACAGGATGATCTGACAAAACATTTTATCAGTCTGTATGCGCTGTGTCTGTCTACTGTTTTTGCAAACATGTCTGTGATGTTGTGACATCTCTCCTGTTATATGAGATGCTAATGTTTATATGTCTAGTATAAAATAAACGATATCATTTTATAGATATGAAAACACAATTTTACATGTCTGTTACATTCTTTCGCTCCTTAATTTAAAGTCATCTAGTTAATGTAATTGTAATGAATCTCCTCTCTTTTTACATACATACTAAGAACACAGGAAAAAATAGAGTGACACAGAGAAAGGGGGAGACGAGAGGGAGGGAGGGAGGGGAGAAGAGAGACAGAGAGAGGGAGGAAGAGAGATAGAGAGAGAGGGAGATAGAGAGGGAGGAAGAGAGATAGAGAGAGGGAGATAGAGAGGGAGGAAGAGAGATAGAGAGAGGAAAAGAGAGAAGGAGGAAAGGGAGAAAGGGGAAGGAGAAACATTATAATAAATATGTTAAATTTAATGTTATTTATGTTTTAATTTTAATGTTAATTGTACTTTAATATATAACAATTAAATGATGGCATGCCTTTACTGAACACGGACACAAAAATTAAAATTGACAGTATATTTATTTATTTTAGCATCTTGACATATAAATGTACAAACAATATATATACATATATACATACAAATGTACAAAGATAAATAAAAACTAAGACTACATATATACACATATTTACAATCACTTCTCTCCCTTGCCATTAGAAGTGGCATCAGCTGGCGACTGTGTGGCTGACGAGGGGAATAAGTCCAAATTTGTGCCCAACATACCAGATATGCCGGACAGCCCCGACAAGTTCAATAGTCCTTCTGGGCTGGCCGACTCAGACAAGTTCACTGGGGTGGGGTCGACGTGTGTCGGAGTCACAATGTCTGCAGCAGCGCAAGTCCCCGGCCATGCCGCACCCACAGTGGGCGGAGCACCCACGCGCACCACGACTCCGGGAGAGCCCCTCGTGTGCCCCAACATCCCTAATGTCCGTAGTTGTCCAGCAGTGTGTGACGGCCGTACCACCAGCGGAGCTGCGGGCGCCTCGTGACCTACGGAGGTTGGAGGTAGAGGCTGAGGCGGAAGACTTGGCAGAGGCGGCTGTGGCTGTGGCTGATGAGGAATCTGCGGCTGCCCCATATAGTGCTGCACATACTCGTGTGTCTGTGAAGCCCATGGTGATGCCGGTGGTGGCTGGTGAGTCCACTGGTGGGGTTGAGGCTGGTATGCCTCACTTGCAGACACACGAGCAGGTGCAGGAGCAGCCACACAAACCACGGGGGCCACGAAGGTTCCTTCCTCCTCCTCCAGATGGTGCGACGCCATGCGGTTGAGTGCACTGCAAACCGACACAAACCGCTCCCCCGGCATCGTGAGGATCATGTCCCGCATATAGTTGGTGAATGCCACTCGCTTCGTCACCGCCGGTGGAGGTGGAGGTGGAGGAGGCGGCTGCATCATCTTGAGGATGTCGGCAGACTCATCGAACCTCTTGTGGATGGCAGCGAGGAGGTTGTTGTCGACTGGGGCAGATCGCTTCCCTCTCCCCTTTCCACGCTCTTGGGATGTAGCGGGGGGAGTGGGTGGAAGATCCTCGTCCATCGCCACCTCCACATCGGTCGGGACATTCTCCTCCAAGCTGAGATCAAGCTGCGGAGCCACGACAGGACTGGCCAACTGCAAAACAAAATCATAACATAACATAAGTAACATGAATGCAAATCGATATTTCGACAAAAGACACGACAAGTCAACAGTAAATCAAAATTATATAGAGCAAAAATAATTAACGTTAAATGCAGACATGGATTTATAACGATTATATCATGATACATCTATTGTCAATATCTCGATTTAAGAACAACTACACAACAACTCAACATTAAAGAAATAAATAACATTAACAAATTACTAGAATATTAGATGTTGCTAGGACGTAAAACAACAACAAACAAACAAACAAACATAAATACAACAAAAGCATGACATAACAAACTAGAATACGATACTAATGGCCGCACTTGTCAGAACGAAAAAAGATTATGTACTTACACTCCTGCAGGGCTCCGGTCGGTGACGGACGACGGACCGCAGGAACCCGAACTTGCGCAGGATCCACTGCTCCCGCTCAGTCAGGTCAGCGGCTCCGTCCCCGCTCTTTTTTTTGTGGAGCCGCGTGTTCGTGTCCCTGAGCGACTTGAACCACTTCTGGAGATGGACTGTTGTGGTCCCCAGAAGTGTCGCATGGTCCTCCCACATCTTGGCCTTTCTGTCTGAGCGGCGGTAATCCGTGAGCTTCATGTTCCAAATGATGGGGTTCTCCTCGAGGAAGTCCAACATTTGACCCTCCTTGAAGACCGACAGAGAACAGTCGCTCTTCTTGGCCCTCCGTCTCTTTGACGTGCCGATGGCAGCGGTGCTGGTGGAGGCGGCGGAGGCAGCGGACGACGCCCGTGAGCTGCCCGCAGAGGCAGGAGATGGCGAGCTGGAGCGGGGACGCCAGCGTTGCGTCGTCGACCTCTCCACTTCCATCTCCAGCTTCTCCAGTGGAGAGTGGTGTTCTGGAGAGTAGTGTTGTGGAGAGTGGTGTTCTGGAGAGTGGTGTGGAGAGTGGTGAGGTGGCGAGGCAGGTGAGGAGGCTGGTGATGGAGAGCATTGTAACAAAGTCTGCCTCTTTCTGCCTCTCCCACGGCCTAGTCCTCCTCCTGTAGTAACAGCAGCTCTGGCAGCTGGTGTAGTAGCAGTAGTACTGGTAGTAGTAGTAGTAGTAGCAGTAGCAGAAGCAGCAGCAGCAGTGGTGTTCCTCTTAGCAGGCATGGTGGCAGAGTGAGGGGAGCCTGTTGCTCCAGGCTTTATATACCCAGGAGTCACCAAGCGGCGGACCGCGGAGAGATACCATAGGTTGCGCATAGGTTTCGCATACGCTCCTCATACGCTCCTAAAATATTCATACGCTCCTCATACGCTCCTCATACGCTCCACATGCCAATCAAAACAGTCAAAAAATGTCGCAGCACGCTCCCATACGCTCCTCATAGGCTCATATGCTCCTCATAGGTCCCCCATACGCTCAAACCCACCCGAAAGTTCACCGAAGGTCATCATAGGCCGGCACCAGCACGGCGTACGTGCACCAGCATCTAAGTTAGATATGTAGAATCACATTTAGATAATTCTTTTGGTTTTGAAATTTTGATATTTCATCGGACTATGCAGCTTTAAATCATGGAGATTAATCAACTTAAAAAAGCGAATTGAAAGCTTTCTATGGTCGCCATCTGGTCTTTTTGCATTCTCTTTCATTTCGCCGAATCTGTGTCAATATTGATAAACACTGAGGATGAGCACTTGAACAACCCCCTCCAAGCCTCGAAGCCGTTTTTGCTCTAATACTAATAGACTACATCACCGTTCCGACGGCGCATGCACTGAAAACGGCGCAGGCAGCAAAGCAAAGGCATACAGCCATTGAGTTTGTTTTATTCAAAATTAATAGACTTGCTATCCAGACAGCACTTCGTCCACCTCTCTCTCTATCTCCTCTCCGCTAGCCATGCTCCTCCTTGATATTGTCTGAAAAGAGTTCCAGGAGGGGGAGCCTGACAGCATTTCACTTTCTAATCTTACTCTGTCTGTGTCTTTGGCTCGCCGGATGGTCACCATAGAGCAAATAGACAGGGTCCTTTGACTCAACTCTCATTTCTCTTTCCTATACTCTACCCTTTTTTTTCTCTCCCACGCTCACTTCTCCCCCTAAGCAAGGGAGTTGTTTGCTTGGGTGGGGCCCTTTACCTTTACGTTTCTCTCGCTTTGTTCTCATTGCTGGAAGCGCTGGACCCATCTTTACCCGTCCCTTCATCAGAAACCCTTCCTGCTGTCTGCAAGTGCTGTGCTACACCCGGAACGGAGTGACTCTGGACCGCCCCCAACGACTCGTCGTTTAATCGTTGTAAAGACATCCCGCACCTTCTACAACCGTCCCACCAGAAGATTATTCTTCAACCAAAGATTGGGCCGATTTATGGGTGCCTCTCTATAATGCTGCAGTTCTGCAGCCGGTAACCGTCGTAAGGTTACAAACACCCCAGAAGTCAAGTCAAAATTAATAAAAATACATAACAATTTGGCATAAACATGGATGGATGGATGCAATATAATAAATGTAATGAATATGTTTAAGACACAACTCTCCATAATTAAGCATTTTGAGCTAAGAAACATACACTCTCAGTCACTTTACAGGCTGATGTTTACATCACCATTGATTAGACATAAGTAATTCTTGTTCTAAATATTAAATTGTCAAATGTGTCAACAAAAAATTGTTTCAAAGAGATATATAACCAATATCTGATTAACCCAACTCAATTTCTATTTCTACATATGTCATTAACCATAGGATATAAATAAAAACATGAATAAAATTAGTAAAACTGACTCTGGCTATGGCTCTAACACTAGTCTGAGTGCCACATGGCATAAGATGTGCTGATTATATTGATGTAAATGCAATGCTGGATAAAAGATTAATATCTTAAATTATTATATATATTTTTTTAGTTGGTATTCTATGTTTCAACCAAGAGCTGAGATGAGCTGAAACTAGCACAGTTCACAACTGCACCCAGTGTATTAGCATGTACCATGTGCTTCTCGCGGGTTTGTTTTCCTTTGATGCATCCCACAATGCACCATGTCGCTAGAATGGTGACATAGTCTGTTTAAGCAGTGTTGTCATTCACCCATATAGACGAGATCACTGTTCCAACTGCGCATGCACTGAAAACGGTGTTGGCAGCAAAGCAAAGGCTACTGCCATTGAGTTTGCCGATATGCGTAGGGCAAAACTTTGATTTTATTCCAAATTAATAAAAATACCAAACAATTTGGCACAAAGATGGATGGATGGATTCAATATAATAATATAATGAATATGTTTAAGACACAACTCTCCATAATTTTGAGCTAAGAAACATACAATTTCAGTCACTTTACAGGCTGATGTTTACATTACCTTTAATTAGACATAAGTCATTCTTGTTCTAAATATTTAAATGTCAAATGTCTAACTAAATATTAAAATGTCAAATGTGTGAACAAAAACTTGTTTCAAAGAAATATATAAGTTAACCAATGTCTGATTAACCCTACCCATTTCCTAGCCTAATTTTTTTTTTATTAACCATAGGATATATATAAAAACATGAATAAAATGAGTAAAACTGACTCTGGCTATGGCTCTAAAACTAGTCTGAGTGTCCAGATTTTTCTCAATCTAAATGCAGATGGTATAAGATATGCTGATTCGATTGATCTAAATGCAATGCTAGATAAAAGATTAACATCTTAATTTATTATATATATTTTTTAGTTGGTATTGTATGTTGCAAAGAAGAGCTAAGATGAGCTGAAACTAGCACATTTCACAGCTGCACCCAGTGTCTTAGCATTAGCCATGTGCTTTGCAGGGGTTTGTTTAACTTCCACGCATCCCACAATGCACTGCGCGGCTGGAATGGCGATGTAGTCTATTCTGGGCAGGGGTGATCTTTTATCTAAAGGCTTGCAGGTTGTTGACTGATTACGGTTATATAACCTAGCAATATATGAGGTGATATCAGGAGAGTCACTGAAGGTCATGTCAGCTTTTTAGTGCTGTTCCCCTGAGATACTATGCCATTGGCTAGATAAAAGATTCACCTCTACCCTCAGTAGGGGCCCACTGAGAACCACTTGCGACCACCCCTTTTTCTTGGTGGTCACAAACAGTAGTGTGACTTGGGTATTGGATATGTTATCCAAATCCAAACATGGAGCCAGTATGTTGTGCTTGTAGGAAGTAATTGTGTGTGCGCGTGCGTAAAATGTGTCTTCTGGATAAATACTAAGCGAAGTATAAGGGTAATTAGAGCCGACCATGAGAGCTGCGGGGCACAATAAAAACCGCCAGTTATGGGGAAAGTACCCGAATAGAGTAGTTCCAGATTCTGCCGATAGACGTCACTACAGTCGATAGATGTCACATATATTTCTTCCTGCGAAAAGACTTACTCAAATGTTGGTATTTCAAACATTTGAATTTCCATTCAAGATTTGTGCTGTTCTTACATAAAATATAATAAAAATGTTGTTTTAATCAGGCATTTTATTATCTGTCCATGCATTCTTTACAGATATAACATGTGAAATGACCCAAATAGAGTGGTTCCACATTATGCAGAGAGATTTCACTCCCAAGTTCACAGCCAAGGGTCTGTTAGTGAAATAGTTTGCGATTCAAGGCTCGTCGTGAGAAAGACAACATGCTCAAGATACTATATGTTGAGGATACTTGCGATATTGTCAGGACTTATTGTCTTTGCCATCCCGGCCAAAGTATTGTTGGTGACTCTAGGTGGCGCCAGTAGTTCATGTGAAGAGGAATGAAACTATAGACTACATCACGGTTCCGACTGCGCATGCGCTGAAAACGGCGTTGGGAGCAAAGTAAAGGCATACGGCCATTGGGTTTGGCAATGCGCGCAGTGAAAAATGTCAGTTTTATTAAAAAATAATAGAAATCCAAAACCCTAACCTTATCAATTTAATATAATCTTTTTGTTAAACATGTTTTCTATATGTGTTCCAAGCGGTTTGTCTCTAGGTGGTGTAGTTTTATCAATATTTAACTTTTTCTGTGGGGAGATTGCTCACTGCCATTGAATCACCCTATTCTAGCAACGGTCATTTATAAAATGAACCAACTGACAACAGATGGGTATGATATCCACCTGTGCTGGGTGCCTGGCCATGCTGGCATACAAGGAAACGAACGAGCTGATCGGGCTGCGAAGAAGGCCCTGAACTGTGATCTTGAACCGTGTCTGATCCCTCACTCTGATCTGAAACCACTAATAGCCACCCACATAAAATCCAAATGGCAACATGAGTGGGATGAAAACATCAATAAACTTAAAGAAATTGAACCATCTGTGGGAAAGCCACCACAGACTCATGCGAGAGGTCGGCGGGACCAAGTGGTCCTTAGTCGCTGCCGTGTTGGCCACTCGTGGCTTACACATGCTTTTCTGCTCAAGGGGGAACCTCCCCCTGAATGTATTGGGTGTCAGTCCCCACTGACACTCAAACACATTTTACTAAGTTGCGTTGATTTTTTGGCCCTGCGCCAACGGTTCTACACTGCAGACAGTATGCATGACCTTTTTACTAAGGTAAAACAGGAAAACATTTTAGCCTTTTTGAGGGCAGCTGGACTGTACCACCTTATATAGTTTACTAAATGGATTCTATTAATTATTAATGAAACTTTTCTTTTTCTATGGGAATTTGTTTCCCTTGACCACAAATATATGATTGTGAGCTTTCTAATTTAATTAGTGTCTATTGGCACATAATTGATTGTCTGCTTTTACATGTAAAAGCGATGGTTTGAACAAAAAACAAACATTTCTCGCCGTGAATATGGCCTATGCTGCCGACACGGCGTAAAGCAACCACCAATCAATCAATCAATCAATCAATCAATCGAGTGCCTAGATCTTTCTAAATCTAAATGCACATGGCATAAGATGTGCTGATTATATTGATGTAAATGCAATGCTGGATAAAAGATTTAATATCTTAATTTATTATATATATTTTTTTAGTTGGTATTCGATGTTTCAAACAAGAGCTGAGATGAGCTGAAACTAGCACATTTCATAGCTGCACCCAGTGTATTAGCATATGCCATGTGCTTTTGGGGGGGTTGTTTTGCTCTGATGCATCCCACAATGCACCGCGCTGCTGGAACCGTGATGTAGTCTATCGAAACAGAAAGTTTGTGTGTGAACTATCACAACAGGTTACACATACGTGAATTAATTCGATAGACTAGAATGGGTGTATTTATGTATTTTTTATTTGAGTTCAAAACATGTTATTGATATATGTTGATGAGTGTTGTCTTAAAGACGGGTTTAATCAAGTTAAATTACATTCACTGATGCGTTTTTTCCTGTGATACCTGTAAATGGCAATTTGGAGGTACACAAAACCTTTTTCTTAACTAAACTTTTAACAGGATGCACAAGTTATGGTAGATGAGTGATTATCAGATGTGAGTTGATTTGAATAGTGTTAATTATTTACTTTAGTAGTTTTGTTAATTCATTGAGGATATATCTAACCCCTGCTTTTTGAGGGGGGCGGGGGGGGAGTATGGGTAATATGCAAAGTACTTTTATTCGTAACTACTTTTCTCAAATCCTTTTCTCATTTCATTTAATGTCTGTCATCTTGTTCAGTTATGTACTCATGCAGTATTGTGCGATGGTGAATAAATAGTTATGTAATGGTAATAATTAAAAGTACAATACATTATTCATATAAAAATATATTAATATGGCATCGGTTGCAGCTTTACAACCATTTGACATCCTCTATATTTTAATACCGCTAAAACTCCATAGACGTTCATAATATGGAAATATAGTACATCTAAATCTATTTTTCAATATAAAGAATGTATACAGCCACATTTATAAATACATCACTTATAAATCGATGCTAGAAGTCAACATATAACAATTATTTCAAAATAAACTACATAATCAGATGGCTTTTAATTTCTGCTATATATAATTTCTTTTATATAAATATATTAAAGTGATTACTATAACAGACTTTAACTCAGTTTAAAATAACTTATTTTAAACGTTTTACTTTGAAGGCACTTGAAGTAAAACCATAAATTTAATGTTAGGGTGCACACCAAAATGCTGGATATATGCTTTGTTTACCTGACGTTGAATGTCACAGTACAGGAACACCAATGCTTCATGAGTGCACTAGTTGCTAAGTTGGATATATAGGATCAAATCTAGGTGGGTGTCTTAGTTTCTTTTGTTAAAAAAAAAAAGATTCATCGGATTATGCTACTTAATTAGGGATCACCAGAATCCTGTAATATGATTCCAACATCCGGTTTTTCTTGTAGACAATCAGAACACCTGAATATATAGATTAAAGCGTGGCTACTAGATGCTAGTGACACATGTGTGTATTAGGTGATTCAGCTAGCTACATTGGCATGTGTTACCAACGGCTAATAATAATCCTTATAAACTCCCCCCCCCCTTTCTTCTTCATGCGACGATGCGTGTGATGTATTTAAAGTTGCATAGTCCGATGGTGTTACTTTCTGTAATTTTTCTGAGATAAATACATTAACCTGACCGTTATAATCGAACTTACTTTAGCTTCAAGTCCTGTTTATTTTAAAGTTATGTTTTGAGATATTTTAAGTCCAAACATGTCAAATTAGTTTTGCAAGCTTGCCAAAACTCTGACACCATAGGCTTTAGCAGTGACAGGTTCTATTAAATTGCCTCTATGTGGCAACAAATGCTTAATACATGCATCAGTATCTAAGTTAGACATGTAGAACCAATTCCAGATAATTGTTTTGGTTTTGAAAATTTGATGCTTCATCGGACTATGCAGCCTTAATATGCTCTCTGTAATACAGCTCTACTAATTTCAAGTTATTTACTAATATCTTTTTAGTATGGTGGCCCATTTATTCGGCGGGGGGGGGGGGAGGGGTAGACGGCTAAATTCCAATGAGACATGTGTAATTATATACAATTCAAACAATAGGCATACGCTTCTCAGAAAGGTGAATCAATATACAAGTAGAAGCTTATCCTTAAATTGCCGTTATCTTTATATTGCAAATAAAATAATCTAAGTTCTACCAGTGTATACAATGACAATTAACATTCAAACCAGCCATCCTCAATATTGGCACCTTTCTTTCTTTTTTAAGAAGAAAAACTTACAACGTAAACATGTAATGTTATTGTAAACATGTAATATTTACGCACCTTAAAGTTGCTTAATCCACTGGAGCTATATATATCTAGAGAGACAAATCAAACTGATCCTCAAATGGTTATCCTGAGAATATTTTCAAGGAAATTTGGTTACGGTTTTCAAAGTTAAATAATGTTAATGACTTATGACGAGCATATATGAGATTGCACCAAATCTGGATACCAGTCATGACCTAAGTTCATCGGATCTGGGTCACATAATATTTCAACCCAATTTGAAAATGGGAACAATAGGAGAAAGATGTTATTATAAATTTGAAATCTTAGCAAAAACTGCACTGAATAATATTCGATTTATATCTCGAGGAAAAGGTCTTGATTATCAAACCAACTACAATTATCTAGGGATGATTCTTGACAGGAAACTAAATGATAACATAAAAGTAGTTATCAAGAAGGTAAACCACAAAATCTGGATATTAGCAAATACCAACAAATACGTAACCACAAACATGGCTATTAAAATCTATAACAAAGTATAAGGTTATGATACTGCCATACTTCGATTATCGTCATGTAGTCTACATGGGGGGCATCAAAAACATGTTGGATAAACTACAAAGACTACAAAATAGAGCACATAAGATATCTGAAGGAGGAACATAGACACCAAACTGATGACCTCCAGAGGCAAGCAAGAGTCAACACACTAATGACAGAATAAAAGCAAATCCCAAAATAGCAGCATTTAGGGAGACAGGGAAGCCTGGGAGTGCAGGTAACAAAAAAGGCAACAAGAGGGGGTGATTCCCCCAACTGATAATCAACTGAGCCGAAAACAGATCATATGAGAGGAGTACCAACTACATGAAAGCAAGGAAATGGAATGTACTGGGAGTAGAAGAAAGAAGTATAGGGACAACAGAAAAATAACAATTTAATCAAAAGGGAGCTCAATGCACTGCTAGACTAACTATAAAATAAAATGTATTAATCCTGAATAAAAGATTAAATATATAAAAATACACTGATAATTCAAGCAAACTCTTAGAAGGTATACATGCTAGGCATGATACATCCTGGAGGTAAACATTAAACTAATTACTACTAACAAAACAAGGTGAAGGCAGACAGGGAAAATAACTATAGATAACCAAACAACTAACCAATTGTAGAACTAACAAACTCAGAGGGGTAGGGAGATCTGGGAGAATGCTTACAAACAGAAAGAATGGCTGCAGTAGATACCTACCCAACTGAAAGTAACAAAACAAGGGGAACCGTGAGACTATTACTGTCTAGCAGCGAAAACAAGTTATTAGACTTAACCGTTATGGGCAGCATAAATACACCATCACCAACCTTTTTTTGTTTAAGGTATGTCTGCTAATCTTCTGAAAATACTTTGAAAATGAAAGGTTACTCAGAAAAAGATTAAATGCAGTAAAACTAACTTAAATATATTCGTCCAATTCTGAATACAATTTAACTCCAGCCTTAACCTTCGCAGTCCAACTGCTGATGCATACCATCTTGCATTATCTGATAACATACTAGGGAACATTACAGAATTCAGGCAATTAGCAGAATTGTTCAGAATTTCCAGGTACATGGAGAATGCCAATACGCAAGTTCCGAGTTCTGCTTATCTGAGACCCACCAGTACAATAAATCTCAACTACAGCTTACACACAGCAAGTTAGGGTTGATGCCCTGCCACCCCTATCCCTCACTATAAACCCTTTACTTAAACCAATTTTCCACCTATAACCACATGCCTCCTGCTGACCAAACTTGGTAGGATTATTGCCATACATTTGCTTCTAATGTAGATTGTAGTGAAATTATCTTATCCTATATATTACATGAGATAAAATACCACTTTGTGTACATGTGTGTTCACCACTGCCCTCACCTTCTGTGGTGTAAGCTGTAGCTACTACCCAACGTGTTGGGTCCCAGCTCCAGTCCTTCTTGAGGTACGAGTGGAACTCGAAATACCTGTATGACCTTAATGTTTCACTCCAATAGATTAAGCAATTTTAAGAATTAACCGATCACATAACAGCTTCAATTGACCTCTTTCATTTAACATTTAAAATTCATTTTCAGAATCGCCCGAGTCCCAGTCACATGATTCAATGGCACCTCCCTCAAAGTCTACTTCCACATCGTATTCAAACCCAGGATCCCCGAGAACCTTCTTATTTTTATCGAAAGATGAAGCCATGATATTCTTCTTCCGCTTGAGCGTGACTTCATCCACTTTGTTCAGGTCCTCGTCGGGATCAATGCTATCCAGGCCCTTGTTCTTCTGCAGGCTAGCATCTAGCGACATCCCTTTGAGCTTGTCCTGAATGATTGTTATTAGCTTCTCGAGCTGAGTCAGTGGGAGCTGCTCGAGGTACAGTTTGTGGCGTGAACTGGCTTTCAGCTCCTCGGCGACCCGGCTGATGCCGGAGCGCTTGTTGAAGTTGCGCAGTGGCATTGTGCGCCGGTGTAGCTTCCCACGAGTCAGGTATGTTACAACTATGGCTGGTGGGTCAAAGCGCACCCCACACCTCTTCAGGTTAACCTGCATGGTCATGTTTGTTGTTTTAGTTGTTCGAGGGACTTAACACATCCTATTGGGCATGATCTCGGATGATCGTAACATTATCTGAAACATATAAAACCTAGTGACAATACGTGACTTAATAACTTGGGTCTTAGATCTAGATGATTACAATTGGAAAAACTGGTTTTTATTTAGACAAAAATATTCACTTCCAGTAGGGGTGAACGATGCCCCGTTTAAAATGTTAACAAAAGCTGTTTTTTAAACAAGTTGTGGAGGTCCTGGTTTCTATATTGGCATAGTTGGTGAACTAGAGATGAACGACCTGAGGAAATGCATAAAAACCAAGATGGTGACCACTGGATTCTCTTGATTCTACTTTAAAAGCCTATTAATCATCATAATTTAATCAAATCTGCACTTCAAATGTAACAGATCTATGAAAAATAAGCATTCTAACAATAAATTCATCTTAGATTAAGAATTCATGTGGCTATGTCCATAACCCAGCCTTCCAACAGTTTTTCTATTTTCCTCTCCTGCCGAACCAACTTATAACACACTGCTAATCTACTAAACCATTAAAAGAATCTGCCCAATGCCAGTACCCCTTTTCTCCTAGGAACTTAAATTTTAAATCATGACTGACCCATGTACCTACATTAATTAACCAACCATCCAGATTATCTCTGCTGCATTATCACCAGTCTGGATTATGTAAACCAACCAATTAAATATAATAGATGAAAGTAAATAATGCAACGCATAACACGATCACCATTCTCATACTTATAAACGCCATCATCATCAATAATTGTGTAAATAACTGAAACCATGAACAGCTTAGTGTTTCGTTGCTGACAAATAATATATTCTAATTAGGGATCTTGCTACATAGCATAAGGGATGGTGGACCCGCCATCTGTTGCAACGTAAGTTGACTTATTTCAGTATGCCTGGCATCCATTGGTAGTGTAAGTTGCACAACTTACACACACTGCCTATAACTTGGAACCAGCTGTACCCTACCATCCCTTTTACCTATTCCACCATTGCTTTCCTGAGTACTGGGGATACCACTGCTAACGAATAAAAATATTTGCCCTCTACAAAAAGGAAATAAATCAATCGGGTGATAATCAGGTCACAGCAATCGCAGCAGAATGCTCTCCAAGCAGAGTATGTAATGCTTGTGCACAGGAGAGAAGGCGCTGAAACCTGACTCCTGGTAATTTCCCTATGCCATAGTTCCCTGCACAGTGGTAAGTCTGAGAGTCTCATTAAGAGAAGTTTTGCTTTCTAACAGAAATCTCTACAGGGGCTCCAACTCTACTCACCAGAGTCCAGAACACAGTTAAATGACTCAAGTTTACCTGAAATTGTGTAGTATTTGAATGATAGATGAAGACAATATGTAGAATATTTAAGAAATAATGCAAAGGATTTGCGAACTCGTGGCAATAGTTAATCCTTTTATAATGCACTAAATTTTGAGGAAAAAAACCATGTATAGATTTACACATGGAATTCTTTTAAAGCACTGTAAATAGCCACGGCCAGAAAAGGTTGATTAATACTAAGTCTTTAAAAGTTGAATGCGGAGAATCCAGTGAGCACAATTTTTGTGAGATAAAAGATTCAACCTGTACTTGCAGTACAGGGGTGAACACAAACCCTATGTGTAAGGCTCAGATCATGGGTACTGAAAGTGTTACACTATACAGGTGTATCAAATGTCATTCTTTTTGGCAAGAGCTTTGTACACATATATATGCTCTTTGCAAACTTGTATGAAAATCAGACACGATAGGTTATGTACAGAAGTGAAAACTTGCTACGTTAAATTAATAAGCTGGCAAAAAAAAAAAACACTGAATGATGCAAGAATCTGTCAGTAAAACAGACACTTTTTTAACTCATTAATGTGGAAATTTAATTTTTATTGACCAGCCTTATAATAGAAAAGATGGTGTGAAAAGAGTGAGTGATGCCATGTAACAAATAAGTGTTATTTTTAGCAAAGGTTTTGTCCCTAGCTACAATTGTACAGCACTGCGACCATAACGTCTGCTTTCTCTAGGTTATTGAATATCACCTATTAGTAAGGGGAATGTCAAAATTTTGAAACTGTTGACCATTTAGTGGTTAGATGAATACTAAATGGGCAGGTACTGAATGGACCCATGATCAAAGCCTTACACCTATATAAAGGCTGGCGAAAACTGCTTTAGTATGGGAAGTAGAAACTCTGGCTCCAGTATCAAATGGCTACCCATATCGACACAGAGTTGGTGAAATGGGAGAGAATGCAAAAAGACAAGATGGTGGCGATAAAATGCCGTCGGTTTTATTTTTAAAGTTCCTTAAACTACATGTTTTATTATATTTTTCAAATAGAAGTAGTGGGTAAATATGAAGATTTATGTGAAGAATATATTTTGCTTCTTAAATTAAGAATTTAACAGCTCAGTTAATTTCCCCAGCATGTTGAAATTATTCGCCAGTTTTTCTAATGGGGTGGTTTTCACCACTGTACTGGGGTTTTCACCCCTGTATGGCAAGTACAGGGTGAATCTTTTATCTACATTTTGGTGTGTGGCATTCTCCTTCAGTTCATCAACAAATAAATAAACAAATTTAACAATGTTGCCTGGAACCAATACAATCATAGGTTGTATACACTATTAGTATTAGTCACAGTGGACTCTTACCAAAGCAGTTTTTGCTCGGATTTAAATAACGCCCTTTGAATAAATAGGTTCATCGTAATCGTTCACCCCTCCTATCTACTAAATCAGGAAATACTAGATTCTTTACAATATTATTATAGTAATATTACTATTAGGAACAGCTACAATAATTGATGTTAATACTAATAATATTATCACTAGTATTAGACTAATTAGTAATATATTAATTAGTACAATAATACTTTAATAATAATACCGAGCCACCCAGGGGGAGGCTGAGGACTAACACGTGTATA
Source organism: Branchipolynoe longqiensis (assembly GCA_030323885.1). Classification (NCBI taxonomy): domain Eukaryota; kingdom Metazoa; phylum Annelida; class Polychaeta; order Phyllodocida; family Polynoidae; genus Branchipolynoe; species Branchipolynoe longqiensis. Next base: position 4,643,297 of record CM059197.1, on the reverse strand, counting down.
TAAACAATACTCATACTCAAAGAGGTGGAAAATGAAGTCTACAAAATCCAGCAAACGGAAACTGTCCTATATGGGCGCCGCCATTTGTATACTGATGTTGAATAACCAAAATCCAGCAAACGGAAATGGAAATAGCTCATCGAACTTCGCTAGGCAGTAAGCAGGGTGGACGACAACAATTGGTTAATAATATACTTGTGTTGATAAATAAATAATAGACTACATCACGGTTCCGACTGCGTATGCGCTGAAAACGGCGTTGGGAGCAAAGCAAAGGCATACGGCCATTGAGTTTGCCGATACGCGTAGGGCAAAACTGGCATTTTATTCAAAATAAATAGAAATACATAACAATTTGGGACAAAGATGGACGGAATGGTGCAATATAATAATATAATGAATATGTTTAAGACACAACTCTCCATAGTTAAGCATTTTGAGCTAAGAAACATACAATTTCAGTCACTTTACAGGCTGTTTACATCACCATTGAATTAGCCAGAAGTAATTCTTGTTCTAAATATTAAAATCTCAAAGGTGTCAACAAAAACCTATTTCAAAGAAATATATAACCAATATCTGATTAACCCTACTCATTTTCTATTTCTACATATGTCATTAACCATAGGATATAAATAAAAACATGAATAAAATAAGTAAAACTGACTCTGGCTCTAACACTAGTCTGAGTGCTCAAATTTGTCTAAATCTAAATGCACATGGCATAAGATGTGCTGATTATATTGATGTAAATGTAATGTTGGATGAAAGATTAATATCTTAATTTATTATATATATATTTTTTAGTTGGTATTCTATGTTTCAACCAAGAGCTGAGATGAGCTAAAACTAGCACATTTCATAGCTGCACCCAGTGTATTAGCATGTGCCCTGTGCTTCTCGCTGGTTTGTTTTGCTCTGACGCATCCCACAATGCAACGCGCTGCTGGAACCGTGATGTAGTCTATTCTCCAAACATTTAGCGGGGGTCGGTCTAGATAAAGGATTCACCCTGTACTCGCAGTACATGGGTGAATACCATCCCTATATAAAAGCGGTCGAAAATACGGGGAAATGAAATGAGACCCTAATTTCACAATCTAAGAAGCAACACTTATTCTTTATATATATAGTCATATTTCCCCACTACCTTTGAGTTGAAAAATATAATAAAACATATAGTTTAATAGAATTTAAAGGTGAAATCGACGGCGTTCCAATGCTGCCATTTTGTCTTTTTGCATTCTCTCCCATTTAACCAACTCTGTGCCAATATAAGTACCCATTTGATACTGGAGGCAGGCATTCTACTTCCTGTTCCATACCAAAGCTATTTTCGCCCGTATTTACTCAACGTTGTCGTTTACCTGTGTACTACAAGTACAGGGTGAATCTTTTATTTAGGGTCGGTCCTAAGGCTAAGCATTGCTTAATTCATATCATTATTTAGGTTTGGTCAGAATGCTTACCGCAATTAACTCAACTAATATAATTAGGAATAACATTATATTATTAATCACCAAACGATCGATTTATCCTTACCCTGATGGTTATATAGACCTGCCAAAACGGGCTAAAGTATTGGTTAAATGAGAGTTCAATGAGAGTAAGCCTAAGCAACCTAATGGACCCAACAAACACCTATTATCGCCCAACTATGCCAAAGGCGTAGTCAAGGAGTTAGAAAATGATTCATTTATGCAATATCCCCCGACTCTCTGCACATTTGAAGCCAAAAACAATTCGATTTAGTAAAGCATTGTGCCTTAGAGAAATGGGGACGCTATTGATCGTGATTAAATACCTTAAACTGACGTGATCTTACTCCAGTAGTACAGACAAGCTGGGGCGAAACGATCCGCCATTCGCGCCAGGGGAGTGAGCCAAGTCACACTGCATGCTGTTCTAGATTGGGACCAGTGAACGATCTACACAAAGGGGTCGACTTGTCAGGTTCCAGTACACCCTGGACAGGCGCTTGGAACCGCCGTAGTGGCGACCTCTGAGGCCAGGGACCATGCTAGACGTTGACCAACACGAGCTTGGCCACGAATTCGTAATTCCGCATGAGCTGAAAACGGCCTCGACAGCAAAACAAATGCGCACGGACATTGAGTTTGGCCATACGCGCAGTGCAAAACTTCAATTTTATTCAAAATTAATAGAAATACAGAATAATTTGACATAAACATGGATGCACGCATGCAATATATTTTTTTCTAAACATGTGGGTTTTTTCCTTAAAGTCTCCAGTTATACCTCGTGGCGACGGGAACCGTACTCCGACAAATGCTCTCCAAGCACAACCTTGTTTAGTTTGTATGTTCATAGAACCAAATATGTGTGGGGAGAGTAGTGCTGACGTCAGGGGGGTGGGGTAGGGGGGTTCTGAGGCTGGGACTAGCAGCTGTTCTTTTTTAAATGGCTGGGTGAGTGGAGAGTAGGGAGAGTAAAACTGGTGTATTTTCAATTTTATTTAGAGTAGTTCAATCAGGAAATATATTTGTGTAATGTAAAATATATGTTGTACATTATATTGCATAACAGCAAATATATTTCCTGTTTGAACTACTCTGAAGAAAATTGAAAATATCTCAGTTTTACCCTCCCTTCTCTCCACTGACCCAGCCATTTTCACAACAACAGCTGTCACATGACCAATCTAGGTCACTCTACACCACCAAGTGGAAAAGTTCAGTACTAAGCATGCACCACCCTGTCTTCACATTACCATTTTTAATTCTTGTTCTAAATATTAACATGTCAAATGTGTCAACATAAACTTGTTTTAAAGAAATATATAACCATTGTCTGATTAACCCTACCCATCTTAATTTATTATATATATTTTATTAGTTGGTATTCTATGTTTCAATCATGAGCTGAAATGATCTGAAACTAACAGATTTCATTGCTGCACTCAATGGTTTAGCATGAGCCATGTGCTTCGCGCGGGTTTGTTTTGCTGCCCGATATCCCACAATGCACCGCATGGCTGGAATTACAAACCCGTCTATAGACCCCTTTCAATGTTTGTAAGCATTGTGTATGCGCGCGCGTAGCTAGGCTGCAGAACGAATGCACACTGCCACTGAGTTTGCTGGTATGCGCAGGGCAAAACGTTTATTTTATTCAAAATTAATAGAAATGCAGAACCCTAACCATATAAATATAATATAATATGTTTGTTGAATATGTTTTCTATATGTGTTCCAAGAGGTTTGTGTCTAGGTGGTGTTGTTTTAGAGATATTTCACTTTTTCGGTATGAAGATTGCTCATGCCATTGACAATGCATTGATTGAGTTTGCCGTACACGCAGTGCAAAACGTCTATTTTATTCAAAATTAATAGAAATGCAGAACCCTAACCTTATGAATTTAATATAATCTATTCAGTGAATATGTTTTCTATATGTGTTCCATGCGGTTTGTGTCTAAGTGGTGTGGTTTTAGAGATATTTCACTTTTTCTGTAAGAAGATTGCTCACGGCCATTGACAATGCACTGAGTTTGCTGATACGCGCAGTGCAAGACGTAGGTTTTATTCAAAATTAATAGAAATGCAGAACCCCAACCTTATGAATTTAATATAATCTATTCGTTGAATATGTTTTCTATATGTGTTCCAAGCGGTTTGTGTCTAAGTGATGTGGTTTTAGAGATATTTCACTCTTTCTGTATGAAGATTGCTCATGGCCATTGACAATGCATTGAGTTTGCCATATGCTCAGTGCAAAACGTCTATTTTATTCAAAGTTAATAGAAATGCAGAATGCTAACCTTATGAATTTAATATAATCTATTCAGTGAATATGTTTTCTATATGTGTTCTAAGTGGTGTGTCTAAGTGGTGTGGTTTTAGAGATATTTCACTTTTTCTGTAAGAAGATTGCTCACGGCCATTGACAATGCACTGAGTTTGCCGATATGTGCAGTCAAAAACGTAGGTTTTATTCAAAATTAATAGAACTCTAATCTTATGAATTTAATATAATCTATTTGTTGAATATGTTTTCTACATGTGTTCCATGCGGTTTGTGTCTAGGTGGTGTGGTTTTAGAGATATTTCACTTTGTCTGTAAGAGGTTTGCTCACGGCCATTGACAATGCATTGAGTTTGCCGGTACGCACAGTGCAAAACGTTTATTTTATTCAAAATTAATAGAAATGCAGAACCCTAACCTTATAAATTTAATATAATCTATTCGTTGAATATGTTTTCTATATGTGTTCCAATCGGTTTAAGTCTAGGTGGTGTAGTTTTAGAGATATTTCACTTTTTTGGTATGAAGATTGCTCATAGCCATTGAGTTTGCAGTGTGACAGTGTGTCATCCTGCAGCCAAACAGCGCGCACACTGACCTAAATAGCCATGCTGATGTGATATGAAATAGGTCTATAGGCCTTGCCGACCGAGATAACGCAAGGTGGCACTCGTGTACTATCACTCGTATCAGACCGTACTCTTTGCCTACCTGACTATATCTGCCTGTATGCCTGCCTGCCTGCATGACTGCCTGCCTGCTTAACTGTGTATATGTATGTTTGCATGCATGCCTGCATGGTTATTTGTCTGCCTGCCTGCCGATATGTATGGCTGCTTGCCTGTATGACTGCATGTATGTTTGCCTGCATATAAATTATGATTGCTTGCCTGCATGTATGCCCTATGTATATATGTATGTATGTATGTATGTATGTAGGCCTATGTATGTATGTATGTAAGGGAGTAGATCAATATATGTTAGTTAGGTTACCTAATTAGTGGTGATTGCTTAATGTTGTGTCGGAAGCAAATGGCATACTCATATGTAGGCCTTTGTATGTATGTAGCATATGCATGTATGTATATTTGCCTACCTGTATGAATATATTCAGACTATGGGTGAATGCCTGCTTGCCTGTAGGTTTGTCTGTATGCCTGCCTGTCTGTGTGTTTGCCTCCCTCCCTGCCTCCCTCTCTCACTCCTTTCCTGTCTGTCTGTCTCCCTCCACCCACTCATTCCCTCCTCCATCTCCCTCCCTCTCTCTTCCTCTCTGTTTGTAATGGACTGAAAGTACACGAGCGCCACCTAGCGTTATCTCGGGCGACCGGCAAGCCCCATTAGATAAACGATTCACCCCTTATTCAGAGTAGCCATGGGAACAGGGCTGCGAAAGTAACTATGCCACAATATGGATATGAGTATGATCGGGCAAGTAAATTAACTGTTAAGATATTTTATTAAGTTTAAAAGAGATCTAACCAAAGCTGGAATACCAGACAATGCAGATTAATCATGAACAGAGTTTCAGTACACAGGCCAAATATTACTCCTAGTATTAGCCTACATAAAGCAGACAAGGATAACGGTCAAATGCTGGTGCGTCGGTGTGTCCTACCTGTGCTGAAGGCCAGAAAATAAGGCTATACAAATCAGATGGGATAGGCGAATGAGTAGGGCGCCCATTTCCTCTTCTGCAGGTTGTGCCATTCGGACTATGGGTTTGTACCTTCTTGGCCGCTGTGACTTAAAGTTGCATTGTCCGATAAAGCATCAAATTTTCAAAAAGCACTAATTTAGATTTGAACCTACATATCCAACTTGGATAGCGGTGCATTTATTAAGTGTTTGTTACTGCATAGAAGGGAATACTAAGTCAATTTAATAGAACCCATTACTGCTGAATCCTATGGGGTCATATATTTGGAAAGCACGCCCAAATTAATTTAGCATGTTTACACTTAAAATATCTCATAAGTTAGTCATTTTAAGGCAGTTACTTCAAACTAAAGAAAGGTAGATAATTAACGATCAATCTAATGCATTGAGCTCGGAAAAAGGCAGAAACCCAAAACCATTGGACTATGCAACAATTGACACGACTTAGTCACTATCTATAGTCTGACACTCAACAATACTAGGATAGCGAAGTGGCTGTGGAATTAGGAAGATCAATTGTCCACGATAGAAATTTACCCCGCCTTAGTCAACGATTGTGGGCTAATAATAATAACAGTTAATAATACCCCCCCCCCCCACACCCCCCTTAGTACATATGGTGTTGATCAGCGTCATTAGTGAGTGTTGGTTCTTATTTATCAAACCAACGGTAGGTAATCTCGTTCTCGGATCTCGTTCTGGGATCCTGCAAACAGCTGCTGGCCACATTGAGGCGCGGTATTCGGTAGATTCCCACCTATTGTGATATACATGTCAGTGCATATTCTTTTATCAATCGGACTGACATTTCTTTGGGGTACAAAACAAACATTAATTTTCCTTCTTCATAATATTGGTTTGATCAAATGAATCAGTTCTTTTGATTGAAGATGTATACTGCATATCATGGATAAGTCTGAAAAGACTTGTTTTCACCATTAGACAGTTTGTCGATAGAAATCCCAAGCCTACACTTTTTACCGACCCAAGGGATTTTTAACCTTCCACACCACATAGACATGGTATGAGAGCAACCGGCCTTTGATGACGCTGTAAGTTATACACAGCGGTGGAAATCCAAAGTGGCAGAGGTGGGGGCATGGGGAATTGAACCACCGACCTTCAGATTAGGAGTCCGACCTAGAAGAAAGTCAGACACTCTAACCACTCTACCACAAAAAAACACCACAGACCAGACAGGATGGACAAATGAGTTAGAGCGTCTGTCTCCCGTGTTGGTATATCGTGGGGTAGTGGGTGCGAACCCTGGTCGAGTCAAACCAATAACTTAAACATTGATACTTGTTGCTTCCTAGCCTGGCGCTGGGCATTATTAGGATAGGGCAAGGACTGGTTGGCTCAGTGTCAGGATAATGTGACTGAGTGGGATATCAGGTCAGGGTGCTGGTGGCCTGGTCTTCTTCGTCCCAGCAAGGAACGGAATTCCTTCCAACATCGATTGCAAGTGAGCGATTGTAGTGATGAGCGACATGCATAGACTCTGGAGTGATGCTTCCGCAAACCAGAAGAGGAAGTAAAAATCTTCGAGCATGTGTCACATGAATGCATCTGAAAATAAATAAATAACAATTTCATAATAAATAGTAATTGATTTTCTTCTTCTATTTTCAGCTTGAATGGAAGGAAGGAAGGAAGAAAGAAAAAGGAACAGAGAGAGAGAGAGAGAGAAAAGGAAAGGATAATCATTCATTCGATCATTCATTTTTAATATTATTATTATTATTATTTCTATTGAATGTGATAAAAAAAACTTGTGAACATATATATATATATTTGTTATATATATAAATAAAAACTGAGTACACACACCTGCTGCTTATCCATTGTAATCTTTCATATATTATTTTTCATTCATATTGAATAATTGCTTGAAGTGATGGTGGTGTAGGTTGTCTTCTTGACTGATTAGGAAGATGTTCCAGTCAAAAGTGAGGAGAAAAGGTCAAATGAGTTCAACCAAAAACAGATGTCCATCCTGCAAGCGAAGGTCAAATGAGTTCAACCAGAAACAGATGTCCATCCTGCAAGGTAGAATGGTGACGTCATCAATCCAGTCAAAAAGGTCAAATGAGTTCAACCAAAAACAGATGGCCATCCTGCAAGCACGCAATGGGTCATTTAAGGTCATTGCCCAACCACAGAGGGTTCATTTAAGGTCATTGTCCCACATCAGACCTCTGACGCGGGATGATTACGTAAGATGGACCTATATCGGTTCTCTCTATACTACTTACACCCCCACCACACACACCGTCAACCCCCACCACACACACCCACACCCCACCACATCCCTAAGCCCCCACCACATCCCTGAGCCCCCACCACACACCCCTAAATCGCCCTACACCCCCACCACACACACCAAAATCCTTACACTTGATAGTAGAAGGAACTGCTTCTATCAAACCAAAAGCATTACATAGATCGGCATGGTGCGCCATCTGATGAGAGACTCATGCAAACTGAAAGGTCCGCATTGACTTCTGTGGATCGTGCATATCAAGTCACGAGAGAATTGAATCAGAATACTGTAGTAAAAGAAGGAAAACACAGGATTCTACAGGTAGAACGGCATGTAATGCGACTGCTAAAATGTCTAAATCAGCGGCGGAGGAGGCGGACTTGCAACCGACGTTCGGTAAACTGTCGTTGGTAGAGCAGCGGAAGGCCGCGAGAAGGGAGATAGGAGGAACTGAAACTAGAAAACGAACTGATCGAATAGCGAGATCACCGTTCCGATTGCGCATGCGCTGAAAATGGCGTTGGCAGCAAAGCAAATGCGTCAGGCCATTGAGTTTGCCGATACGTGTAGGGCACAACTTTGATTTGATTCAAAATGAATAGAAATACATAACAATTTGGCATAAACATGTATGCACACATGCAATATAATGATCTGATGAATATAGCTAAGACAATACTAGCCATAGTTAAACATTTTGAGCTAAGAAACATACAATTCCACACAAAACAATCAGTCACTTTAAGGCTGATATCCACATCACCATTATTAATTCTTGTTCTAAATATTAAAATGCCAAATGTGGCTTTATCAGTCTGCGAGCCATGACTAATGATTTTACGGATGTTGACCATATTGAGTATGACAGAGCAATTCGGAAACACGCTGAGTTATCCGGGTTTTCTGCATTTGGAAAAGCAAATACTGGCACGAGTGTTTCTTATTATGGACCACAAAGCATGAAATTTAAGAAATCACAGCGAGGAGACTACATGGGGAAGCGTGTCAGTACAACTAAGCATGTTAATGAGAATCGTGTATGTTTTAGATGGAATAGTGATGCGGGCTGTTTGAAAACAGAGGAGGATTGCATATTTGGTCATTTCTGTGCTAAGTGTGGCTCTAAAAGTCATCGCCGTCAGAAATGTAAGGACTGACGACATCGGAAAGGAATTTGTCAAGTAGCGCCAGAGGGCGCCATTGCTCGGCCGGCGTGACTGCCGGCAGTGCCTGGATCAGCTGGGAGTGTGGAACCGGTCAACTCAACCATGACGAGTGCGCCTGATGATTGGGTTGTCACAGCCGGGGTCTACCCAGCGAGTGCCAATAAGGATATTGGTAGTGTTGATGGTATAAGTGGCCGGGGTGAGGTAATTAGGTTCCCCAACCTGTGGTGTCCCGGCACGTGACGTGGGTGTGATTGCCGGATTGTCTGGAAGTGAAGGTGTGCTTGATGGTGTTAACATTCCTAAGGAGTCGTTGTCGGTTGCGGGTGGTCGCGCCAGTGACTGTTGTGTTGAGCTCGATGGACTTTCCGAGACTGTTAGTTATTTGTTTACTAACAAAATGTGTTTGCATAATTGGATCAATTTGACTGATTCAAATGATGAATTACTAATAGTGACTGACATTGGTGTTGGTGGTGGTTGGAAGGTGACTTTGTATCAGGAATTGGGAGGTCCCTTCTGTACTTTTGACGTGAAACTTGATTGTGTGAATGGTGTCTTGAGGATAATCGGTTGTGTATGGGGCTGTCGTCAAGCCCATATATATTTTCGAAGCTGTCGGACCTCATTGTTAGGTGCGCATTACGTAAGGGTGCTGAACGAGTAGTGAACTATTTGGATCATTTTTGTGTCATCGCCTCGTCGCTATCTGAGGCATGTAGAGATCAGTTTACTGTCCTATGTCTGTTGCGGAGGTTAGGGTTTTTCATAAGCTTCCCGAAGTTGGTGACTCCTTCAACTAATATTAGATTTTTTTGAATTATGATTGATACGATCAGGATGGAAATGTGTCTCCCTGCTGATAAATTGGTAAAGTTAATTAGGACACTGGCCAGTTTTGTTGATCGTAAGAGAGCTTCCAGAAAGGAATTGGAATGTTTGGGAGGTTTGGTGGCCCATTGCGCGAAGGTAGTTTGGGGGGGGCAGAACGTTCACTCGTCGAATTTACGACATGATTGCAAAACTACGATCTGCCCACTATAAGGCTCCATTGAGCGCAGCATTCAGGGAAGACATCAATTGGTGGTTAGGTTTTTCAAGTAAATTCAACGGAATAGTTGCAATACTTGGTAAGTTTGCTGCAGTGCAGTCGGTGTACACCGATGCATCGTTATGGGGGTTTGGAGCAATCCATCAGGAAGATTGGATAGTTGGGACGTTCGAAAAGAAGTCAGAGCATGGCTTGGAGAGGGAGGTGGGCCACCATTATTTCCCTGTTGATAGCTGTTCATCCAGAGCACACATGAATGTGAAGGAGATGTGGGGAGTTTATGCTGCTGCCTCAGCTTGGGCAGATAGATGGAGGAATAGTCAGGTGCTAGTAATAACGGATAACACTACCGTTCAAACGGCTATTTGTACAGGAAGATCTAAATCTGTGGGAGTAATGTATTACATCCGTCGCCTGTTTTGGCTGTCGGTTCAGTTTAATTTTACCCTATCGGCTGTGCATATAGCGAGTGAGGATAATATATTTTGTGATTCGTTGAGTCGTTGGAATGAGCATGATGCTAAGTTGAGGATACGTAAGGTAGATAGGGCTTATCGGATGTGTTGTAGTTTTGTTTTTGATTAGAATCTTCTATTTTCAGACCTCTGGAAATTAAAAGAACAGAAAGCTTTTCAGCGGAAGTTCTATGCGCCCAATTCAATTAGGGCTAGGGATGTTCAGATAAAAAAGTATTTAGAATTTATTAATGAATTTGGTGGTAGTTTTTCTCCCCTTCCCTGCCCCGCTGACCAGGTCGCGCTATACGCCACTTGGCTTGCTAGAACATTGAAGTATACGTCTATTATTAACTACCTGAGTGGTTTAAATTACTTCTTGCGACAGAACGGGTCAGCTGTAATTGACTATAAAGAGTTTATAATACAGACGACTTTGAAGGGCATTAGGCGTGCCAAGGGTGATACGCCACATCGGGCTGAGCCGATTTTGCCTAGTATGCTGCAAAAAATGTTTTATAATTTAAATAACAGTGCTGGGCACACGGCATGGCGCGTTGCAGTGCTTTGTAGTTTTAGGGCGTTGTTACGAAAATGCCAAGTGACATTATCTGACTCAGTCTTAAATAGGGAGGATTTTTGATTTTTTGGATGGGGAATGATCATACGAGTTAAGCGTTCAAAGGCAATACAATTTGGTCAACGGGTCTTGGAAATACCGGTAGTTAATTGTCATGATACAACATTTTGTGTGGTCTATTGGACCAAGCATCATTTTTCTGAGCTTCCCGCTAGTGAGTCTGAACCAGCCTTCAGGATACCGGAGGTAGACCTTCGGTCGTCAGCAATGACTTATGAAATTTATCAGGGGATGTTGAAACTGTTTGCCATGAGGGCGGGGCTAGATCCATCTGGGTTGTCGTCGAATTCGCTCCATCGGGGGGGGGGGGGGGGGGGGGCACTTATTTAGCCTTATGTGGTGCCTCCCTGGAAGAATTAAGGGTCAGGGGGGATTGGTCGAGTGATTCAATTTTTGCATATTTGAAAACGCCTATTGCGATTAGGATAATTAATGATATTAGGGTCGCTTCTCTGTTGGCAGATAATCAACAAGATGCTAATGGTTTAGGGGACCCTCTGTAGTGTCTTTGGGGTGCCCGAGCCATTGGTCGATATATACTGATATATAAAGTTGCCAACCCATTACTATCTTGTCTCTTTCTTTGTCATTTGTAGCCAGAACCTATAGGGCGTATAAAACATTATACGTCTATAGGCAGCGGAAAATACACTTTGCTTGTTTTATTTAATATATTTATTGCTATGTGATTGTTTGAATTCTCATGTCTATCTATTATTGTGCTCCTTGTGCTGCGGAGCTGTGCTGCGGTCCTGCGCTGGCCTATATAAGCAGCTGCTAGGCCTTTGACTCGTCCCACTCTTCATAATTTTCCTTTTACGGTACGGGGTGCCCGAGCCATTGGTCGATATATACTGATATATAAAGTTGCCAACCCATTACTATCTTATCTCTTTCTTTGTCATCTGTAGCCAGAATCTATATAGTATATATAGCCATATATTTAGGCCTACATATAAATATGTGTGTATATATATGCCAGATTTAAGCCAATTGGATCAATTTCTCCCAATTGAGCCCCATGGCCAAGGGGCCCCCCACGCTAGGATATCATTTCCACTAAAACAGACCTTCGTTGTGATTGTGAACCGGGGGGGCCCAAATTTCCCAATTGGGCCACGCAGCTCCTAAGGCTGGTTATGTGTGTGTGTGTATATTTATATATATAATGTCTATTTCTTATCTATTTGTTAAAGATAATAATCATATTTAAATTATTTGTTTGTGGATTTGGATGAGAAAAAAATAGACTGGAACACAAGAACTTGTATATTATTCTGTCTATACAATCAGATCTTTATTCACTTAATAAATTACTATGTATATCTTAAAGGAGCTGGATATGAACTTGAATAGTCGTTTCTGTACTCCGAAAACACTCTCCACATTGGATGTATGATGCATAGACAACATGGGTTTAATTTGGGTAACACAAGTAAATAGCTAAATACAAGTAAACCTTGCTTTATTTAATGATGCCTCTAGAGCACATTGTTATTGTATCATCGGCTATTGGACGTCAAACATATGGTCATTCTGACATATTTCTTTGGAGGAAACCCCCCGTCACCAAATAGGCTACTCTTTCTGATAAGCAGCAAGGGGTCTTTTATATGCACTTTCCCACAGACAGGACAACACATACCACAACCTTTGATGAACCAGTTGTGGAACACTGGTTGAATAGCTAAATAAATACTATTCTGTCTAATTTACTATTGAACATCCATATTTCTTAGAGGTACCATGGTCCTAATTGATTTCTATTACATTATTAAACTAACAGCCAGATATTAAAATTGCATAGTCCAAAGGTTTTGAGCTTCGACCTTTTTTCTTTGATAAATATATTAAATTGATTGTTATAACCTGCCTTACTTTAGTTTACGATAACTTTTATTTTAAATGGCTAACTTTGGAGATATTTGAAGTGCAAGCATGCCACATTAATTTTGGTAAGCACCCCAAAACTCTGAAACTATGCATAGGCTTATGTAATAACAGGTTCTATTAAATCGACTCAGTATGCCCTTCTACATGGCAACAAATTCTTAATAAGTCCAACAGTATCTAAGATAGATATGTAGAATTTTTAAAAAGGTGAGTGTTTTGGTTTTGAAAATTTGATGTGTTTATCGGACTATGCAGCTTTAATTAATCTAAATAGGATTAAAGGAAGGCGCTACACACAATTGAAAAGAAGGCCATCAAACAAAGCGGAAAGTGGTGGTGTTTCCTATATGCCTATATAAACAGGCAAGTTATGTAGGCCCTAGGCCTAACTATCTTCTATCTGTTGCATAGAATACAGAATTGACCATCCTAATCCATATCTGATTCTTTTAAAACATCGATAACACAAGTTGCAATAAGTGTCAGCAGCAGATGTAAGCCATCTGGGCCGCGTTCAAGGTCCGTCTCAGAGGCTCCTCGGAGATGGCACTGACGTCACGCTAGTGTGAACTGCACAAGCAGTTTGTCGGTAAAGCAATGGTAAAGCTGTGCTGTGATTGGCTGAAAGCACTGAATGCGGCGGCCATTTTCAAGGCGCTTTTCATCTCCAGTCTGAAAAGAGAGGCGTCTCCGAGACGTCGCCGAGACGCACTCTGAACGGTATTAGGCCAAAAAGCATCGCCGAGATGTCTCCACGGCACCTCCGAGATGGACCCTGAACGCGACCCAGCACAACACATGTAGGCATACTTTCTAAAACATAACGGGTATGTCACACTGGTCCCCTGTCCACCCCGTAAAGCACTGGCAGAAGTACCCTTCCATGTACAGTTTCCGTAAACGCCGGTGTAGTCTGAGTGTCTTTCGCCATGTTCTATAAGGAATCACTTGGATTCTTTTGGCATCTTGGATTCTTAATGCGTCGTCCATGTTCATGTCATATGTATTTGGAAACCCGTTACTAGCAAGTGGGTCTTTGTGTTGACACCGGCCATTGGTATTGCAGAGCCCAATGCTGCACCACTCCGCGTTCTTGATCAGCTCGTGTGTGTATGGGCCCAATGTCTGCATGATGTAGTCACGCAGATCCTGACATTTTTTCTTGGTAGCCACACTGGCAGAGGAGCCCCAGATGATCGCTCCGTCCAGCCCCATGTCTGCGGACAGCTGCAGCGAGTTGTCAAGGTCATCCTGAAATGTATTTAATTAAATTAATTATGCCTTTTGCTGAACGGTGAAATATTGCTCACTGTTAATTAATTAGGGTAAATATTTGGGACATGTTAGCACTGAAATCTCAGTGATGGTGATATAGCCAAAGACCCTATAGTATTCTCGATGTCGGACATCCGGGCACTTTTTGCGTTCACACCACGCGAAGGGTAAAACAAATGTCACTGGCATAGAGACAACATTAAAACCACCCTAACTATCACAGTAATTTGTGATTTTTGGTGCTTTAAAAGCAAATTTCTCTTGTTTCTATTAAATAGTTCAGATCTTTCTCTACAATTTCACATTCAGCTTTTTTTTTATCAGCCAATTGGAAGTTCTTGAATTTATTTTGCGAAAATAGTTTTTGAGGCCATGATCTGGTAAGATTACCACTGGCAATATCCCAACTTTCACTATTATCTCTGTTTTTAATACTTTCAGAGAAAATTGCTCTTAGGTTACATTAAATACTTCAGATCTTCCTCTTCAATCGCGCATTAGATATTTTTAATCGATCCAATGAAAGCTTTAAAATTTATTTTACAAAAATAAATGCTCCGCATAAACATAGCATTGCTGCAGCACACATCACTGCGGTATTTTTACCCTTCGCGGGCTGGTTTCCGCGGTTGTGACGTCATGCCGACATCGATAATGATAGGGTCTTTGATATAGCCTAATAATCAGTGGCGAGTTTAGAGAAGGGGATGTAGGGCACGTGCCCCCACCCCCACCCCCCTGGCAGCTAAACAAAAATCAATGGGTAGACTAGTTTGTAATTCCAGCGGCGCGGTGCATTGTGGGATGCGTCAAAGCAAAACAAACCCATGCAAAGCACATGGCACATGCTAATCAAGCTATGAAATGTGCTAGTTTCAGCTCATCTCGGCTCTTGTTTGAAAAGTAGAATACCACCTAAAATATATATATATAATAAATTAAAATATATATATAATATAATAATTAATATATAAATATATAATTGCATTTACCAGTGTTTATGTCAATCTAATCAGCACGTCTTATACCATCTGCATTTAGATTTAGACAAATCTGGTCACTCAGACTAGTGTTAGAACTATAGCCAGAGTCAGTTTTACTTATTTTATTCATGTTTTTATTTATATCATTTGGTCAATAACATCTGTAGAGCTAGGACATGGGTAAGGTTAATCAGACATTGGTTATATATTTCTTTGAAACAAGTTTCTGTTGACACATTTAACATTTTAATACTTAGAACAAGAATTTAAAATGGTGATTAAACATCAGCCTGTAAAGTGACTTGATTGTTTTATGGGGAATTGTATGTTTCTTACTCTTAGCTCAAAATGCTCAATTATGGATAGTTGTGTCTTAAATATATTCATTATTTGCATTTGTGCATCCATGTTTATGCAAAATTGTTCTGTATTTCTATTAATTTGGAATAAAATTGACCTTTTCCAATGCGCGTATCGGCAAATTCAATGGCCGAGCGCCTTTGTTTTGCTCTCGATGCCATTTTCAGCGCATGCGCAATCGGAATTACAAACTAGTCTATTACTGCCCTTGTGAGCTTGCGCTCCAGTAGAGCTAAAACTTGACAACATTCACACGTCGGTTATTGCTCTCAGGTGCCATGAAATCCCTTTACTTTTTCCCGAATGAGGGGACACCCCCCACCCCCTACACCCACCCTCGTTCACTGTGCGAACCCTTTAGTCTGACCCCTGGATCCGCCCCTGAATAAGGAAATTTATGCTCAAGGTATAAAATGGATGGCTTGAATAAAAAATTCTATAGGGTTATGTGTACTGAAGGTATGAACTCTATTATGTTCAGAGTATGTTTATTTCATTATATAGGCCCAGACCGGTATATATGTCATTGTCAGTAATAGTGTAGACATAAGCTTAATTATGTAGATAACGCAGTTATAAAATTATATAGGCTACGTGCAGCACCAAGGCATTATAGTGCTAGTAATATGTTCATCTGACAAAGTGTAGGTCTACCATCTTGCAAACTATACTGATCATTATTAGGCATAAAGTGTATTATGAGTAATGATTCGCTATGCAGATTGCCACCGTCATCGCTAGAGAAATGTGGTATCATAGTTTGAAGTCATTATATTACTGCCTTTTACATGGGTGTAATATTCTGAAATGAAGTTATTGAATTGAATAGCAAATGCTCTTATTGTGGTAAGATAGCTTGAGAAAATGTGTTCCAAGATCTATTACCATCCATGTAGTCATGGCACCACCGTCACTGGTTTCAAAACTAAATTCCTGATTCATTTATTATATTTTATCATAAATTATTACTTTAAAAAAAGTCTACTGGTTTGATAATAACAATGAATATGAGTATAGAGATAATGGTTGATATGGAATGGATGTTAAAGACTGTCGATTGTCATGTATTTGTTTGAAGGTGTGAAGATTGGGCTGAGAGGTGGTGCATTAACTACCTTATTATAGTATTGAATATCCTCTTTTTGATAGCGAGTGTAGAGTAATGTAGGCGTGCCTGGCTTCGAGAACAGGTTGCGCACGCGCAGTCCTTCCATGTTGTTCCTATAGATATATTGCCTTGGGTTCACTGTGGCCTGTCGAATGTATGCGCTTGGATATATGGCAGTGCTAGCCGCAAACAGCCATGACAATCTGAGTAAATAGATAACTTGTTAGAATCAATAGTTCGCACAAAAGAATTACGTTGCAGAATTCAGTCTCAGAGGCTGGGTTATTCAAACATTTGTTCAACCTCAGAACAAACAGTAACACCAGAGGCCAGTGGTATAAGATCTTCAAGGAAAGGCCCAGACTTGAGATCAGGAAGCACTCATTTTTCTTTCGAGAGCCAGATCCATGGAACAGTCTCCCAGACCAAGTGGTTGAAGCACCAACGGTAGAAGCATTTGAGAGAAGGCTGGACAGACATTGGAGAGGACACCCACAATTATATGACTTCAGGACACCGTCGACCCACATATGTGTGTGCAAAAAAAAGTTTAGTTTTTTTTGCATAACAAGCTGGCATTAGCGAGGCCCATTAGGACCTAGATCAGCCAGAAAAGGATCTGTATGTTAATCTGTAAGTTAATATCGAATAGTAATTATTCAAAATCAGTTTAGTCTTCATTTGAGCTCACTGTGCACGGTCAGGTACGGGCGGTCTAATGACCCTTGCTGTTTGAGACTAGACTAGAATTGTTTACTGTACTCCTGTCACATTTAAAACGGCAGTAACAAAACCATCACACCACAGAAGCGTAGCTAGACCTTTAAGGATGTGTGCTCCTAATTTCGGCAGGGGGTTTAGGGGGCCGCTTAAGCTTAAGCTGGCGGATTTGACACATTTTAGACTTGAGTTTTCGACACTCTGGACTACTACATGCCTCCTCTCTCTCTCTCTCTCTCTCTCTCTCTCTCTCTCTCTCTCTCTCTCTCTCTCTCTCTCTCTCTCTCTCTTTCTTAATTATTATTTAAAATTTGTTTGTTGTTGACAAAACGATGTGGACGTCTTGGCGTACGCGGGTACGCCTAGCGATGCCACTGCACCATTCCTTATTTATAAGGCTAGAGTCTGTTATGGATAGGACCCAAAACAAGGTGGAATTGGCCCATAATTTCCGAATTGTGGTTGATCTGGCGGGGGAAGCCCAGGACGCCCTCCTCCTGCGCATGCGCGCTCCTCCTCCTCCCCCCCCCTCTGACCTGCATTCGGGCTCCAGGAAGACACCGTCCTTGTTCTTTTTTGGCACCCGCTTCCACCCACGCACTCTTACGGTCTCTAGCATCACACGAGCGAAATTAAATAAAGCACCCACGTTAAATCAGAATGCAGAGAACTCGACGCGCCACAGTGCAGAGGGGGCGCCCGGCGAAGCGCGCCACACGGAGGCCACCAACCTCCCCGCGAGTCGATCAGAGCGATTTGGACGGCTCGTAAGATGGCGGCGCTGCCCGGCAGCCGCCCACGCCACCCACGCCGCCGGCGAGACAGTCTGCCCACCCCAAGAGACCCTCAGCAAAGGCCAAGCAGGCCGACGGGATGTTGAGGATGCAGGCATCGATCGACGCGATCGAGAAGCGCTGGTCGGATCTGGAGAGGCACGCCGCAAGCCAGAGACAGGAGATGGCGGTGCAGAGCAGGGTGCTCGCGGAAGCCACTGCCGCCCTGACCGCCACCACCATGAAGGCGGGATGGGGAGGACGCGACCGATCCTCCTCGCTTCCTCGGACCCCCCCACTCCGCCCCAGGGTCGGATCGGCTCCCCCGCACCGCCAGAGCAGGGCGAGAACACTCTCCCCGATCTCACCGAGCCTCGCCCCCGCAACGAGACGGGACCGCACCATGGGGGCAAGCCGCGACGGACGATACAGAAGGCCGATGAGCGACTGGTCCTCCCCCTCGCCCTCCCCCCGCCCGCGCAGCAGACGCCATTGCGAGGCCGCCCGGCCCGCCGCCTCCAAGCACCGACAACATGACCAAGACGCATACGGCATAGGCGCCCGGTCGTCGGCCGAGGAGGCGGTGCGCCTCATCGTCGCGGCGGCTGACGGCAAGGCGACAAGCAGGAAAAAAGGTATTCCTGCTAAATATCTATTCCCATACGACCTAGTGGAAAGGGGGGGATGAGGGTAAAGCAATCAAAAAAGGGGAGGTGACCCGGGAGGAATACACCCTGGGCCTTAAACGCCTCCAGTACCAGCGAGCGTTCCCATCGTCAGCCCTAGAAGCCCTATCACGCCACCAGGAGATGGTGGCACAGGACAATTGCTCTCTCCCCTGGTTGGTCGTCCGCCGATACTCCGAGGAGATATTCACGCGAATCGCGGACGGCCGGCTCCCAGATGGTTGGCGGGACTCGGCTGCCGTTAATGCCGTGAGGGTGGAAATTATCGCCATGGCGAGCCACCTCACTCCTGCCTCGGCCGCCTCAAGCGACTCCCAGCCGAAGAAAACGCAGCACCAGAAGGCCGGCCAGGAACCGCGCACACAGTACGACACATCGCTCATAGGAGCCCCCTGCCAGGCCTGGAACAAGGACTCTGGGGCATGCGACAAAGCCGCCAAAGGAGAGTCGCACGGATCGGGCACGCAGAGGGTCGCACACGTCTGCAGCTACTGCGCGAACATCAGGAAGATAGTCACGAACCACTCGGAGGCCTCCTGCTATTCCAAAAAATCAAGGGACAAACCCGGTAAGAGAACGCAGTCGGATTTTTAAGCCTCCGGTGGGCAGTTACGCCACCGTGACCCCGCCGTGAGTCTGTAGACGACCCACCTGCCCGCCCCCCGATTAGACGATTTGTTGACATTGTACCGAAGCCACCCAGCTTCCCCCTGGGATTCCCCGGCCTCGCCGGCATGCCCCGGAATTCCCACCATGATGTCATGACCCCCGCTGGGTGTCGGCCCGGCCGGCCGATAGCGTGTGTAGCGGCGGGCACGCTGGAACCAGCGCGCCTCCGGCTGGGGGGGTTGCCCGCGGAACCTCCGAATGACGTCACTAGTCCCGCTGGTTCCGAGCGAGCCGGCGTAAACAACCACACGCCCCCGGGCTCGGCGGAACAAGTGGGAGCCACCCGGCCATACACTGACTTTCACACCGCCCCACCCACTCCCAGCTATGGGAGTTTCTAGGAGCACGCACACGCCGCCTGGATCACCTCGACCCCGACCACAACAACCCCCGCCACCTGCGGGCTCTGCGACATCGCCGAGGCGGCACACCGTGTCGGCCCGAGAGACGCGGACGAGAGCGAACCGGTAGACCAGGTCCTCGACCACACCCTGCAGCAGTCCTGGGCCCCGCCGCCGCCTGCGGCCCCTCCCCCGCCGAATACAAGGACACCCTCGACGGCTTCTGGCCCCTCTTGTCGGGGGAGGGCTGGGCCAGATACCCCGACTACGCGGCAGCCTACGCCGCCGCCCAGGCCTCGGCCCTTCCTAATTTCTTGGCCGCCCGAGTCCCGGTCGAGTTGGACCTCAACATCACAGCATGGCGCGAGATGCTGCGCGGGCAACCTTCCACAACCACTGCGAGGACCCGGCCTACGCCCACCATGTCATGGCGTACGCGGAAGAGGAGCTCCGCCGGGGCACCCTGCTCAGACCCTTCGAGGTCCCACCCTTCTCGCCCTGGGCACAATGCAGCCCCATTATGTGTCGCCCTAAGTCGACCCCCAGGAAGCGCCGCATAATAGTGGACCTCTCCTTCCCCCCGAGCCAAAGTGTGAACTCGGGCATCCGTCGGAAGGAATACTTGGGTCGCCCCTACCACTATACCCTGCCCGCGGCATCGGACATGGGCAGGCGCATGACGACCCAGGGCCGGGGGGGCGTTCTGCTGGTCGGCAGACGTCTCCCGGGCCTACAGGCAGCTGAGGGCGGACCCTCTCTCCACCCCGCTGTTCTGCATCACCATCGAGGACAAACTCTATCTCGACATTGCCCTCCCCTTCGGCTGCCGGACATTGGGCGCGGCCTGCGTGCGTGTGACCGGGGCGATCTCTTGGATGCTTCGGGAGCGCGGATTCTTCAGCTTGGTGTATGTGGATGATTTCATCGGGTGTGAGGCCTCATACTTGGACGCGATGCGCGCATTCAATGCCCTGCGCGACATCTGCGCTCGACTCGGACTGGCCCTCGCCCCAGACAAGTGCTGCCCCCCCACCATCCGGCTGGTCTGGTTGGGCATAGAGCTCGACATGGAAGCCCTGGTGTTGCGCATCCCCGATCAAAAGCTCGGCGAAGTCCTGGCGGACTGTGAGCTTTGGATGGCCCGCCCCACCCTTACGAGGAAGGCCCTCCAGCAGCTCATCGGTTGACTGGCGCACATCAGCACATGCATCCCATCCGCCCGGAAGTTTATGGGCAGGATCCTCGCCAGCCTACATGCCTCCCCCCTCTCGGGGCGAGCCGATGTGGACCTCGACCTGCAACGCAACATCCAGTGGTTCCACGACTACGCGGCAAAGGGGAACGGCGTGTTCCTCCTTCCGCCCCCTTCGCGCCCCCGCTGGGTCATCGTATGCAACTCCTGTTTGACCGGCGGGGGCGCCTTCTCCCGAGACTTCTGCTACTCGGAAGCCTACAGCGACAAAATGATCGCAGCCTTCCCTGCGATCCATGAGCTCGAGGCCGTCAACCTGGTAATGGCGGTAAAGACACTCGGACCCCCCGCCCCGGGCGGCTACGAGCTCGTGGTAAACACAGACAATGTGGCCTCGGCCCTCACCCTCGAATCTGGCCGCGCCTCGGATCCAACCCTGGGCGCGTGCGCCCGAGAGATCTGGCTGGTCACGGCCCTTGGGTCATTCACAATCGTCGTCCACCACAAGCCGGGCGTCGAACTGGTCCTGGCGGATGCCCTCAGCCGGGCCCATTCCTCACGGGCCGCCCTGGGAATAGTACGGGATCATTGTCGTGAGCTGGGTCTGGGTCGAATTAGAGTCTCGCACTCCCCGGAGCTGCTCTCTAACCATGTCTAACTCTCTTCCCTTCTCAGATTACAATCCGCGAGAGCACGCCCACCTCATGACCATCCATAGGGCCGCCCTCACCCCCGGGACCTGGCGGAACCGGACCCGCCACGCGAGGAGGTACCTCGAATTCATGCTGGAGCGGGGCATCGACCACCTGCGCCCCCTCCCTTACGACGTGGGCCAATTTATCGCCCAACGGCACTGTGAGCTGCCCTCCCCCGCCTCGGTCGCCAATGTGATCTTGGGCGCACGCGCCTGGCTGCGGGAGGCTGGCAGCGACCCCGCCCCCTTTGATGCCCCCTTTTTGGACCGCGTCCTCCGGGGAGGGGAAAAGCTCTTCGCCGCCCCGATCAAGAGGGCCCTCGCCATCACCCCTGCCATGCTGCCCGTCATCTACAACCATATGAGGTCCCTGGGCCATCTCAGAGTCGCCCCTTGGGCCGCGGTCGTCATCGCATATTTCATGTTCCTGAGGCAATCCAACCTCCTCTCGCCTTCCCACGCACCGTGGGGCGGTCGGCACACCCTCTGCCACGATGACGTCCAGCGCGCCCCCGAGGGCCTCAGGATCCTGGTATCCTCCTCCAAGACCATCCGCTCCCCCGCTCAGGCGGTCTTGCTCTATGTGCCCGCCCTCCCCGGATCGCCCCTGTGCCCGGTCCGGGCATGGGACCGGACCCTCGCCCTTCTCCCAGCCCCGGGTGACGCCCCGGCATTCTTCGCCCGGAAGAACACCCCCCTCACGCCCCACGACGTCACGCCCTTGATCCGGGCCGCCTTCGAGGCCGCTGGGGTCCCGGAGGCCACAAGATACACCCTGCACGGCCTGCGCCAGGGCACGGCCAGGGCCTGCGCCTCCAGGGCATAATGGCCCAGGGGACCTGGGAGTCCGACGCCGTCCACGCCTACGTGCCCAGGCAGGTGACGGCGGTAGCCCCGAGAGCCTTAGCCTTGTGTTTTGGGTCGGCTCCCGGGCCTACCTCCTTGGTCTCCCAGGTCAACCCTAGACCCTCTGCAGACATTGATCAGGTTGATTGATTGACATTTACCTCGACTCAGATTGTTAACCCCTCTGCTTTGTACCACCTTGTTTAGTTCAAATAAATCCTTTTCCTCCCACGCTTGTCTCGGTCTTCCTCTGTCCAGATCGGCCCATAATTTCCGAATTGTGGTTGATCCGGCGGGAGAAGCCCGGGACGCCCTCCTCCCATGCATGCGCGCTCCTCCTCCTCCCCCCCCTCTGACCTGCATTCGGGCTCCAGCAAGACACCATCCTTGTTCTTCCGCACCCACCCACCCTCTATTTTACTGCCACTACGTGGGGGTCGGCTCCCGGGCCTACCTCCTTGGGCTCCCAGGTCCTCCCTAGACCCTCCGCAGACATTGATCAACCCCTCTGCTTTGTACCACCTTGTTTAGTTCAAATAAACCCTCCTTTTCCTCCCACGCTTGTCTCGGTCTTCCTCTGTCCGGATCAGAGATAAAATCTTCCATCATAGCTTCTTTTTTTTAAGTGTTCGTAATAGTAAACCACATTCCAAGCAATTACCTGAAAAATCTGAATAACTCCAACGCTCCATTCGTGTTCTTTCTTAGCAATATTACCTTAAAATTAACCCCTCCCTATATAGATATACTGTTTTAAGACTAAAATTAAAGCTGCATGGTCCGATGAAAATATCAAATTTTCAAAACCAAAACAATTATCTAAATTTGATTATACATATCTAACTTAGATACTGGTGCACTTATTAAACATTTGTAGCCACATAGAATGGAATACTGAGGCAATTGAATAGAACCTGTTACTGCATAAGCCTATGGGGTCAGAGTTTTGACAAGCTTTCCAAAATTAATTTTGCATGGTTCCACTTCAAATATTTCAAAAGTTAGCCACTTAAAATATAAGTTACTTCAAGCTAAAGTAAGGTTCATAATAATGATCAACCTAATGTATTTATATCAGAAAATTTCAGAAACTCAAAACCATCGGACTATGCAACTATAAGGCAACGATACAAATTAATTTGATTAATATACTATTACACCTAATTAATACACACTAAAATAATATTTCAGTAATTCGCGTGAATATGGCTGAAAATGAGTATCACTAATAATAAATTCCACAAACCAGTCATACACTACATTTTTCTTTTTCGATGGTAAAAAAAGGCTGATATTTGTAAACATAGTTGAATAAGATAAACTCTACTTACTGGTTGTTTAATTCCTTCATTGTTTCTTTACAGTGTGTGTCGCCTTTGAGGTTAAAGCAATGTGGAAACCCATAGAACCCCCATTTTCCCTTCGGACGCAAATCCTTTGCCACCTGCAGCGTCTGTTCCATAAATTTCCTGTAGGGAAATAGTTGATAACAGACATAATAATTCCAACGTTCTTGCACACTCTCCAAAGCAATCTATCAGATAAATAATTGTTTAAAGTCGCCGGTTATACCTCACCCAGATACAAACGAATCCAGCATCAAAAGCTCTCCAAACATACCTTTGCTTAGTTTGTTCAGTTCATGCCACTGAATATGTCGGAGGAGAGTTTAGGTCTCTGATGTATGAATTACATCATATATGGGATTCCCTCATCACATGACCTAGAGGGCGTTCCCCACAGACAGGGGAAGCCATGGCAACCACCAAGATGGCAGCCAAAGAAAGCTCTCAATTGAACTTTTATCTGTGCAAAATAAGGATAGGAAACCCCCACTAAGCTGCACTGCAAAGGGGCATGTGATATGTCACAGCCCACCAGCGGGACGCCCAATGGAAGGTAACCATGCCAAATAACACACCACACAGCTACGTACAAGCCTATGATATGTAAATAGGAGTAGGCTAGTCTAGTAATAAGAGTAGAACAAAATAAAATAATACATATATGGCAAGAAAATCAAAAAAAACTAACATAGGCTACTAACCATACCAACCAATTATCTATCTGCTACTGAAATGCAGGCAATCAAATACCATATCAGCAGCTACTGTGTGGTAAGATAACACCAACACTACAACTGGCCAGCATTGAAAAGAAGCCTGGGTACCCGGGCTTATATGCTATGGACAGTATAAATACAGCCTCAATAGAAAAGAAATAAACAACAACAAAATCAATTATTTACACAAAAAGTAGCTGGTTATGATAAATAAACATTTGACCTTCATATTTAACATTTTAGATTGCAAATTTCTAACATGTTTTTCTTTATATGGGTGTCTAAAAGTGTCAGTGCTGCTGGACTAAATAAAACACAACAGAAGCAACCAATGTCAGCACTCTCCCCCCACATATGTAGTTGCATAAACTGAAATCTGGCAAACGTATGCTTGGAGAGCGTTTGTCGGAGTATGGGTAGTGTCTCAGCAACCTATATCTGGTCCCTTTAAATAGTATATTGGCAGCTATTCAGAAGACAAGGCATGCTACTATATTTCAAAGCAAGAAAACATTTTGGAATCAACCCTTTTTTCCCATCTCCATTCCACAGTGTAAGGACAAGACGTGATAAGACCACGAGTCCTAAGACACAACTGGCTTTATTCTTGGTTCACCTTACCCACGCGTCCACGTGACATCACTGGGGTTCGATGCTCTCGCGGCATGACTCACCACCCGAGATACCATACTCCACTATTCACGATCGTAAACTGCCATATATTACACATAGGTGTCAACCCCCAAGAATGAAAACAGTAGTCTAAGATTGTGAAAACCATATATTTCTCTTGGAAACCATAAATTCACTGTTAACTAGCGGTATTTTACACACTGGAATCTTTATAGCAAATAGAACCCTAACTCCTGTGTGTGGAGGCCGGAAAGCACTAATGTATGATATTACTCAAGCGATGATCTGCTTACTATATCCGCTTACTATATCAGTTCCAAGAAATAGTAACTAAACAGAAATTAAGTGAGGTAAAGTCTAGTAGGGAGGGGTGGCTGGCTCCTCCTGCTGTGCTGTCAAATACGCTGAAAACCGGATGGTGTAATTTTACGTGTAAAACCGTAGTCTTTACGGCCAAAATGTAGTACTTGACAGGTATGCCATTCCGATTCTTGTATTTTTTATGGAAAGTCATTACCATAATCAAATCTTGTATATATGGCAAATCGACATATTATTTGTAATTGTAACTTCATCTTCTCTCACACATTCACTTCCTCTACATCATTTCTATATTATTTTTATTTGTAGTAGTACCTTTCTTTTATGTAGATGTCCATATTAGGGGCACATCCATATTACGGACATATCCATATTAGGGGCACATCCATATTAGGGGCAATGTGAATGGGACGAGCATCAGAACAAGTTGCATAATATCACCCATTTTATAGAAGAACCGCTACGCAGCCACATCAAGTAGTCCTTGCCTGCGGCTACATTGGCCTCTAAAAATAATTGTCTGACCCGTGCCCAGACACTCCCACAAAGTCTACTTTAATGTGTGGATTTCATGGCCTTATAACAATTTTTAGATGTAAATAATGCATGAAAGGTCTTTACCAATGTAAGACATGAACAAAGTTGAGAGTTCCTGGGGGGGGGGGGGTGAACTGGACTGTGTTGTAGTATTAACTCTATTTTTCAAAGATATATTTTGCCATCATTTTATATCAATTTAGCCATTTCAAAAGTGTGTCAGCTTGCATGTACACATTTAAATGTGGTGGGCACGTGTTTTCAGATGGGATGTCTCCTGTTTTGGAAGATCGGGGGATCTGAACCCATGGGATCGTGGGTTCGAACCCTGGTCAAGTCAAACCAATGACATAAAAATGTATACTTGTCGCTTCCTAGCCAGGTGCTCGGCCTTATTAGGACAGGGCAAGGACTGGTGCACTCAGTGTCAGGATAATGTGATTGAGTGGGATATCAGGTCATGGTGCTGGCAGCCTGATCTCCCAGTGAGGCATCACTATAAAGTCGCCATGAGTGCGCACTGTCAAAAGTCGGTACCCATCCTGATATGGCCTTAGATGTTGCTAGAACATAAAACAACAACACACAGACAAACTGTTTTCAAGAAATGAATTCTAACTTTTCACAGCGAATATGGGCTTTTGCCGCCGAAACATCATTAACTCATCAATCAATCAATCCATGTTAGGATCTCACCTAGCAGCATTCTCGAACTGGCTCCTTGCCTCCTTCTCAACCAAGGTGAAGTTCCAATCGGGGTGCTCCTGCATTACCTTATCACGTGACCAACGCTGGTATCGTCTCTTCTTGCCCCAGTTTCGGTCATATATTGGGCGCCAGTTTTCCCAGTCTGAATGAAGTGGAATGGGTGATGAGATAAGCAAAGTGTTCATTTTACGGACATGAATATGGGTGCAACCAATCAGCTCGCAGGTGGCTCCGCCGTGGCTGGAGAGGGAACAATTTATATATAATAAGGATCTTATAAGGTGGTTGCAAAGGGGTAAAGGCCGCTGGTGATAGTCTCCTTGTTTATATTCCAATAATGGATTATAGAGGACATACCACATACATGCCTATTCATATGCCTATATATATATATATATTCATATATATAGATGAAACTGAGTATCACTATTATAACTATATACATTACATATATAATCTATGTAAATAGTCAGAGTTTCATCTCTGATGGTTTTGAGTCTCTGCCATTTTCTGAGATAAATACATCACATTGATCATTATAATCCACCTTACTTTAGTTTGAAGCAACTTTTATTTTAAATGGCAAACCTTTGAGATATTTAAGTGAAAAGATACCAACTTAATTTACGCAAACACATACAAATTCTGACACTGTTGGCGTAAGCAGTAATGGGTTCTGTTAAATCGACTTAGTATCCCATTCAATGCTTGAACATGTATAGCTTAATAAATGCATCAGTATCTAGGTGGGATATCTGGGATAAATCTAGGTCAGTGTTTTTTTAGTTTTGAAATTCACTACTTTCGTCGGAATATGCAACTTACTTAATGTGTTATTTTAAAACCAAAAAATTAATATATTTAATGGACTTTTAAAACAGTGTGATTAGTAGTTTTAATTACTTAATGTGTTATTTTAAAACCAACAATAATGATTATATGATATTTAGATGGACCTTTTAAAAACAGTGTGATTATGTGATGTTTTAATTACTTAATGTGTTATTTTAAAACCAACAATAATAATTATATGATATTTAAATGGACATTTTAAAACCAGTGTGATTATGTGATGTTTTAATTACTTAATGTGTTATTTTAAAATCAACAATAATGATTATATGATATTTAAATGGACATTTTAAAACCAGTGTGATCATGTGATGTTTTAATTACTTAATGTCTTATTTTAAAACCAACAATAATGATTATATGATATTTAAATGTCACTCCCTGTCACCCTAATCCTAACCCTAACCTTCTGACTAGCGGACACCTCCCTAAAGGGTACATTCCTTACATGCGGTATGCGGCATGCGAATGCGAATGCGGCAAAAAAATCAAAACGCATCTAAGTCAATGGGGGTGATTCCATGCGTCCGAATGTGAATGCGAATGCGAATGCGAATGCGAATGCGGCAACTGAATTGGTCCATGTAGGCATCGGTGTGGCATGCTAATGCGAATGCTGCTGGTTTGCCATAGAAAACAGTGGTAGAGAAACCTGACACTATGTGTGGGTGTGGGTGTGGGTGTGGGTGAGGGAGGTGTTATGTCAGGGTGGGTGGCATGCTGCTGGGACTCTCTCACCATGCCAGGGGCCAAATGTATGAGGGCGGGTTAGGGCTCGTAACCCACGCGTCGTGCGGATTTCCCGGGTTAGAGGCCAAAGTGTCAATGTATGAGGGCGGGTTAGGCTACCGCCTCGAGGGTTAACGTCGCTATCACTAACCCCAAGTTGAGCCTGGGTTAATGTGCAGGTTAGGGACCGATTCGGGCCAAATCTATTCAATGCGACCATATTTAACAGAATTACATACTCAAATCGTGAAATTTCATTATTAACTAAATTCGAAGCGTTATTAAGGCTACCGCCGCATTGGCGGCGATATTAATAGTTATATTTTCAATCGACGAAGGTACAGTAAACAAACCGCCGGCGCCGCCAGTATGGAACGCGACTCGATGCGGCGGTTGCGGCGATTTGTTTACATTACATTCGTCGATTAGAAAATATAACTATTAATATCGCCGCCAATGCGGCGGTAGCCTTAATAACGCTTCGAATTTAGGGTTAATTTAATGAAATTTCACGATTTGAGTATGTAATTCTATTAAATATGGTCGCATTGAATAGATTTCAAGTGATTTGAGCCTAATATATGGCTACAAACGCAGAGGGATTACCCAAATCTATAAATAACTGAAACGTTAGCTAACCCGCGCGTGCTTTGGACTAATACATCCCCCGTGACACATATATTAACGCCGACAATAGATACCCCGCCGACCGCCCTTAACTCCGCAGCCGATAAATTGTGGCTCTTACATTTGGCCCCTGATAAGGCAAGGTGTGGGGTTTCACTTAACGGCGGGGGAGGTTTCCCCTATCACATTGGGTATCTTTTGAAAGTTGGTTTGACTAGTACACAGTGGTGTGGTGGTGTGGTGGTGTGGTGGTGTGGTGGTGTGGTGGTGTGGTGGCGTGGTACTGTGTACTAGTCAAACCAAATCGCTGCATGCCGCATGCCGCGTGAAAGGAATCAACCCGTTCGCATGCCGCATTCACATTCGCATGCCGCATACCGCGTGTAAGGAATGCTAGCTTTATGCGACCACATTCTCTCTGCAGTAGGGGTGGTCGTTTAAGAGGGGGACCACTGTGCTGGTAACTCAGGAAAACACCCGAACCTTAAACAGACATTATGATGGCTTTGTACTTCCTGTCACAGTGTCAGCAGTCCCAACACATGTTTGGGTTATAAACAAGGCAGTTATATAAATAATCAGTTTATGCTGGAGATTTTTTGCGGACTACAGAATCCTCATTCAAATCAGTCTGAAGTTATAAAAAGATACAATCCTACACCCACAAAACTACATGCTATAATTCATGACACGAGTACGAGCTATAGTATGGAATTTATTGGAGATCATAAGGATACAGTGATAGTGGAGTGAACAATATGTAATCAGTGTTGAACAATAGGTAATCAGTGTAGTTTAGGTTAGGCAATTGTAGAACAGTAAGGTATAATGATAGGTACATAATGAGTCCATGTGGGGCGGGTCAGTTAGGTTTTGATCAGGGTATTGGGTGGGGAGGTCGTGTCGGTCCGGTGTCGCAGTTTGAGCGCTCTGCCAGTTTCAGCTGACTGCATACACTCAAACTCAAGGCATTGTCAATGGTCGTGAGCAATCATCCTTATACAGAAAATACTGAAGAAGTGAAATATCTCTAAAACCACACCACCTATTAACAACTCGCTTGGTACACATATAGAAAACATCTTTACCAAAAAGATTATATTACATTTATAAGGTTAGTGTTCTTGATTTCTATTAATTTTGAATAAAAACTAATGTTGTGCACTGCGCGTACCATCAAACTCAAGCCATTGTCAATGGTGGTGAGCAATCTTCATACAGAAAATCCAGGAAAAGTGAAATATCTCTAAAACCACACCACCTTGAAACAAATCGCCTGGTACACATATAGAAAACATCTTTACCAAAAACATTATATTAAATTTATAAGGTTAGTGACTCACGACCATTGACAATGCCTTGAGTTTCAGTCTATGCACACGGCTGAACACGGCACACGGCTGAAAACGCCACACCGGTGTCTGGAGGTGAAGTGCCGCAGGGTCGGTGGACAGGGAGGGGGGAAGTGACGTCACGGGTGTCGCTGGTTGCTGGCAGCAATCCGGCGCGCTCCGGTGGCGCCGCCTGTAGGGAGTCGGGGGAGGCCTATGAACGATAGGAGGGGAGGTAGGGGCGACGTAAGGGAGTGGGGGTATAGGGGTGGGTCAGCTCTGTCTCAGTCCCGAATTACCCATATTACCTGAGCATTATGGACAATTTACTCGGTGCAAATTAGATGCAGTCCAAAGAATCAGTTGGTGAGTTGAATAGATCTAGGGATGTCATTAATCGTAGAAAATCTTTCAAGGAAAGGAAGCAGAGCTTACCAATCACAGCATATCCTGAGAAGTCTTTGTCTGGAATTGTCGTCTTAATGTCACTGACCACCTTATCCAGATGAGCCTTGATATCAGCCAACTGAAAGACACCGAAGTACTTGAACACCCATTTTTGTCTACAGCTCTTAAAAAGTATCGGCTGGAAAACGATCACTGCAATCCGGAGCTTTGAACCAGCAATCATGCTTTTTTCCTGATGACCAAGTAGGGTTCTGGCTTTACACTTGTTTCTGGTGTAGATTTCAGTAAATGTGTGCGTGGAAAGTAGTTTGCATTGGATCAAATGCCACTAAGTGTAAGTTTCAAGGATATTCAATTTATCCTTTTTTTTTAAATTTAAAGACCCCACCCCCCCCATGCCCCATCCCCAAGAAGCATGAAAAATAGTATTATTTTAAATGTCAACGCATTTCTTTTTACACAATAGAAGTGTGTAAAGGGTGACTGTTAAAATAAGAGATTTGTTTGAAATAGACTTCGCTCATTTTTCATGACGAATATTGCCTTTGTTGCTCACATGGCCTAAAATCATCACTCACTCATATGACCCATTGTGAGAGCTGGGGTTGTGAGGTTGCTTGTTGGAGCTTTACGTCCTGGCAACATCTAAGGTCATATCAGGACGAGTACCAACTTGTGACACTGACACTGGGAAATCAGACCGCCGGCACCATGGACACACCACTACCTTCCAGTGTGTCTGTTCTTAATGGTCGTTGTAAGAGAACATGATAAATCAGGCAAAGTAGTAATTAATTCACAACAATTTTTTTTGTCACTGGTCTTCCGGCCATCTTACTATTGGAATTGACAGTCTAAATAATCTAAGTCTGATCAGTGTGTATTAGTTACAGCATCGATCCTGTAGAATTAAGGGAGTGGCTCCTGCTGTATAATGTATAGCATCAGTCACTGTAGTTCATGCAAAAATGGGGAGCAGCACCAAGTACAAAGTGTATACTCGGGGCAACTCAAACAATTGTTGTGGGTTACATTTTTCTCTTATAAAACAAGCTAAGTTTATAGTTGACAAGACATTTTGTCTCTCTTATATAATGTTCAATGTGTTTAAACAGATTGATAATTGTTTAGGATGTTTGGTGCGTTGATGGTTTGTTCATGATGGTTAAGGGTGGTGGCAGGGGAGGGGGACCCATTGGGGTGGGGGGGGGGGGGAGGGGGACATGAGCTCAGGGCTTTGCTAGTAATTACTGCAGTAGTCATTCAAGGGTCTGAATAACCAGGTGGGCTCTATATGCAATTGTAAAATGGAATCCACTTGTGCAGTGCAATTTAAAAAAATACATCATCTCAATACTCTTGCAAGTACAGCAGCATACATGTACTTATAATATCATGCTCGCCTGGAGCCCTGTTTCCAATGACCGAACACTTCCATTTCAGCTTCATCTCTAGAACTGTTTAATGGGGAAAATTACATAAGATTTATCTCTTATGTCTGCTCGCACAGTACACACGTCATTGTGTTAGAACCTGCTTATGGACTTTGGGTATTTCTGTCTGTAACAACCTAATCATCCCTTTTTCTATCTTGATATTTAGATCTACAAGCTGCCTTTTATACATTTGTGCCAGTATATCCTTATATCCATTTGCATCTCTAATCAATCTGTAAGCTTCTTTAAAACATTCTTCTGATGCACGTGTCCATGCTATTTAGTCAGGTTTCCCTATGTGTATGTTGTTTGTTCTTTCATACATATACCCATTCCTTAAAATACCCATGATTTGAGAAAATGGTGGGTTAACTCCTTAGTGAGTGTGCCCCACCCTTTTCCCCTCCAAAATCTACGCACTATCCCTGCCACGCCACCCCCTCTCCAAGTAACAGTGATTCGGACAGAGGAAGCCCGAGACTCGAGTGGGAGAAAGGAGGGTTTATTGAGTCACATAATCGTTGGTACAATGGGTTATAATTTTCTGAAGGTTGAGTGATCAGTGTCAATGGGTTCAGTCCACCTGGTCTATGTCGGCCGATGATAGAGGGAGGACCTGGGAGCCCGAGGAGGTAGGCCCAGGAGCCGACCCCCATGCAGTGGCATTGAAATAGAGGGTGTGTGGGCGCGGTAAAAACAATATACGTTTGAAACTGGAGCCCGAATGCGGGTCAAGCGGGGGTATGTGGAAATCTACGCACTATCCCTGCCATGACACCCCCTCCCCAAGTAACACCAACACTACAACTGGCCAGCATTGAAAACAAGCCTGGGTACCCGGGCTTATATGCTATGGACAGTATAAATACAGCCTCAATATAAAAAAACAACAGTGATCCGGGAGAGTGACTTTCTGCATCATCCGTCCTTCAACAGGTTCCTTCCAAGAAATGGAACGCTGACCCACTTCCACAATAGTCTACCCCTTCAGCCTAACAACAGAGATACACCCACAATCAAGTTGCAATGTGGGATGGAGTCTTTAACAAGTATTCTTATTTGATAATGAAACAAATGCGTACTAACCTGTGGTATCCCCCCATTCCGTGGTAGTTCGTCCTTCGTCAGCCAGGGGTACAGTCCCAGCTTAGACTCATAGAACAACACAATCGTTTCGCCCATCCAGAGGCCGCCCTTGTTTTGTTCTATTGAGTAGTCTTGCAGTGGCAAAGATATGCCATACCTGCAACCGAGTACATTCATCTAAATTCGCCTCGATTTAAAATATTACAGAATGTCATTGTGTTACATGCTGCAAATTGTGCATTCAAAAGTTATTGCAAACCTTACTCTAAATACCTTTTTGTGTAAATAATCCTGAATTGAAAAATGGCTCAAAGGCTGGTGCTTCTGCACTGACAAAACACTTATTCAGCAGAATAAAAATAGTAACCACCAAAAGAAAAAAAACACTCTTTACAGAATGATATGAAAGTTACTGTTGGTGTAGTCATTGTCTGGCATGTACCTTTTGGTTGTGTACTCATTTCTTTTTATATGAATAAAGTCCACTCCAATAAATAATATTTTCATTACATACAAAAATAACCAGGTAACGTGACCATATAATATATTTGGAGATAATATTGATTACCTCTGGCTGGCTTGAAAGAGTTAGTGTAACTTTATTAGAATGAAATTCTGCGTCGAACTGGTCTGCAAGTAGTGGACTGAAAGTGGTGTCTGTAACTTTATCTTAAGCTAGCCTCCTACTTCCAAGCTACACATGAGCACATAACCCTTAGCAAATAATATAGTTTAACCTTACACTTACACATTTATTTATTACGGATAGCCATTGTTCATTTTTATTTCCCAATGAATATAGTGATTGCGTCTATATTGGAATTTCCTAATAGCATGGGAGTGTAAACAATATGTATGCCTGTATAATATCAAAGGGTCGTGAGAGAATCCAAATTCCTCTGAGCTGAACTTGTGTAGAGATTACACGAGCACACGCATATATACATATATATATATATATATATATATATATATATATATATTATATAGATATATATGTATATAGATATGTATATATATATATACACACAGTAAAACCTCCCAAACCGACCCCCTCCAAAAATCGACCACTCCCCTATATCGATCGCTTTATTTGGGTCCCAACAATACCATTGTATATAATATATTAGATGGTGCCATACTCAGGCTTTGTGTGAATGATAAGGTAAACTAGGGCACCTTTGCTATTGTGACATCAGCATTGGTAATCAATACTTAAATGACCGTGAGATGTTTGCAAGATTATACCATATATCCACACCATGTTGTGTGAGTACTTGAAGCACTTTTACGCACATGATTTTGTTTGTTTATAATAACATATCATTTGTAACTACATATTTCATATATTTCTTTAGCGAATTTAAATGGATGCGCATATCTGAAAGCTTGCTTGTTTGGGTTGTTTGTAACCTTACGACGGTTACTGGTTGCAGAACTGCAACATTGTAGAGAGGCTCCGATAAATCGGCCCAATCTTTGGTTGAAGATTAATCTTCAGTAGGGACGGTTGTAGAAGCTGGGGACATCTTTACAACGTTGAAACGGCGAAGCGTTGAGCCGGCCCCGAATCTCTTCGGTCTGGCGGTAGTTGAGCACTTGTATCCAGCAGACAGCAGCAAGGGTTTTGAGGAAGGGCAGGTAAAGATGGGTGCAGCGGTGGAGTTTCAGCTCATCTCAGCGTATCGACAAACTCAATGGCCATTCGCATTTGCTTTGCTGCCAACGCCGTTTTCAGTGCATGCGCAGTCGGAACCGTGATCCCGTCTATAGTTGAAGTAAACAGCTATGGCTTGTGTAGTCGATGAGATTATGTTGCTGGCCTCGTTCCAGAGCCGAATAGGACGCCAGTCCCACTTAATGGCTGAAACCAGTGCACCCTGGTGTCGGTTATGAATAAATTACATACTCTGCCAAGGAGTCACTGAACTGTCGAATGCGCTGTCAGAAAAGTCGGCAACAGTTAAGCGCCTGTCACACCATACCGGATTGAGCAACTGACATAACCGGACAAAGAATTGTCTAGTCCGGTGGTGTTCGGTATCAAAATGTACCGAAATGTGTCGAAATGTTGCAACGGCCGCCAGATGAAATGGATGCTAAACGGACAAGGAACGTACATTAACGAATAGCCAACGGACGAGAACCGGACGAGAACCGGACGGCAACCGAATGGCGAACGGACGGACCAACACCAAACGGACACATACCGGACTTATCACGGACGTGCCGAAAACATATACTGACCGAATTCCCACAGCACCGTCACCGGACTCTGCAGGAAGCAAACCGGAGACATAACGAATGGGTACCGGACATGAAACGAACAAAACAGACTTAAACCGGAGACCAAGGGTACACTTCAGTCTGGCGGTATACGGTACAAGTTTTGTGCATGTTCAAAACTTGCCACTGTACACACCGGACACCACCGGACATAGAACGGACACGCCGGATGGGTACCTTATATAAACCGGACATTGACGTATTTAACCGGACAGTGTCCGTTTTCTATCCGGTACCCCAATCCGGTGATGTGTGACAGGGCCTTTAGCAAAAACCCACTATCGTGTGTGGGTGGACGGGCTTAGCAGTTGGTAGTTGCTCCCGCAGCTCCGTTTCTGAAACAGGGCTGCTGAAGAACCCACTAAAAAAAGTGTCGGGAGGCTGGGTGGGCCTACATAAAGTGACCAAATAAATTCTCAATTTAAGAAGCTAAATATATTCTTCACGCACATTTTAATATCTACCCGCTACTTTTGATTTGAAGAATATAATAAACTAAGCACATGTAGTTTAATAGACCTTAAAAGTCTGATTCGGACAGAGGAAGCCTGAGACTGATGTGGGAAAAGGGGGGGGGGGGGGTTATTCAGTACATAATATAAAGGTTACAATGGTTTAAGTAGATGTTTAAATGTTCTAAATGGTGTTTGGGGTGTGGGTTCAGTCCACCTGGTCAATGTCTTCTGAGGGTAGAGGGAGGACCTGGGAACCCGAGGAGGTAGGCCTGGGAGCCGACCCCCACAAAGTGGCCTTAATAAAGAGGGTGGGTGGGCGTGGTAAAACAATCCGCTTTGAAATCGGAGCCCGAATGCGGGTCAAGCTGCGAAAGCGGAGGAGGGGGGAGGAGCGCATGAGCCGCTTAGTGATGTGAGTGTCACTGGCTTCCTCCGCCGGATCAACCACAATTCGAAATTATGGGCCAATCGAGAGCATTCTGTGATCACCAGCATCTTGTCTTGTTGCATTCTCTCCATTTCACCAAATCTGTGCCAATATAGATAAACACTGCACTCTGGAACCACCCTCTCCATGGTTAATTCCTATTTGAAGCAGTTTTTGCTCAGATTTAGCCACAGTTGCCATTCACCCCATATCTAGTGAATCTCAACAGTTTCAGTGATAATTAATTATCACTATTTTCTTAGAATGAGCTTATTGTGAGCGTGTGGCCTGGAAGAGGTTAGGTTCTGTCAAGTGGCATCCAGCAGGAAGAGTGACAAAGGTCACTAATCTAGGAAGGGATGAAGGAGATCGCGGGTTTAAAGGGGCTGTCACATTAGGTTTTTTTGCGGGAGCGTATGGCGGTGTAGGCGCTTTACATCATATACGTCGGCATACGCCATCATACGCCGCCATACGCTATGCATACACTATGCGTACGCTCCGCATACGCTCCGCATAGGCCGTCATCTGCCGGCTTATGCCGGCCTATGCCGCTGTACGCTGCCATACGCTTTCTCCCATCCGTCCGTCCAAATTTTCTTTGTGCATGCTAAAAAAATCTCGACCTACGGGGGCGTATGGTTCTTACGCTACTCATATGCTTCTCATACGCCGGCATACGCTCCTCGTACGCTGGGGGTATGCTGGCGTATGCTAGGGGTACACCGGCATACGCTACTCGTATGCTCAACTTGCATCACGGGTGTATCTCGGGCGTATCTCGGGCATATGCAGCGTAAGCAGAACCTATGATTTGCGTATGGGAGCATATTCGTAGCGTATGAAAAGCGTATGAGTAGCGTATGGCGGCGTATGCCCGACCTATGGTCTCGGTATATAAAGGCGACCCACGCCTTCTTCGGTCATTCCTGCTCTGCTGTTCATACAGGATGGATGCCCAGGCACTGCAAGTACAGTTCCAGCTTTTCTACAGAGTTGCCCTTTATCACCATGAGCTTGCTCTATGCCTCATGGTTCTTCTGGCGTTTCGTATCGAGAGACGAAGGAGGAGGGAGCGGCGGCGACGATCAGTGTGGGTCAGACCCTGGATTGGGAGGCGGCCACAGTTTGGCTTGTTTGACAAGCTGATGGTCAAGCTCCGCAGCGAGGACACCGCATCGTTTGTGAACTTCATGCGGCTGCCTCCCCAGTTGTTTGATCAGATTGTGGCGTGAGTGGGACCGAGGATCGCCAAAAAATGGACCACATTCAGGGTGCCGCTCGAGCCGGCGCTGAAAATAGCACTTACTCTGCGGCACCTGGCATCTGGCACAAAATACTCCTCCATGAAGTTCGGGTGGAAGGTGCCCCACAACACACAGTCGCTGATAGTGCGTGAAGTCTGTAAGGCCATCGTCGATGAGTACATGGCCGAGGTCATGACGTGTCCGACGACTCCAGAAGGGTGGCATGCCGTCGCAGACCTCTTTTCAGAGAGGTGGAACTTCCCCCATACCTGTGGTACTCTGGATGGGAAGCACATCGCCTGCCGGTGCCCTCCAAAGAGTGGGTCGCTCTACTACAACTACAAGGGCTTTTTCTCCGTGGTCCTGTTGGCGCTTGTAGATGCGGATTACAAATTTATCTGGCCAGATATTGGCGGTTTGGGCTCCGCGTCCGATGCCCAGATTTACAATGCCTCCGAGCTGAAGGCGTGCACAGAAGGTGGCACCATCGGCTTTCCGAACCCTGAACCGCTCGTCCACGGCCAGAAGGATGTGCCGTATTTTCTGATCGGTGACGACGCCTTTGCCCTGCGGCCGACCATGATGAAGCCGTACGGCAAGAGGGGCTTGACCAATGACGAGCGACTCTTCAACTACCGGCTTTCCCGAGCTAGGAGAGTGGTGGAGAATGCCTTTGGCATTCTAGCCAACCGCTTCCAAGTGCTCCTGACGACTATGCAGCACCACCCCTCCAACGTGAAGATCATCGTCAAGGCGTGCATTGTTCTGCACAACCTCATGAGGACACACTACCCAGCGCTACAGAACATGCAGCTGGATCGTCCCGAGACAGCCAACAACAACTTTGTGCCTGGAGGTTGGCGAGAGGGCCACAACCTTCCTGACATTAACGTTCTACCTGTTAACCCCAACACCGCGTCCAAGCTAGGAAAGGAACAGCGCAATCTAATTAAAGACTGGGTCGTCTCACCCGCCGGAGCACTGTCATGGCAAGACAGGATGATCTGACAAAACATTTTATCAGTCTGTATGCGCTGTGTCTGTCTACTGTTTTTGCAAACATGTCTGTGATGTTGTGACATGTCTCCTGTTATATGAGATGCTAATGTTTATATGTCTAGTATAAAATAAACGATATCATTTTATAGATATGAAAACACAATTTTACATGTCTGTTACGTTCTTTCGCTCCCTAATTTAAAGTCATCTAGTTAATGTAATTGTAATGAATCTCCTCTCTTTTTACATACATACTAAGAACACAGGGAAAAATAGAGTGACACAGAGACAGAAAGGGGGAGACGAGAGGGAGGGAGGGAGCGAGGGAGGGAGGGGAGAAGAGATAGAGTGAGGGAAGGAGAGAAGAGATAAAGGGAGGGAGGGAGAGAAGAGATAGAGGGAGGGAGGGAGGAATGGAGGGAGGGAGAGGGAGGAAGAGAGATAGAGAGAGGGAGGAAGAGAGATAGAGAGAGGAAGAGAGAGGGAAGAGAGAGAGAAGGAGGAAAGGGAGAAAGGGGAAGGAGAAACATTATAATAAATATTTTAAATTTAAAGTTTTTATTTATGTTTTAATTTTAATTTTAATGTTAATTGTACTTTAATATATAACAATTAAATGATGGCATGCCTTTACTGAACACGGACACAAAAATTAAAATTGACAGTATATTTATTTATTTTAGCATCTTGACATATAAATGTACAAACAATATATAAACATACAATATATATACATATATACATACAAATGTACAAAGATAAATAAAAACTAAGACTACATATATACACATATTTACAATCACTTCTCTCCCTTGCCATTAGAAGTGGCATCAGCTGGCGACTGTGTGGCTGACGAGGGGAATAAGTCCAAATTTGCGCCCAACATGCCAGATATGCCGGACAGCCCCGACAAGTTCAATAGTCCTTCTGGGCTGGCCGACTCAGACAAGTTCACTTGGGTGGGGTCGCCGCGTGTTGGAGTCGCGATGTCTGCGGCAGCGCAAGTCCCCGGCCATGCCGCACCCACAGTGGGCGGAGCACCCGCGCGCACCACGACTCTGGGAGAGCCCCTCGTGTGCCCCACCATCCCTAATGTCCGTAGTTGTCCAGCAGTGTGTGGCAGTGACGGCCGTACCAGCGGAGCTGCGGCCGCCTCGTGACCCACGGAGGTTGGAGGTAGAGGCTGAGGCGGAAGACTTGGCAGAGGCGGCTGTGGCTGTGGCTGATGAGGAATGTGCGGCTGCCCCATATAGCACTGCACATACTCGTGTGTCTGTGAAGCCCATGGTGATACCGGTGGTGGCTGGTGAGTCCACTGGTGGGGGTTGAGGCTGGTATGCCTCACTTGCAGACACATGAGCAGGTCCAGGAGCAGGTGCAGGAGCAGGTGCAGGAGCAGGTGCAGGAGCAGCCACACGAACCACCGGGGCCACGAATGTTCCTTCCTCCTCCTCCTCCAGATGGTGCGACACCATGCGGTTGAGTGCACCGCAAATGGACACAAACCGCTCCTCTGGCATCGTGAGGATCATGTCCCGCACATAGTTGGCGAATGCCACTCGCTTCGTCACCATCGGTGGAGGTGGAGGAGGAGGCGGCTGCATCACCTTGAGGATGTCGGCAGACTCGTCGAACCTCTTGTGGATGGCAGCGAGGAGGTTGTTGTCGACTGGGGCAGATCGCTTCCCTCTCCCCTTTCCCCGCTCTTGGGATGTAGCGGGGGGAGTGGGTGGAAGCTCCTCGTCCATCGCCACCTCCACATCGGTCGGGACATTCTCCTCCATGCTGAGATCGAGCTGCGGAGCCGCGACAGGAGTGGCCAACTGCAAGACAAAATCATAAAATAACATAAGTAACATGAATGCAAATCGATATTTCGACAAAAGACACGACAAGTCAACAGTAAATCAAAATATATAAAGCAAAAATAATTAACGTTAAATGCAAACATGGATTTATAACGATTATATCTCGATACATCTATTGTCAATATCTCGATTTAAGAACAACTACACAACAACTCAACATTAAAGAAAGAAATAACATTTAACAAAACTAGAATATTTACATAAATACAACAAAAGCATAACATAACAAACTTAGAATACGAGCGGTTTTACGAGAATACTAACGGCCGCACTTGTCAGAACGATAAAAGATTATGTACTTACACTCCTGCAGGGCTCCGGTCGGTGACGGATGACGGACCGCAGGAACCCGAACTTGCGCAGGATCCACTGCTCCCGCTCAGTCAGGTCAGCGGCTCCGTCCCCACTTTTTTTCTTGTGGAGCCGCGTGTTCGTGTCCCTGAGCGACTTGAACCACTTCTGGAGATGGACTGTTGTGGTCCCCAGAAGTGTCGCCTGGTCCTCCCACATCTTGGCCTTTCTGTCTGAGCGGCGGTAATCCGTGAGCTTCATGTTCCACATGATGGGGTTCTCCTGGAGGAAGTCCAACATTTGATCCTCCTTGAAGACCGACGGAGAACAGTCGCTCTTCTTGGCCCTCCGTCTCTTTGATGCGGAGAGGCCACCGGTGCTGGTGGAGGCGTTGGAGGCGGTGGTGGCGGCGGAGGCGACTGAGGCAGCGGACGACACCCGTGAGCTGCCCTGAGAGGCAGGAGATGGCGAGCTGGAGCGGGGACGCCAGCGTTGCGTCGTCGACCTCTCCACTTCCATCTCCAGCTCCTCCAGTGGATAGTGGTGTTCTGGAGAGTGGTGTTCTGGAGAGTGGTGTGGAGAGTGGCGAGGTGGCGAGGCAGGTGAGGAGGCTGTTGATGGAGAGCATTGTAAAGTCTGCCTCTTTCTGCCTCTCCCACGGCCTAGTCCTCCTCCTGTAGTTACAGCAGCTCTGGAGGCTGGTGTAGTAGCAGTAGTATGTGTAGTAGTAGTAGTGGCAGCAGTAGCAGAAACAGCAGCAGCAGTGGTGTTCCT
Organism: Branchipolynoe longqiensis; assembly: GCA_030323885.1. Lineage (NCBI taxonomy): Eukaryota > Metazoa > Annelida > Polychaeta > Phyllodocida > Polynoidae > Branchipolynoe > Branchipolynoe longqiensis. Next base: position 4,601,681 of record CM059197.1, on the reverse strand, counting down.
CTTAGCAGGCATGGTGGCAAAGTGAGGGGAGACTGTTGCTGCAGGCTATATATACCCAGGAGCCACCAAGCGGCGGACCGCGGAGAGATAACATAGGTCGCGCATAGGTTTCGCATACGCTCCTCATACACTCCTCATATGCTCCTCATACGCTCCTCATACACTCCTAAAATAGTCATACGCTCCTCATACGCTCCTCATACGCTCCTCATATGCTCCACATGCCAATCAAAACCGTCAAAAAATGTCACAGCACGCTCCCATATGCTCCTCATACGTTCCTCGTATGCTCCTCATAGGTTCCACATACGCTCGAACCCACCCGAGAGGTCACCAAAGGTCATCATAGGCCGGCATTCGCAGGACGTACGTAGGTTTTCAATACGCTCCCGCCATACGCCGTAATGTGACAGGGCCTTTACATGTGGAAGTTGCTGTCACGCTGCAGTTTTAGTGATAGTTGGTTGGTTGGCTGTTGGAGCTTTACGTCCTGGCAACATTTAAGGTCATATCAGGACGGGTACCTCTTGTATACCTTATTCCGACTTGTGACAGTGCACACTCATGGCGACTTTATAGTGATGCCCCACTGGGATACCATGCAGGCTGCCAGCAGCATGACCTGATATTCCACTCAGTCACATTATCCTGACACTGAGCCAACCAGTCCTTACCCTATCCTGATAATGCCGAGCGCCTGGCTAAGAAATGACCAGTATCATTTCTTTAAGTCATTGGTTTGAGTCAACCATCCAGGGTTCGAATCCATGGGTTCGAATCTCACGATCTACCAAAATGGGAGACGGACAGTCAACTCATTCGGCCATTCTGTCTGGTTGTTTGGTGAGACACTGACAGTGATAGACTAGAGAGGGTAGGAGGAGTGGAGTATTGGAGCGGCGTGTGAGGGAGGGGATGCTTAATTACGAAGTGGTAGTTATTGTCAGGCTGCTGTTTTAGTGCTCATATTTCTTTAGGTACCATTATTATCTCATATGATCTTATTTTCCTGTCTCTCAAAAATAATCAAACCCTCTCTCTCTCTTTCTGCCCATCAAGGGTCAATGGCTCAACCACCGCCACAGTTCCCTAACCTGCTAATCCCATACTTGCTAATCCCATAATGAGAGGTGAATGTGTCCGAAGAATGACTGAGACACTCTGAGACTTATGGTGCTGTCACATTACGACGCTTCTCGCCGGCACGCCGCCAACGCGCAAAATCACTTTTTAACGTTGAGACACGTCAAACTTTTCGGCGTCAGCACAATGTATTGGTAGCGTGCGGCCGACGTTGTGGTAACGTATATTGACGTGTGAGAACAAAAACAAAAAAAGTTTGGCGCAACATGTGAGAACGAGCCTCACGCGCGTGGCGTGTGCCTAGCGTTCGCATAACGTTATTCCAGTGTGTCTAACGTATCTCGACGTGCCCCTAACGTGGCCATAACGTTGGCTTGCTTAGGGGTGTTTCGTAACCTTATACCCCTGTCACACTACGACGTAACGAGCCAACGTGAGCCTAACGTGGTAATTTTTTGTCATTACGTTGAGGTACGTTGGGTTACGGCATGATGACGTCAGAATGACGTTAGAATGACGTCGATTTACGTCACATTACGTCGTGGTACGTCGAGTTATATCAATGTTTTGGACATGTTCAAAACTTTCGACGTAGCTTGAACGTAAGGGTTTACGTTCGCCGCACGTTCTGTTCACGTTCAATGAACGTCAATGACGTTAAACGGACGTTATTAAAACATTAGTCACTACGTTCAACTACGTTGCACTACGTTGCACTACATTGACCCACATTAAACCCGGTGGAAACGTCCACGCAGCGTAATGGGAACATCAGGATAACGTCAGGATAACGTCAGGATAACGTCAGGATAACGTCATAATAACGTCAGGAGAACGTCAGGAGAACGTACGTTCAACGTTTCGCCATCAGGTAACGTCGTTCTGGCGATGGAATAACGTTCATAACGTTCCGTGAACGTAATGAAGTTGACCTCTCTCGTTGAATAACGGTATCACTACGCTTTACCGACGTTACGATCTCGTCCACTACGCTGCATCCACGTTCAACTTGTGCCCAAATTTGCATACTACGCCGAGAAGTTCAACGTTCTTCACGTTCTCCCTACGTTGACGTCATTACGTCGTAGTGTGACAGGGCCTTTAACAGTTATACAGGCTGCCGGACTGCAGCATTAGAAAACGATCCCGATAAATCGGTCTGTTTTTTGGATGAAGAGTAAACTTCAGAGGGGGAGGTTGTAGAAGTGGGGTATTCATTACAACAATAACGACAAGCCCTTGGAGGGCCGCCGGTTCTCTCCGGTCTGATTGTAGCAGTGCACTCGTGTCCAGTTGCCGATGGGTTAGGAGGAAGGGAGGGGAAAAGGTGGGATCTGCAGCAAGAATGTGTAAGGCGAAACAGTGAAAAAGGAAAAGGGTCCCACCCAAGCAAACAACTCCCTTGATCAGGGGGGAGGATTAAGCCCGGGAGAAAAAAAGAAAGGGTAGTATAGAGGAAACAGAAATGAGGAGAGTTGAGTCAAAGGGCCATGCCTCCTTGCCCTGTGGTGACCAGTCGGCGAGCCGGAGACACGGACGCAGTAAGAGGTAGAAGGTGAAATACTGGCTGGTTCCCCCTGCAGGAAGTCTTTTTAGACTATCAAGGAGGAGATCAGCAGCGGAGATGCTATAGAAGAGGTGTGGACGAGATGGAGTCCGGACAGCAAGTACACTCATGGTGGCTTTAGATTGCTATCCTACTGGGATGTTGTAGGCCCTACTGCTGTCACCATGGCCTAATATCCCACTCAGTCCCATTATCCTCACACATTTTGCATATGGTATTTAGTAGTTTTAATGGCTTGACTTATATAGTAATGTTATTGCTTATGAATAGGTCTGTGACCGTTGATATATGGCTAAATCTACACGAAATCATCATAGACAGAGACTTAATTAATACAACACAGTAGCATTAAAGATAGGATGGTAACAGTAAGCTGCTAATATTATAAGCATTTTGCATTGAGCTCGACTATGTACAATATACTATGTACTTATCGTACTATATATTAAACAATGGTATTTTAAACTACACGATGAAGAGCATTGTTCTAATGAATACAAACATTCGCATCAATGAAAAGAAGTGAAAACATGTAAAAATATGCATAATAGAGGAAATACGTGTGAAGAAGTGTATATGACACACTCTCCTTTAAGTTAGTGCAGTATGCAAATTGAGATAAAACAAAGAAATGACCAAATTCAGGAATACTACTGCAGTAGTGAGAATTCTGAGTAGTGTTGGTGGGGCAGGACCCCAAGGCCAGGCATGGCTAACATCTTTTCTTTTCAAAGTTTTATCACAATTTCTTTTAGGTTTTTCTTTGGTAAATATGTTTATACTGCTGAATAAGTCTTTTGTCAGTTCTGAAGCACTGGTCTTCTAGCCATTTATAATTACACGTAGTGTCATATAATTAGATCAATATTAGTCAGATCAATGTGAGTATTTATATGGCATTTAGAATGTAAGCAGAAGTTATCTTCTGTATTCATTTAGTAAAGTTGTAGGAAGTTTTAATATAGGGTCTGTTCAGTTGAGTAGCATCTTTGTTCAGCACGGATGGACTGGTCTCCTAGCCTTACAAATTATGGTGCATTTGAACTATTTCTGGATGTGATTGTAAAATATTCCGATATTCGGCATAGGTGGGAATGCAAATGTTCAATTACTGATCGGTGTACATGAACAGGCGCATGTATGTATATATATATATGTATGGGTTGGTGGTGCCTGAGTGGGATGTAAATAGTCATAGTGGTGCTGGCAGGTGGGTGTGAGTGCACTCAGGGCCTACCCCCTCTGCTGGGATAGGGATCACCACACTCAAAGGTCAAGGTTGGTGGTGGCCATGGGGCCATAGAGGTTGTGGTGGTGGGCAGACCACTGGTATCCATGGGGACCAGGAATGCTGGATCCCTATTGGGGGGAAGGGGTGGGGTGATACTCTACAATGAACCCATGTAACCATATAAATAATAAATCAGAGGGCTGGACTCTATCTTCTTCTTTACACTTTATACTCTTCCTTTCTCTTTGTCTGTATTGATTTCACCATGGCTGCCTACACAGCCACAGATTCGAGCCTTAGCCTTTACATAATTGGAGACCACAACGAGTGGATTAGTCGATTAGACTTGACATAATTGGAGACCACGACGAGTGGATTAGTCGATTAGACTTCACATAATGATATGGTATGAACAATATAAACACAATAACAGGGAACTATCAGGTTTTATGGATACTATTGAGATCTTATTATGTACATGTGGACCAGAGGATAGGCATTTGATTTTACAATATATCATTGATTTGCTGGTCATAGGCTTACTTGTGAGGGTGACAATTTATGAGGCTTGTTTGAAGGCATTTGTACTATGGATAGGATTTTCTGAGATGGGCAAGAGTGGATTTGGGATTATGTAGATAACATTTGTAGGATACAGTTTAATTAAGTTGGTAAACTAGGGTTTTATTAGTTATGGCATTCTTAGTTGGATCATGTGTTACACGGTTGAAGTTTTTTGGGTTTGAAAGGAGAAATTAATGGACCGAAATGGAGGATGGGGAGTGATTGGAACTATGGTTCATTCATGGTCTCAATGTCTGTGGACTAATGAGGTAGTTTTATTAATCCATGTCTATGTTGGATTATCAAACCTTAATCTCGATTTGAATTGAATGTAGGCTGTTGAATTCCTTGTTTTAACTAAGTTTTTCTAAAGTTGGCTGCCTTGACATTCAGGCACTTTTTACAAGTTTGATAGGGAACTTTCAACATGGTAGGTACCCTCTGCTGCTCTAGTATTCTGAATGCTCGTATCTATGTACGTTGGGTCTTAGGCTCTAAGAGATGCGTTTTGCACCATTTTTTTAGTTTGTCTATCCCAGCTTTAGCATGCACATACATGTAGTCTGTCTGGGTGTATATTTTAAACTGTCCTGAGTTCCTTGTTTTGTATTGTGTGAGGTTTTGCTTGCTGTTATTCAGTGAGTTCATGGATTAGGTCAAAATAATCAGTGTCTGGAAAGATTATTGTTTTATACATAAGGAGAACTGTTTTTTCACTTATAAAGCCTCTGATTTTGTTCTGAGGCGTTTCCTTGACCCACGACAATGTACTCGTGACTCATCCAGGCGCCTAAAATAAAGCTATAAATAGAACAGCTGATGTTTAGCTGACAATTGATGTGTTCAAGGCAGTAATTTTATAAGTTTCTATTACTGGAATTTATTCGGTATTCATCAGGTACTATAATGAACGAGAAAAAAAAAAAAATCATTCCATCATGATTTACTTAATTCTATTGTACAAGTTTTCACCACGGATGTGAATTATTGTGCTTTTTTAAAAGTTACCTATCTGCTTTGAGATTATTAACTATTTTCTTATATTGTATTCGTGTAAAAGTATGAACTATTTTCTGATATTAAATTTGTGTGAGAGTATGAACTATATTCTCATGCTACATTTGTGTGTGACTGAACTACTTTCTCATGTTGCATTTGTGTGAGAGCATGAACTATTTTCTCATCTACACTTGTATGAGACTGAATTACTTTCTCATGTTGCATTTGTGTGAGACTAAACTATTTTCTGATATTACATTTGTGTGAGAGTATGAACTATTTTCTCATGCTACATTTGTGTGAGACTGAAGTACTTTCTCATGTTACATTTGTGTGAGACTGAACTATTTTCTCATGTTGCATTTGTGTGAGCGTATGAACTATTTTCTCATGTTATATTTGTGTGAGAGTATGAACTATTTTCTTATGCTACATTTGTGTGAGACTGAACTATTTTCTTATGTTGCATTTGTGTGAGCGTATGAACTATTTTCTCATGCTACATTTGTGTGAGACAACTACTTTCTCATGTTGCATTTATATGAGAGTATGAACTATTTTCTCATGCTACATTTGTGTGAGACTGAAGTACTTTCTCATGTTACATTTGTGTGAGAATGAACTATTTTCTCATGTTACATTTGTGTGAGACTGAACTAGTGTGTGAGCATATGAACTATTTTGTTGTATTACATTTGTGTGATAGTCCGAACATTTTTCTTACATTGCATTTGTTTAAGACTATGAACTATTTTCTGATATTACATTTGTGTGAGAGCCTGAACTTTAAAAAAAAATCTAATTTGTGATTTATTAAAGCACTAAGGTCTACATTATTACATGTGTGAGCCTCCAATTGAAGACTTTGGTATGTGATCATATACTGTGGTAGAATTACCTGAGAGTGATAGGGGTCAACCAGTTGTGACTGTATGAGGAATTTAGCTTAACTTAGCCACAAAACACTATTTTTAAGAGAATAACTATACATAAAAATTACATGTTAGTACTTGGGCCTACTTCTACAACATCTTATTAACAACAAACATCACTTTGTTGGTGTGTTTTTGTTTTCTTTTAAGAAACCTTACGAAAGAATTAATATACCTACCGATAATTGTTCCTGTGTGCGAATTCATACAATGGTATATGTTTGAAATATGAACAATATATAGTATCAAGTTTCACAGTTCGGTAGCAACTAGAAACTATCACGAAATTATATAATTATAAATGAATTGCCCGAATAATTTGACCACTACGAGCGTAGAACTTAAAGGTACTGAATATGAGAGGGGCGTCATAATTGATATGTATTAAAATGTCAAGCGTACAGTTGATTATTCATCCATCTAAACACAATTAATTGCAGACACTATAACCAAATGCAAACCTCCTAAAACCAGCAAAGGAGAAAGTACATGAATATATAAATATATCATTTTTGGTAAATGTTTATTCTTCTGAGTAAATGACTCAGCGTCGAGGCCCTGGTCTTCCAGTCATTTATAATCACACTCTTTTCGCATAATAACGTGCATTGGAATGACACTTTAATAATTATTAAGTGAAATATTTAAAAGTCATTGGAATGACAACTGAATAATTATTAGGTGAAACGTACTTGAGTTATTGAAATGACAATTGAATCATTATTAAGTGAAAAATAGTAGAGTTATTGGAATGACAATTGAAGAATTATTAAGTTAAATATACTACTTACTAGAGTTATATTGGAATGACTATTTAAGGGGCTGTCACACTACGACGTACGGCATCAGCGCGTGCCCAACGTACGACAATTTGCCAGTACGTCGGCATTCATCAAACTTTTCAGGGGCGGGGGATAAAAATGGGCGTACACACAACATACACACACAATGTATACACAACGTATGTAAAGCATGCAGAATGTATCTCTGACCTATTGCTAGCATATGAGAGCGTTCATGTGCCTCGCAAAACATTCGCAAAACGCTCGCATGCGCTCACGGTATGCTGACCAACATTATGTATGTTACTTCATCGCTAGAAGTATGGTATATACGTTAAATATGCTGGAGATATGGCCGGCAAAGTTTGAAGTATGTTAGGAGTACGTTATGCATCCGTTGGCTGTATGCGGACTGCACGTTCCCAATAGCCTGAAACTATGGCTAACATGTCCCAACATACCCTGACCTACCCCTAACCTGCTCCTAACGTACGCCAAATGTACACCTAGCGTACATGTAGCATATGAGGAACGTATGAACCATATGTCGACATACGTTGACAATTTTGAAAATGCACAACATTTTATTAGCGCCTCGACACATGCCGACGTTAGACGACCTATGACGCTGTATCCCAAGTGTACCCGACGTATGCCCAACATACATGTAATGTATGACGATGTACGCCAATGTGTTGGTCGAAAATCACAGACGTCGGCATACGCTAAGGCCATACGTCGTAGTGTGACAGCCCCTTAAGTGAAAGACAGTTGCTATTCGTACGGCAGCTGTATGAATAGATCAGTAGGCCTATCTATTCATACGGCGGTAGTCACATGAGTAGCTTTGACCCAATCATAAGATGCCAAAGAGCTAGCTAGTCATGGCGTCGAGTTAGGGAACACGAAGTCCTGCTGAGAGATCTCTGGCGAATAGTTGGTAAAGCATGAAACAGTGATTACAGCTAACCCTAACCTAACCCTATACCTAACCCAAACCCTAACCTCAGGCGACGGGACGCCTCATTGTGTGCGGTCGCCGTACCAATAGACACTGACACTATTTGTACTGCTCGCCATACAAATAGGCACTTCGTAAGTGAAATATACTAGTTACTGGAATCACAATTGAACAATTAATAAGTGAAGTTAGAAGAGTACAGTCAGACTTTAGCGGGATTCAAGGAGCAGTGTTGGGAGGGGGACAGAGTAGTGTCCCGATGTTAGAGGGGGAGGGGATCCAGGGGGATCGTGGGGGAAGGAGGAGGTGGTGAGGGGCCCAGGGCAGAGTGAAGTGGTGTAAGTTATTCTGTTGAAAGGCCTGCCCGGTTAGATACAACTTATTATTACACTCCTAATACATGTGGTTATATATTTACAAGGAGGTTACTTTCAGATCTGCTGAAGAGTTTTTAGTGAATGTACATAACTGGCTTCCTAGTATGTAATGTCCAGTTCCCTTAATTGTAGAACGGTCTACTGAGGTAACACAACCTATACATAGTTGCTGCTCAAGGTGCATTCTATGTGTCACACTCATTTATCTAGTGGCATCATGACGCAATATCCCACTCAGTCACATTATCCTGACACTAATAAAACTAGTCGCAGCTATCCTAGTAATGCCAAGCACCAGGCTAAGTAGCGATATGTATTAGCTTTGTCAGTTTTGGGTCTGGCTCTCCGATTAGCTGAATGGGTTGAGCGTTCAGTTCTTGTGCGGCAGGTCGTGGGTTTCGAACCCTATCCAAGTCAAACCAATGACTTAAAGATTGAAACTCATCAGTACCTAGCCTGACGCCCAACACGATTAGAATAGGGAAATGGCAGCTGAAGGAGGTGTGGAATGAGGAACACCAAGCTTTTGCGATTGAGAATATCCCGTGCGTAATTAATGAATATGCACATACATCATCATCATGCTGTTGGTTGTAATTCGACAAAGACTGCTTTCATTACTTGACTGCCGCTCTCCATTTAGCTCTCTGCTGTGAGAGTGATGTCCATTTCATGAAAGCTGCCTGCAAAAGTGTTGAAGTGCTGCTGGCTTTTGCAAGTTACCAGCGGCACTGTCTCGGGGAGCAAATAGCGGTTTCACACCAGCAAGAACATGTCCAGACATGCGCAAAACTATTTGTCCCTGCAGCGGCTGGTCGGGAGACGTTGGGAGTTCCATACATCAACCGCCCTTGATGCTGCCACAGTGACATGGTTTTCTGTTCAGGGTTTTCTCCCTTAGCTTTCGATTCTGTCAAGAACCTGTACCACAAGAGTGGTTTACAACTCTGCAGGGCAGGGGCGTCAAACTCCCTGAAGTATTGTAATACCTGCATACACACATAAACACACATTAAAAAAATGGTTCGAACCCACGACCTCCCGAGTGGGAAAAGAACACTCTATTCACTGTTGACTAAGTTGATCCAGGAAACAATGATGGTGCCATTCAGCTTTGGGCATTTTAAAATGTTGCTACTGTAGAAGATAAACATGTCAATTTGCTTATATTGTCAATTTGCTTGTATTGCTAAAGGGGATGTGACATGCCCGAAAACAACATGACTTATTTACTGTCATTATGATCAAATATAACCAGTCATAATTTTAATAGCTCGAAACAATTTATTCTCCGTGAGTTATTTAGGGCCCACCCATGGTCTGAGGGGTCTCTGTGGTCAAGCTGTGGCTATTACTAGCCCCTTTCAGCCCCAATGAGTGTCCTCGGTGACGTAGGCTGGGGCAGATTACAGACTTGGAAAGTAGTGCAAACTGGACTTTCACTTACAGTACATTTGAAGGTATTTTGAGTATGCCTTAAGTTATAGTTTGTGTAATTCTACCCGTCCATTCCCTGTGTGACGTCACATTAATCTACTAATAATAGTCACTGGTTACTCAGAATCTAATGGTGCTGGGTTCGAGCTCAATTAACTCATTCTAAAGGGGCTGTCACATTAGGGTTTTTTGCGGGAGCGTATGGCGGCGTAGGCGCGTTACGTCATATACGTCGGCATACGCCGTATATGCTACTCATACGCTACTCATATGCCGCCAGATGCCGCCAGATGCCGGCTTATGTGAAGCGTATGAGGCATATGCCGCCATACACTTTCATAAATCCGTCCGTCCAAATTTTTTTGTGCATGCTAAAAAAAACTCGACCTATGAGGGCGTATGGCCCATACTGTCAAAAAATGTCACAGCACGCTCCCATACGCTCCTCATACGCTCCTCGTACGCTCCTCGTAGGTTCCACATACGCTCAAAACCACCCGAAAGGTCACCAAATGTCATCATAGGCCGGCACGCGCAGGACCTACGTAGGTTTTCAATACGCTCCCGCCATACGCCGTAATGTGACAGGGCCTTAAGTGTGACTTAATATCATTAAGATCCTTCCAATATTCGGGAAAGGAATACATGATAAAACCGTGTGAGCAGATCTTTAAGATGTTCTGTGTACCCTAGTCTTTCTCTAGTATCAAGGTCTTCGATGTGATGATAACCCACAAACTAGTCAATATCCTGGCATAGAGTATACAAGACTCAACTGATAAAGTCTCCGCGAAAATCTTAAAATCTATTAGGAGTTAGATTTCCAGTTACTGTCTGACTCTACGATCACCGGGTTAACTGTAAAACTATGTGTTATTTTTTGTTTCACACTTTGAAGCAGCATATATATTACCAGTGAAACATGTTTTTATCTCAAAGTTTTCTTCTTTTTTTTTTTCTCATCGGAAACCATCTTATTACAATATATATACATATATATGTCATATATATACCTTATATATACAAAGTAAGACAATATATATAGAGAATGTATAAAAAAAACTATGGGACTATTATTTGACTATTATTATAATATTATTATATTATTATGACCATTATATATATATATATATATATATATATATATATTATATATTTAATATATTAAATATAATATATTATATAAATATTATATATATATATATATATATATATTTATAAATATATATATATATGTGTGTGTCGGGGAGGGCCGCGAAATTGAAAAGATATGTTGCAGTATATACAGTGACTATGAAAATTAATAGAATATGAGTCCCCTAAATACAATTTTTTTTTTAAACTGTGAACGGAAAGCTACGGCTCAGTTCCAAATGCCAAAAGCACAACTATTGTCGAGTTAAAACAGTTGAGGAGCATACAAACTTAAACCGTACTGTTTATTTGCTGGTGCTGTATGTGCTAGCAACATCTAATGTACTGCGCACCCATGACAACTTTATAGTGTAGCCTCATTGGGAGACCGGGACACTGGCACCATGCCCCAAAGCTCAGTACCAGGATAATGTAACCGAGTGGGAAATTGGGTCATGGTGCTGGTGGGCTGGTCTCCCATTGGGGCAGCACTATGAAGTCGCCATGAGTGTGCACTGTCTGTCACAAGTCAGTACATATCCTGATATGATCTTCGATGTCACCAGGACATAAAACCCCAACAAACAAATCTATATATTTATCTACATATGTATCTATCTATCTATCTATCTATCAACAACACACCTTGTTTGGCACCACAAGGTCGGCGCGTTCCACACGGCGTTGAACGGCTTGTCCACTTCCGGTCCGTGAGGGGTGGCCGCTAGAAAGAGCGCCCCGATCCACACCCGGGCCACTCTGACCAGGTGCCCCACTGTGGTGGGCACTCCTCCCGCCCTGTGCCCTGGCCGGCTGGCACCACCTATCACTGCCATTGCGACTAGAAGCATAGCCCAGCATCTGGTCCGCATCGTATTTATGTAGGCCTATGTAGGCCTACGAGTCCATCCAGAAGCATTGGAATCTGCGCCCCAAATTATTCATTGCAGAACAGCTCCTTGCTGCCAGTGTACATGGCTGTCTGTCTTGCATTGGGTGTTGGGTGTTGAGGTATGCTTGTACTTAGCTGTGATTGGCCCGCGCGAGTTTTGCGTGTCGCGCAGCTTGGAAGAAGGTAAGTAGGTAGGCAGCCTGGGGCTGGTTACTTAGTAGTTATCACCGCGACACCCAGGAGGCGCGACATAGTTCACAGGGTTGTCGGCAGGTGGCGCTATGCGCTGAGTATCGGCATTTCTCGTCTTATCTCAATGTCACATGCTTTACTCTATCTACTCCCAACGCAACTGGAGCAGTTTGGTCATTTGAATTTTGTCACTTGCACTTGTCGCTTCCTAGTCAGGCGCTCGGTATTATTAGGATAGCGCAGGGACTGGTTGGCTCAGTGTCAGGATAATGTGACTGAGTGGGATATCAGGTCATGGTGCTGGCGGCCTGGTCTTCCAGTGGGGAAGCACTTTAAATCTGTCATGAGTGTGCACTGTCACAAGTCAGTACCCGTCATGATATGTCCTTAGATGTTGTCAGGATGTAAGACTCCAACAACTAGCCAACAAACCTGCACAAGGGGGGGGGGGGGGAGTTGCGTGTGACGTTTGTAATTCATGGTGTTTTAGCAGTTATTAAATGCTGCATTATCCTCTTCACGTTGGGGTTTGACGTACATCTGACTTCTAAGGTCATATCGGTACATGTACCGACTTGGTGACTTGCCACTTCAACCTACCAGACCAGCAGGCCGAATCGGTACGAGCGCTGGCTGCTTTGCACATTCGGGCAATCATATGTTTGAACACCCAGCCGAATCAAGTCAGTGACTTACTAAATGTATACTCGTCCCTACCTAGCCTGGTGTTTGACATCACTAGGATAGGGCAAATGACTAGCTTGCTCAGTATCAGATAATGTGACTGAGTGCGGTATTAGTTCATGGTGCCAGCAGCCTGATCTCTCATTGGGCCAGCATCATGAAACATTCCATGAGTGTGCACTGTCAGAAGTCGGTAGCCTTCCTGATATGACCTTAGAAGTTACTAGGATGCCAATAAGTGCCAGTTCAATGTCATATTTTTGGTATTTTATTTTGAATGGCTATATGTTGAAGTACATTGAAATGTTAGCTTCTATTGATCAAAGTTGCTAAGGTTTGAAGGTTAATGTAATTTAGTAAATGCATTATCAAGGCCTCGGACATATTGAAAGCGCACTGACTTCAGCTAGGCTTTAATTAAAGTTGCATGGTCCGATGCTTTTGAGTTTCTGCAATTTTCTGAGATAAATATATTATGCTGATCGTTATGATCTACGTTACTTTAGTTTGAAGTAACTTTTAATTAAAATGGCTAACTTTGGAGGTATTTGATGTTAAAACATGTCAAATTAATTTTGGCAAGCACATCAAAACTCTGACACCATAGACTTCAGTAGAAACATGTTCTATTAAATAGATTTATTAAGACCTTCTATGCACTTACTAAGTGCACCAGTATCTAAGTTGAATATGTAGAATCAAATCTAGATAAGTGATTTGGTTTTGAAAATTTGATGTTTTCATCAGACTATTCAACTTTAATACCCGGGTCAGAGGTCAGAGGTCATTGAGCCTTAAATTTGCATAGTTCCATGTCAACCTTTCGAAATCAAAACACTTATCTAGATTTTATCCTAGATACTGCTGAATTTACCAAGTATCTATTGTTACATAGAAAGAAATACCAAGTCAATTTAATATAACTGTTTTACTGCTGCAGCCTATGAAGTCAGAGTTTTGACATGTATACAAAATAAAAAGATTAACTTCAAATAATTTCAACTAGAAATCAGCCTAATATATTTATATTATATCTGTATATAATGGCAGAAACTCAAAACTATCAGAGTATGCAAATTTAATCTCCATATAAGGCAATAACTCCCTATTACTTCAAGCGACCGGGCGTGGTGGCCTAACTGATAGAGCGCGGGCCTCGCGTTCGGAAGGTCAGGATTCGGCTCCCAGTCGAGTCAAATCAGACATTAAAATTGATACTTTTCGCTTCCTAGCCTGGCGCTTGACATTAATAGGATAGGGCAAGGACTGGTTTTCTCAGTGTCAAGATAATGTTACTGAGTTGGATATCCGGTCATGATGCTCACGGCCTGATTTCCCAGTGGGGCAGCACTATAAATCACGATGAGTGCACACTGTCACAAGTCAGTATTCATCTTGATATAAACTAAGATGTTGCCATGACATAAAACTCCATTAGTTGTTGGGTCTGAAACACTCCGGATGTACGTAGGAACCTACACCTGATGACGCTGATGTATAAAGGTGCAAGTGATGACAAATACATAGATCACACAGCCAGGGTAACGAGAAGGGGGACATCGACCCTACTCTAGGTGCCCAACCCTAATACAAATAAGTTAATCGGAGCTCCGATTTACAAAGGAAGTGTCATGTGGAATAAACTCCCAACCAAAACCAGAGAAGCGGGTTCGATCCTTGCCTTAAAAAATGCATACAGAGCTCACCTGGTTATTTAGGCCCAAAACCTGGCACTGCAAATATATAATGTGACCTACTGAACGACCCATTGACTTCGCCCTCTCTCATGCCTGCTCTCTCCCTGCCTGTCTGGCCCCCTCCCCTGGCCCCCTCCCCCCCCCCCCTTCCACATTTTGACAAACAACTATTATAACTCAATGACATAATAACATTCAAGACGCATTACCACCACTGAATAACTACATCTTCAACCAGCATTGCACGCAATATAAACCACTATACATGCACAACATGGCACTATTAAAAGACTAACCATTAATAAAACCAAATCTAACTGATATACAAACATATGCATATGATTTAACCACTAGTGTACATTACTGCACACTCTATCTTGATGCATATACCTTGCACTATGTTGAGTACCTATGCTGTACACTATACATCATAGGTTGCTCCCTCACTTTCTTTTTATGTTCAGAATGGGTTGTGCTGCACACAATGCAACACATTCCACTTCCACTATGTACAAATCAAATGTGATCGCTCTAACGGCTGGAAGACCAGTATCCTCGGCGCTGACAAAATATGTATTCAGATGAATAAAAAATATTTACAAAAAAAAGAAAAAAAGTCCGCAGCAAATGCCCATCGTCTCCATACTAGTTGTAGATTTGAATAGCTTTGTAAAAGAGCAAGCTTATAGGCCCTAGATAAAAATACGCTTCGAAGGATTTCAGAGTTTTACTTTCTTTTTTTTGGTACATTAGTTGTTTAAGCAAGGGAAATTTCAGTCGCAGGCGATTTGTCTTCCTCATTCCACTGTCATTGCTCTATCCTAATAATGCCGAGCACCTGGCTAGGAAGTGACAAGTATCAATTTTTAAGTCATTGGTTTGACTCGACCAGGATTCGAACCCACGACCCCACGATTTACCACACGGGAGACAGACGCTCTAACTCATTTGGCCATCCCGTCTCATTCTTGCAAGTTAAAAGGACTAGCCGACAAAATAAACTCCCATCGCTTCATTTTATTCATGTTTCTCACATGTCAGATAGCGTGGGGCATGTATCCTGATAATGCCAATCTATAATTAAATCTATAAGTGTATAATCCTTGTTTATCACGTCTTCGTTAGGCCGAGATTCCGCTAACGCGCAGTGCGGTATGCGACGTGCGACATGCGTCATCTGTGTGAACGCCATTTTAATTGTTGTTGTTGTTATTGTACATTAGTTGATTAAGCAGGGGAAATTTCAGTCACGAAAAATTGGTCTTCATCATTCCACTGTTCCTTGCCGTATCCTAATAATGCAGAGTGCTAGAGGCTAGGTAGCGACAAGTATAAATTTGCAAGTCATCGGTTTGATTCAGCCAGAGTTCGAACCCAGGAGTCCGATTCCCATAACCTACCAGAACTGGAGGCGGACGCTCAACCCATTCGTCCATCACGTTTGGTTACATACATAATTTGTTAATTATTATATTATTAGTTATTAAGACACAACACACGGGAGTTGGATTGAGTAGCACTCTGGCTGGCCCCTAACAGACCTACCCCTTTATTCAACTAAAATTTCTTAAGCTAGATATCATAGGCAAATGGCCGATAGTCCTACCCGACCATTGCGGATGGGGGGAAGGCGACTCCCCCCACCCCTAGCGGCAGCCAATCAGCGGCCGATCCGTCAGTCACTGCCCGCGAGCACCGCCCAGCGCGCATGCTTGGGGGTTGCGGGTTCGAATCCCATGTAGGGGAAATAGATATACGAAGATGGTAGATAATAATAATATTTGTGTAAATGCTCTATACTCCACATAAAACCAGTGAGGAGCAGAAAGGGGATAACGAAATTAAACCTTGTCATAAGTCGATACCTCAAGATTAATTGCTTTGGTTTCGACAATGTTAGACAGATAATGGAATATGCAGTTCACGATATTTAATGCCAACAGACAATTAAAGAGTCTCAGAGTGGGTGGCGATCTATTGGGTAAGTTTTAAAGCTGGTTCCTTATTCATTCATAATTTATTTCCCGAGGCTTATATCATGCCTCTGTAAGCATACGGGTCTCTCTAGCCTACTTGACACCATTCCCGGTCATTGGACTGAGGAGAGGACACACTTTTTGTTATAATTCTTATCACTGATTGATTGGATATAACATTGTTTTGAGGATCAATAAAAAAAACAATTAGGCTACTTGCCTTCACAAATATATATGTCTGACTATGAGTTTTTTCTTATATATATATCTTATATACATCTATATATATATATATAATATATATATGAGGGGTTCAGGCGCAAAACCAAGTAAGTCCACCCGACCTCTTTTGTTTTAAAATCAAGATTTTTATATGACCATAAATATAATTCTCAGTAATTCCACTTTTCTTGTTTTTTAAGGGTTATGGGCAATGAACAAATACTATGAAAGTGATAAATGAACCTTTATTCCAAAACTCATTAATTAACCAACTTTTATTGATTTTTCTGCAAAACCAAGTAAGTCCACTTTCGGTTTGTTTGCAAAACCAGGTAAGTCCATTGTCAAAGACTAATCTTATGGAAATGTTGCAGAATCAAAGAACACACAACTAGAAATATCTTAAACGTGAAGCATGTATTATATATTCAAAAGAACACCCTTTCTTATCTATGAATATACCAAAGTTTGGCAGTAGGCCTATTCTTCCTCGTCTTCAGAAAGCGTTAAAACTGACAATTATTTAAACGATTATGAAATCCCAGTGTAATAACAATCACAATAAGATCCTTACTCTAGAGTCATAATTATGGAGAGATGACAGGAAAATAATGCTAGTCCAGTCACAATATACTCCATTTGCCATTGGTCGTAATGCGAGCATTACGTTTGATGCGTGGAGAGGAAGAGACCCTCCCCCCCGCCCCTCGGGCGGTCGCGCAGCATTCACGCCTCGCCCGACGCCCGCCTCTCAGCTTTCTCCTTCGCCCTCCCCCGGCCTTGCTGCTTTCACGCCTCCCCTGCCACTGCTCACCCGGTTCCCTTATAAGGCCGCCCGCCGGCCCTCCTCAGTCACTCGCCTTCCAAGCCTCCTCCACGCTGCCATTTTCTTCTTTGGCTCCTCACCAGCACTGCTCCACCTCGGACCGCCGCACCTCCTCGGACCACTCCAGCATGCCCGGGCACGGAAAGGGGAAGGGCCGTAAGAGCTCAAGGACTACCGTCATGGCCACGCCAGGGCCCTCCTCGGGCTCGCCGGGAGGCTCCGCACCGTCCACGGCGCCGGCATCGCCCTCGGCACCCTCGGGCCGTCCCTCCTACACGGCCGCCATCCTGGAGGCGATCCACCACCTCACCACCCGCCTGGAAGCCGTCGAGACGGGGGTCGCCCGAGGAGCCCCGGACACCCCTCCGCCTGTGCCGAGGCGGGAGAGCGCCTGCACCCTGCCGACCGTCCCAGCACCTCGGGCGTACGCCGCAGCCGGGACCCGTCCGCCGCCGCCGCCTCAAGCGACTCTGCCGGGGGCAGTACACCCCAATATCAGTGCAACAGCCGCCTCGCCGTCGCGCCGGCGGCGCCCCCCGCCTACCGCCAGGAGACGGTGGAGCACAGCCCAGCATCCGCGGCCGACGCCGTCCGCGAGATTCTGGCCTCCGCCGAGGCGCAACACACCGTCCGGCGCCGAGGTATTCCATCTGATTATGTTTTCCCCTCGGACCTGGTGGAGAGGGGGGCGGAGAGGAAGCCGGTGAAGCGGGGTGAGGCGAGTAAGGACGAATATAACCTCGCCCTCCTCACCCTGGTCACCCACCCTGCCTTCCCCGCCCACTCCCTCCAGGGCCTCCACCACCACCACCTCACCGTGATGAGGGACGTCCTCGTCCATCCGTGGCCGACTGTCCGCCGGTACTCGGAGACCATCTTTACATGGATCGCGGACGGGAGGCTCCCCCCATGGGTGACACGACCCGGTAGCCCTGAACATGCTGAGGATGGACTCCCTCACCACGCCCGCCCACCAACCCTCTACCACGCCCGCCCGCCACACCGACCCAGCCAGATCCCGACAACAGCCCCGCATGCAGGCCGATACCCGGGTCCCCTACAGCAGGGACCTCCACGGAGCACCCTGTAACGCCTGGAACCAACACTCCAGCTCCTGCACCCAAGGGGGCCACCAGGCAGCGGCACACGTGCGCTTACTGCGCAAACGTGCGCAAAGTCCTGACCATGCACAGCGAGGACGTGTGCATGGCTAAGCGCACACGTGAGCGCGCGATGCCCGCCACCTCGGCGGATTTTTAGTCCGCCGGTGCCCCCCGGCCGGCCCGGAGGCCCTTAACCGGCCCACTAACGCTACACCCAGCCCAGCCGACACCTACAGCCCTGCCAGCCCCCCTGTCACCACCCCCGGCCCCCAGCCGGACAACCACCGGACTGCCCGGAGCGCCACCAGCTCCCCTGAGGCGCGGCCCACCCGCCGCCTCGGCGCTGCTCCCGTCAGCACCGCCTCCCCTGCCCGGGACTCTCAACCCGCCCATAAGGCTCTCAACGCCTCCCTACACCGGCTGTCTACCAGCACCCTCGACCCCGATGTCAAGCTCACCGCTGGCGACACCGCCTTCCTCTGCCCTCCAGACCCACCCACTGCCTGCCCCTTCCCCCACCCCCCTGACCCCCCCACCCCCCACGACTTCGCTGCCCCCCTCTCCCGCCCCCACCGCACCTCCTCACCCTCTCCCCAACCCCCCTCCGCCCCCGCCCTCACCGTCGACAAGCCCACCGTCGACGTCATCGACCCCCACCTCCAGGCCACCCTCCCCACCGCCCCTTCCTGCGACCCGACCCCCTCCCAGTACCGCCCCACCCTCCTCTCCACCTGGCCACACCTCCGGCGAGGCGTGGGCCCGGTACCCCTCCTTCAACCACACCTATACCACCCTCCGGGAAGCGGGCCTCCCTAATTTTTTGGCCGCCCGCATCCCCCTCCCCTCAGGCCTCCACATACCCGCCTGGCGCGCCCGCCTCCAGGACTACCCCGACCCCGCCGTTCTCGACTTGCTCGAGTTCGGCTTCCCCGCCAACTACTCCGCCTCGACCCTCCCCCGCCCTTCATTCTCCAACCACCGTGAGCCCCCCGAGAACCTCCCCCACATCCAAGACTTCGTCGACACGGAGCTGGCCCTCGGCGCCCTCATCGGCCCCTTCACCGTCCCCCCCTTCACCCCCTGGACCCAGGTCTCCCCCATGATGACCCGCCCCAAGTCCGACTCGGGAAAGAGGCGGGTCATCGTGGACCTCTCCTACCCCCCGGGGGCGAGCGTCAACTCGGGCATCCCCCGGCGCGAGTTCCTCGGGGAACCCCACGCTTACACCCTCCCCTCTGTCGCCGACGTAGGCCGCCGCCTCATCGACCAAGGCACCGGGGCCTACGTCTGGTCGGCCGACATCTCCCGGGCCTACCGCCAGCTCCGTGCCGACCCCCTCTCCTGCCCCCTCTTCGGCATCTGCCTCGACGGCAAGACTTATATTGATCTCGCCCTCCCCTTCGGGTGCCGCTCCTCGGGCGCGGCCTGCGTCCGCGTCACCACTGCAGTGGCCTGGATCATTCGGCGCGAGGGCTTCGTCTACGTCGATGACTTCATCGGGTGCGAGGGCTCCTACCTGAGGGCGTGCCAAGCCTTTGACGCTTTCCTCGCCCTCACAGCTGCCCTCGGCCTCGACGTGGCACCCGGAAAGTGTCATCCTCCCGCTGTCCGCCTCACCTGGCTAGGGTTCGCCCTCGACAGCGAGGCGATGACCATCCGGGTCGCCCCCGACAAGATCCAGGCCCTCATCAACGACTGCGACGCTCGCATCGCCCGTCCCACCAGAACTGCAAAGTCTCCTGGGCCGCCTCAACCACGTCAGCAGCTGCGTACTCCCCGGCCGGAAGTTCATGGCCCGGCTCCTCGGGGCTCTGCGCAGCTGCTTCGGGGCCGCCTCCATCACCCTCGCCGACGACGCCCTCCGGGATCTGAGGTGGTTCGCCGCCTACGGACGGACCTCCAACGGTCTCTACCTCCTCCGGGCCCCGGAGGGCCGTCGCGTGGTGATCGAGTGCGACTCCTGCCTAACCGGCGGCGGGGCCTACTCCCCCACGCACTACTACGCCCGAGGGTACTCCACAGCTTTCCGGGCGCGCTTCCCTTCCATCCACGAGCTCGAGGCGGTGAACCTCGTCGTCGCCCTCCGATATCTCCTCCCGGATGACATCGCGGGGGCGACGGTGGTTATCAACACTGATAACATGGCCTCCGCCACCGCGCTCGAGTCGGGACGCGCCCGAGACCCCACCCTCGGGACCTGCGCGAGGGAGCTCTGGTTGCTGGCGGCCTCCGGCTCTTTCCAGTTGCGGATCGCCCACAAGCCCGGGGCGGATCTCCTCCTCGCCGACGCCCTCAGCCGCGCCCACCTTGCCGGCCCTTGGGCGGACACGGCCCGGACCGAGGTGGCCCGCCTCGGGCTCCTTCCCACCGACGCCTCTCACGATTCTTTCCCATTCTGCCCTGGTCTCTAGGTTACCCCGCTGCCGAGGTCGCCGATGTCGCTCGCCTCCGGCTCGCAACCCTCGCCCCGGCGACCTGGAGAAACCGCCGCCGCCAGGCCGAGGACTACGTCACCCACACAGTTGCCCGAGGCGTGGACCCCCTCGCGCCGTCAGCCTTCGACGTCGCCGCTTTCACCGCCTCCCTCTTCGCCCGCGCCCTTGCCCCGGCCTCCGTCAAGAACGCCGTCTCGGGGGCGCGGTCCTGGGTGGAGGGGGCGAGGGCCTCACCTCGGGCTTCGACGCCCGCCTCGCCAAGGACGTCTGCCGGGGGGGCGAGCGTACCTCCACCCATGTCCCGCGCCAGGCCCCTCCCCTGACGCCCCATCAGCTGACTCTCGCCATCGCCCACCTCGCCCGAGCGGGCCCTGCCTCCCTCGTCCCTCGGGCCGCCCTCCTCCTCGGGTACTTCGGGATGCTCCGCCAGTCAAACCTTCTGGCCCCGAGCCCCGAGGGGTGGGGGGCCCCCACACCCTCACCCGCGCTGACGTCCGCCCCAAGAGCTCCAAAACCATCTCCGGCCCCTCGGGCGCGGTCGCCCTCTTCGTCCCGGCCATCCCCGACTCTGCCCTCTGCCCCGTCACCGCCTGGCAGCAAGCCCTCGCCCAGCACCCGGCGCCCCCCGACACGCCGGCCTTCATCATGCCCTCCGGCCGGCCCCTCGACCCGCGCTCCCTCACCGGACTCCTGAGGGGCGCCCTGAAGGCCCAGGGGGTCCCGGCGCCCGAGAGCTACACACTCCACAGCCTCCGCCGAGGCGCCGCGCAAGCCTGCCAGCGCGCCGGGGTGCCCCTCCCCGAGATCATGGCCCAGGGGACCTGGACCTCTGAGGCGGTCCACTCATACGTGCCCCGCCTCGCCCCCACTGGCACGCCTCGAGCCCTCTCCTCCGTCTTGGTGGAGGGCTCCTCGGCGCCCCCCCTCACATGAACTCTCATGACTGCCACCTCGGGCTCTCCCCTGGGCCTCCCTACAACTCCTCGGATGTGCTAGTTTCTTACTCATTAACACTCCTCTGTATTTACCACTGCTCTCATTGCTAGCTCATTGTACCATTGTTTGTATTTTTTCTCTGTATTTCTGTCTCTTTCCCGAGGCGCACCAATAAACGCCTCTTTTCCCATATCCGCCTTCCTTTCTTCCTTTTCGCGAATCGGTCGTAATGCGAGCATTACGTTTGATGCGTGGAGAGGAAGAGACCCTCCCCCGCCCCCTCGGGCGGTCGCGCAGCATTCACGCCTCGCCCGACGCCCGCCTCTCAGCTTTCTCCCTCGCCCTCCCCCGGCCCTGCTGCTTTCACGCCTCCCCTGCCACTGCTCACCCGGTTCCCTTATAAGGCCGCCCGCCGGCCCTCCTCAGTCACTCGCCTTCCAAGCCTCCTCCACGCTGCCATTTTCGTCCACCCACCCACCCAACTCTCTTTTCCTTCCACCCACCCACCCAATTCTCTTTTCCAACTACTCTCCTCCAGCTACGGTGGAGGGCTCTTCGGCGCTCCCCCTCACATGAACTCTCAGGACTGCCACCTCGGGCTCTCCCCTGGGCCTCCCTACAACTCCTCAGATGTGCTAGCTTCCTCTTCATGAACACTCCTCTGTATTTACCACTGTTGTCATTTGCTAGTTCATTGTACCACTGTTTGTATTTTGCTCTGTATTTTTGTCTCTTTCCCGAGGCGCACCAATAAACGCCTCTTTTCCCATATCCGCCTCCTTTCTTCCTTTTCGCGCATCAGAAGTCATCACAGAGATTACACGAAAAGAAAGATTACATGAAAATTCAGTCAGTTAACCCACCCATTACCCCAATTTAAACATACATCCATTGATTTACTGAAATTGGGCTAGCGAGTGTTAAAGTATTTTCTCATAATATTGAATTAACTTGCCCCGCCCCACATAATTCCTGCTCACAGAGGCAGAGTGTGTAACATTAAATTTCCATCATAAGCTTACTCATCATCACCAATATCCTCAAGGTCCTGCACAATGTTCTGATCGCCAACATGAGAGAGGGCATTCTCATAGTAACTACGAACCTCTTGATTTACATCCAACTGTTTCAGCAGCTTCATAACATCCTGCTTCTTAGCCTCTTTCACGCAGTTAATATCAGCCAGTAGTGAAGGATTGAACTGTGCCCACTTTTTCCCCCTTTTTAGAAGGGAGTGTTGGCAAAATTCCCCAGCAAATCCACTTTTGAACCCCAACTTATTCTTAGAAACCTGTAGCACTCTTGCCTCACTAACTTTGAAAGATCTTTGACGTTTTGTGAAAATGACTGATTCTGCTTTGTAATCATAGCACATCCAATCCTTTCCATACACATGAACAGTACCATGATTCCTCAGAATCTCACAGTATTCCTCTGGCATTAATATTGTTTCCTTCTTGCGGATTTCTTGCTTGATCCTTCCAAACACTCAGTCTGCAGGAAGAAAGCTGTGTCCCTGTATTGGGAAATTGTATTCAACAGTAAGATTTGGGTACTTCTGGTTGCACAATGCAAACAACATGGATAAAACGTTAATGTTCTTATTTTGGCCATAGCAAGAATCTGAGAACAAATGTAGGAGTTCAGTTTGACTTATGTCCATGTTAACCACTGAACCTAAGTAATCATGTAATGCAGAAGCAATTGTATTGCTGTCTTTGGCATTCTGATGTTCAAGCCATGTATATAAATGAATGTCATCTTTCCCCGGCGATTCCCCTCTCGGTGATGAACAATCCCAAACACATACATGTATAACTGGCGAGAATAATACGTTTGCCCTATTGGGGACTTCAGAAGAACAAGATTTTCCATAACATCAAAACAGACAGTGAAACTATCTCCCACTTCCTTCATCTTGTTGTAAAATTGACGGGCACGGCGACGATGCAACCCATACAGCAGAATATTTTCTCGCTTTTCATCAGGGGTTTGCTCTAGATCCTTTCATGCGGAATTTCATACATGTGGAACATACATCTGTGGCAGGGTGACCAAATGCAAGATTGAAGTCGTACACAAAAATGCTCCAATACAATGAGTACGTTATCCTGTCATGATTCTGCGTCTGGAACAATTTGTGCATCTTTGCAACACTGAAATCACTAGGAAGGTACTTCCTCCCTGGCGCACCTCGACGAGCATAGTGGCCAGCTCTGCAAGTGAAGGACTTTATATGATTTCGAATGCTCTCCTTCTTTCCCTCATTTTCTGCAGCTCTCCTGTAACCACCATGATTTTCCGGAGGAGATCTACCATGCTCAAGCCAGTACCTCGCGATGCTCTGGACTCGATATTCCTTGACACCTGAAAGAATAAATTAAATTCAATATAACAAAGCTAATGAACACTTTTATTACAGGTTCTAATCATTAGGTGTATTTTTTCTTTAAAAACATAATGCGTGTGAGTCCTGGAAAACAATGTAAAGACTATGAAATATCTTAAATAAAATAGATTACATGTCTTGCCGTATGAGGAAGAAAAAAATAATAACAATACCAGTTGACTATAACTAAAAATATATTACCCTGCCCCCACCATGATAATGACATTAGGAAAACAAATATGAAATATCTGAAATAAAATAGGTTAAATGGCTTGCCGTATGTGGAAGACAAAAATAATAACAATACCAGGGAAATAATACCTTTTTCAGTTGACTGTAACTAAAAATATATTACCCCACCCCCACCATGAAAATTACATTAGGCAACAATGATCTATGACTTCCTATAATAATGCTTATGGTCACCATACTTACACAAAATGCTGAGAAATGAAGCCTGGCATACTGAAATCTTCATTTTATCTTCCTTCACAAAGCTGGACTTGATCGACACACCTCTGTTTTGTGCCCTTTCTTCATTTTCTACTCTTGGCCTTCAGCGATGGACCTGGCTTATATCCATATGAGACACAAGGATTGCATCTTGCTTAACTTTATCTGTGGTCACATACAGCTGCCCTTTGATGTACTATAAATCATTTTCTGTCAAAGTTTGGGCAGTGCACACGGTATTGTTATGTGCACATTTGACACGCGGAATCAAACCTTCTCCACTGTAGTGAGCTGCTTTGGCTTTAGAACGCGTGGAATTTTGTGGCTGACGTCGTTTACGCTTTCCCGATGGTGATAACATCACGTTTTCATCAATTGCATCATATGTTTCCATGATTAACAGCCGTAGACCGAACGATTCTAGCAAAATCAGCGCGCAAAAATAGTGATTCTGGACAGCGCCATTTTGTGCATCATGTGATCTGATGCGCGCCAGTGATTGGCCCTCTACAACTTACGTGGTTCTGCAGACAAACTCAAATGGTGCTTACGAGGTTTTGCAACAAAACCGTGTTTTAGGTCCAATTTAACATAGGACTTACCAGGTTTTGAAACAAAATTGATTTGCTCATTGGCTATTAGGGACTAAGAAGTGCTGTCTCCATTGGTTATCTCACTTTTCATGAAAATGGCATTTACATGGTTTTGCGCCTGAACCCCTCATATATATACATAGCAGATGGTCTGTACCACCTCATATAGTTGATTAAATCAATTCTATCAATCAATAACCTTTTACTTTCATCTAGAATTGTATTTACCTTGACCACAAATTATATGATTTTGAGCTTTTTAAATTCATTAGTGTCTACTGACACATAATTGATTGTATGATTGTATGTTACATGAAAAAGTGATGGTTGAATAAAAACAAACAAATTCTCGCCATGAATATGACCTATGCTGCCGACATGGCGTAAAGAAACCACCAATCAATCATTCATATATATATAATAATAATGATGATAATATATTTATTTCCACATGATCAATGTACACACAAGTTAATATTTATATCAGCACTTTGTTCACATGAAAAAGGAGAAAGCAGAAATACAATACTTATCAGGTGCTTTCCCCATTTAAAAATAACACAGATACATTCCTTATACCATAGAAATAATAAATAGAAAAATAAAAGTTAAAAGCATATCAACATTACCCCCAATACTGTAAATTACATCTCAATATTTATGTATTAGACTACTAAGTGTTTTCCCTCTGGTAAAGCTTAAATATGTTCTTATATATAAATGACCTAACTGAACTCAAGCCTAACTTTACTGAGTGTTAAGCATCAATATTTTCACTGACATAATTACAGCGTTATGTGCCATATTCTCAGAAACAGATATTGCTAACAATTCTAAAACAGAAATTCAGAATGTCATTAAAACCAAAAGCTATAGCTGCTTGCTATATAACACACAAAACATGTATATTGGATCCACACACAAATCATCCGATTGTATTGTATGGACTTGGTAATGCATGTGGATCGTTTTTAAATTGTCCTTACAAAAATAACATTTATCAGACGTAGTCAATGACTTGTAAGTGAAACATGGCCACTGGTGAATGTAGTTATTTCCCGCCATTAGTGTCCAGTCAGGACAGGCGTTCTTGGCACTGGTAGGCGATAGTTCACGGAAGCAGACGACAATTAGCAGTCCCAACTGTTGAACATACGAAAGTGTGTTGCATGATTGGTGACAGTTACTTTCATTTCATCCAAAACACTTGCCTACACTTGAATCCACATATAATTCACTTCACTCGGCCATGTGGCAGGAAAGGAAGATATCAGAGGAGACTGGTTTAAAAGGTTTAATTAAGAAAAGTAATCGTCACCTACAAGTAAGGCAGTTAATGGCAATTGGGTGGCTAGGACCCGAATGTTCTGGTAATGGAAGCTGGAGGGTCTGGATGCTGAGGTTGAGAGAGTTCAGATGATGGAGCACGCAGGAGGGCATGTAGAGATGGAAGAATCAGCGCCCACCCCCCAGTTAGAGGGTGGGTGGCAAAGCGAAGTGAACAGTAGGGTGTGCTGTGTGAAAGTGAAGACTAGCAGTGCAGAGGTAAGCGAGGAAGACAGAAATAGACATGCCTCGTAAGCAAATTACCCATGTTGACCTCGGGCCAATATGCATAATGGCCCTATATATCGCTGTTTCATTCAGCTCCATGGACTGATGGAGTCTGTCCTAGTTAGTCATCTACTGCTCCAGCCTCCCCAACCCCAGCTCCGATGGTGGTGCTACCCCCTCTGCACACTGTATATAGTTACCAGTAATGTCCGCCAATGGCCACTCGTGGGTGGGCGTGCGCAGGGGCGGTCAGGCGAGCACTGTCAAATGCACTGGGCGTAGACTGCCACGGCTCTCGAATGCAGCGTCGCCCAACGGATAATACCTGAACCAACATGTTTCAGTGTCTTGCGTACCGCAAGAGTGGGGGCACTGTGTTCCACCCCTTACATACAGATATACATCGTATATCTAAGCTACATTTATATATATTTATATAGAGTTCAGAACCAAATGCGCCCACTGGAGGGGGAAACCGTTGGAAGCTGGAGAAAGCGCACCCCCCCCCCCGGCTTAAGTAGCTGGCCAGATGCGAGGCTGCTGTAGCTGCTGTACCCACATAACCAGTGTGCCGGCGAGAGGGTCGCGGGTTTGGATCTAGCAGACACAATACTACATGATGGGTTCCATATTAAATAATAACACAGCCGCCCACGCCGCCGCCCTGGCAATCGCCATCCGCTCAGCAGTCGGCCCGCGCACGGAAGCCGACGGCAAAAGCAAAGCAGGCCAACGGCCTGGTCCGAATGCAAGCGTTAATTGATGCCATCGAGAAGCTCTGGAGCGCCCTCGAACGACAGGCAGCCGACCAATTGTAAGTCTTTTTATGGAATTGTAAGTCTTTTTATGCTTACAAATAGATACATACAGGTATTGTACTTACATAAATATACATAGGGCAGGTTCAACAACTATACAGCGCACAGCTTGTACAGGATCCTGGTCACGGCACCAGTGTCATGGGGGGTGATGCCGATAGATGTCACTAGCTTAACTGGTGGGGTTTAATACATGTGAAGAGAGTGGCGGTGAAACCCAGAAGAAAAATACAATATAGTTGTCTTTTTTATATATATATATTACAAGGATAAGAGTTTGATGCCTGTTGCCATATGAATATCTGAATATAATCAAGCATTTTATTATTTTTCAAAGCATTCATTACGGAGATATAGTATGTGAAGTCATAGGCAGTTAGGGAAACGACCTGACTAGCGTCGTTCCACATTCTGCCGATAGATGTCACTAGCTTAAAGTTGCATAGTCCGATGGTTTTGAGTTTCAGAAATTTTCGGAGATAAATACATTAGGTTGATCGTTATAATGTACCTTACTTTAACTTGAAGTAACTTTTATTTTAAGTAGCTAACTTTTGATATATTTGAAGTGCAACCATGCAAAATTAATTTGGGCAAACTTGCCAAAACTCTGACACCATATCATTCTGCAGTAACATGATCTATTCAATTGCCTCACTATTCCCTTCTGTGTGGTGACAAATGCTTAATAAGTGCATCAGTATTTAAGCTAGATATGTAGAATCAAATTTAGATCATTATTTTGGTTTTGAAAATTTGATGATTTCATCAGACTATGCAGCTTTAACTGGTGGGGTCTATTGAATAAATTAATGAATTGGAACAAAAATCTACAATAATTGTTTTGGTTATTAACAGATATAAAAATGCAGTAGATGTCACTGAGTTGCTAACCTTCGCAAACTAAGTTCAATCATGTTTTTGGCTAGACATGCTGCCGATGCTACATGCCAAACCTCCTAAAGAAATACAATAAAATCAGCACTAGATATACAAGCTTTGTTTCTTTTGGTGTTTCTATTGAATTCCTTTTAGGTACTTACTTATGGTAACTGACATTTATAAAATATATATTGCAAAATTTGTTTACAAGCAAAAGAATGGCCTCCTCCCTGAAATATTTGATAATCTCTTCAAAGAAAACAATCAGGTCCATTCCCATAACACACGACAGGTAAATAACATACCTCACAAACACACTAGAAACAAATATGGCAAAATAACAACTGAAAACCAAGGAACCAATATCTGGAACTGAATACCAGTAGAGATTAGAAACCCTAAAACTTTGAAAAACTTCTGTATAAAACTAAAGATAAGCTATCTCAGTGCATACTAAATCGATTACCAGTAAAGAATATATATAATAGGATATAGTTGTTATTAACTAGTCAAGTGGCTATGGCAAAGAACATAACATACATGCAAAATAACTACTGATACTGCATGTAAGTACATGAATCCATGACACAATATACATATAAATTCCTATCATTAATTTGTTTTTTACTAACTGTGAAGAGACGCATCAGTATCTCATCATAATCATTAGTTAAAAATGTAGCTTAAGTTTAATCATCTGTCATTGTCATCACTTGTTCATTCACATCATGGAGACCAGCTAGATAAGCATCACTTTTCTGGGATCCTTTCTGTCTGTAAGGAATTTGTATGCATTTATTGTATCACCTCAGTTTTTTGTAAACATACCTTGCAGAGAGCTAAAATAAAAGAATTGATTGATTGACTGTAATTATTGGGTCGAAGATCAGCCGTTATTGTATTGTGCCGTCTGCGATGGTTATTTTGGGGACCGTCAGGTGAACTGCAACAAAATCTGAAGAAATGTGTGTGAAAATATAATACACAAAGTTTGGGTGGGTATTTTTATTTGATGAGGGGGGGTAAATTCAAAAGAGATCAAATTATAATAAAATGACAAAATTAGAGGATCCACAAAATCTGAACAGCTTAGTATTAAACGATTGCTATTAACTGTGTATCGAGAAAGGGGCTGTTGTAGGCTATTCGGGCTTGGCCAGTCTAAAAAGAAATCAATTTGGATGGTTTGTGGGGTTCCTTGTCTGAAGAACTTGTTAAGCAAATCAACACAGAAAAATAAACGTTTGAACTAGGTCTGGCTAAGCAAAATGTGGTATCATAGATTAATTTGATAAGAAAAGTCAGGAAATACCACCGGACCCTACTTTGATTTATATGCTAGCGCTTTACTTTAGTTTTTATTTCCTGAGAAAACTATTCAGTTGGGACCGATGTTTGTTTGTTTGTTGTTGTTTTACATCCTAACAACATCTAAGGTCATATCAATACGGGTACCGACTTGTGACAGTGCGCACTCATGGTGACTTTATAGTGCTGCCCTACTGGGAGACCAGGCCACCAGCACCATCGACCTGATATCCCACTCAGTCACATTATCCTGACACTGAGCTAACCAGTCCTTGCACTATCCTAATAATGCCGAGTGCCTGGCTAGGAAGCGACAAGTATCAATTTTTAAGTCATTGGTTTGACTCGACCAGGGTTCGAACCCACGATCCCATGGTCTCCCAACACGGAAGACGGACGCTCTAACTCATTCGGCCATCCCTTCTGGTTCCCGATGTTGTTCTACTTCTATTACTGTCATTCTCTATTGAGTTCATTTGATATAAGCAACTTTGTGACAGAGCTGGGAAAGGCAATGTTTGTTTGCTTGGGTTTTACATCCTAACAACATCCAATATCACATCAGGACTGCCACCGACTTGTGACAGTGTTCTGTCATTGCAATGTTCATAGAGCTACCCAACTGAAAGACTGTGGTGCCGATATGACCCGATATCCCATTCAGTCACATTGTCCTGATACTGAGCAAACCAGCCATTGCCTTATCTCAGTACAGTGGTCGCCCTCTTAAACAACCACCCTAAACAAGGACCACCCGCCATATGTAGGCAGGCTATGATATCTTGAATGTTGTGACCTACATCGTATTGCCCCCCCCCCCACCCCGTGCCCCTTCCATGTACGATCTATTATCTTTCATTATGTTCCTCTCCACCCTCCTTAGTCCCCTGGGGGCAGTAATTAACTATTATAGCTCAGGTAAACTGTGGGTCACTAGTGTGAAAGTACAACGTCTGAACACTTTTACTTCTGGATACTGAATGCTTTATTCCCCGTCCAGGGCCCGTATTCATGTGCTGGTGCCAGGGCCTTAACCGCGGCTACGGTAGCCCCACACGGCTAATGGTGGAAAATCTGTATTGATGTCCCGGTGCCAGTGCTAGCCGCCGACCGTAGCCTAGGCTAAGCTACCATGGTTTCAAATCTAGTTTAACTGCAAGCCCCATCGGTTAGTGTGGCGGCCGCCGATATATTACAGCCAAATCTATTCAATGGGATCATATTTAACAGAATTACATACGCAATAAGTGAAATTTTATCAATTTAACCCTAAATTCGAACCGATATTAACACCGCCGCCGCATTGGCGGCGTTATGCATATTGTCGAATCGCCGAATGTACAGTAAACAAATCGCCGCAGCGACGTCGATATCCATACCGTCCAACGTCAACTAAACATGGCCGCTGCCATCACCGGCGTATCGGCGGCAATATATTAGGCCCAAATCTATTAAATGCTGTCATATTTAACAGAATTACGTACGCCATAAGTGAAATTTAATCAAATTAACCCTAAATTCAAACCAATATTAACGCCGCCACCGCATTGGCGGCATTATTCATATCATCGAATGGAGGGAATTCCCAAATCTATAAATAACGGCGGCTTGGACATTGGTGAATAAGACTTGACCTATTTCTCCCACCCATCGCTAGCCTCGGATAGCTACCCCAGAGCTAGCATGTAGCACCGGTTATGCCTGGCACCAGTGCATGAATACGGGCCCTGGGGTCTAGACCTCCGGCACATTTAGTCATGTGACGTCATCTCATTTGCATATATCACAGACGTGTCTAGACATCTAGACGTCTATACGTCTATTACGCATATATCACATCCCCCCATATTTCTGAGACATGAAATGTTTCAAAATCCCCATAAAACATACCAGGTTTACTCATTCATCATACAGTAATACAATAAAATATACAAGCACTTAACTTAAGTGAGTAGGCATAAGTAAGTAAGTAATTAACTTAACCCACAGGTTTATCGAGTGTCCGAGCGCACTATTGCACTGAAGTCCTTTGAACTGTCCAGCTGCTTAGCCTCCACAAAACAATTACCATCACTAATAACTAGTCCATAGCAATATTATGATGGAATTAAATAACAATATCAGTGGCCTGCCATCCGATGCTTGCATCTCGGTGCTCCGTGCTCACTGCTCGCTGCCTCACCTGTTGCTTAGCTGGCCTGACGTTCTGCACGTCTTCATCCTGGCTGCTTTCATTACAGCCGTTCGTCTCTGTCGACGGTCTGTGCATCTGTGCTTCTTGGCATCTGTGCAGTCATGTCCGTGCCTCTAGGCATCCGTGCACCATCTTTCCAGGCATCTGTGCATTTGTGGGCCATCACTTTGGGCCCTGTCCTCCAATAGATCCGAACTGAATTCACTCATTTCACATATACTCACACACTTCTCCAGAGTTAACTCAGCAGTTTGCAGCAGTTTGTTACGCAAATTAATGTTTGTAACGTCAGTCATGAACCGATTGCGCAACAGCGACTCCTCCACTGACCCGTATTCGCAATCCTTTACTTTGTCTCTTAGCGCCATGATGTATGTGGCCATAGTTTCTGTAGCTTGATTATGCGAATTAAACTTGTACCTTGTTATTATCAAACTGCACTTCCCTACACAATATGTCTGGAATGCTTCTGTGAGTGGTCCAATCCTGTCTCGATCAGCGAGCGCGATGGACATATTGGCAAAAACTTGTTGCGCTTCTTCGCCAGCGACGTGAAGAAAGATGCAGCATTGCACTCGTTCTGTCTCCAATATGACACCTGCAGCAGTGGCATATATGTCATATGCTCTGATCCATGTTTTCCAGTTCGATCTTGCATTGTTGCTGAGGACAAGCTGACCAGGCGGCCGCAAACCCGGCAGTGTATTAGTGGACGGCATTCTTCCTCATCTGACACCATGTGAAAGTACGTCTGAACACTTTGACTTCTGGATACTGAATGCTTTATTCCCCGTCCAGGGGTCTAGACCTCCGGCACACTTAGTCATGTGACGTCATCTCATTTGCATATATTACAGACGTGTCTAGACATCTCGATGTCTATTACGCATATATCACAACTAGCGCCCCGGGATCACATCACCCGTTTCAAGCCCCCGAGATTACTGTCATGAAAAAGGCCATTTTTAACTCTTCTCAACAACGCCGTGTGTCTGCCCCTTCTCTCTCTGCTCATAATTTAAAGAAAATTATCACCTACCTTCTCGGCCTTAGGTTTTCTAACTTTGATGAGACAAAGTAACCTCCTTCCTACGTACACAGCCACAGATCCGAGCATTATTCTACAAACTGGTGACCATGACCATTATTGACACATGGTGTTGATTTGACTAGTAGAAACTTGCTGGGCTGATGCTTCTTTGGTGCGCTCTGTAGGTAGTGTTTTTTCTTCTATCTTTTTACTCTGTGGGGGTTTGTATTTCTTCGGAATTTGGGTTGTCAATGATTTTTTCCGACAATACCACTATTCTTTAAGGTCCGCTAGACTTTATTGATGGTATGTCTGTAAGGTGCTGTCATTGAAGCCTCGCGTCGCCACTGAAATATTTTTTCATACGGAACTACTTTCAGCTTTTCTTTAACCTTAACACAGAGGGGGAAACACATCTTTTTTTTAACTATTTCTTCTACTTTGCAGACATTTCTATATTTGGATTCAATTCTGCTAAATCTTTTCTACCACTGCATACAACAGCAGCTTGAAGATGCCGCTCACACGCGCAAGGGAGGAATTGTTGCGTGATGAGATCCAACAATGGTTCCAAGGTCAGTGTACACTGGGGAATTATTCGGCTGAAACGGGAGTGGTTGAAGCATGGTCTAAGTTTATGGCACTTAGGTTAGATATTCTTAAAGAAGAGCAGTAATATTTGAATTATTTAGTATTTATTCAGTCTTGTTGCAGTTTTGTTAGAAAATACCATGCTTTGAAAATGGCTATTTGGCCAAATCATAAAGATTTTTTCGTTATGAATTGCACTTATTGATATTGTCTCATTACAAATCTGCTTCACTAAGTGATTTAATAATTGGCATTTTTAATTCATGTATACCACGGAAATTGATTAGCAGAACTCCCCTCACATGTTTTATTATATTTGGTCAAAGTTTCACTTTTAATTTAAAAGTAAAACATGTTATATATTTAATGTTAAAGAATGATTATCTCAAAAACAATAATATATATAGCCTAACTGTTTTTGGATTTGGGCTTGTAATTAAAAAATGATTATCTCAAAAACAATAATATATATATAGCCTAACTGTTTTTGGATTTGGACTTGTAATTGTAATGTCTACAGGAAAGAATAAATATATTGAATCATGTCTATTTTTAAATTTCGCTGCCGGTACCTACTATAATTATCAAAATTGATTAAAAAATGGTAAGTATGTTTACTCTAAAAATCCACATTTGTGCCGAAAAGACAGTTGCTCAATATGAAGCCAGTGTTAAAGTTGCATAGTCCGATGGTTTTGAATTTCTGAATTTTTCTGAGATAAATATATTAGATCGAGCACTAGTATTTATTTTACATTAGTTCAAAGTTATTTTTATTTTAAATGGCAAACTTTTGAGATAATTTGAGTAGAAGCATGCAAAATTAGTTTTGGCAAGCATGCCAAAACTCTGACACCATAGACTTCTGCAGTAACAGATTCTGTTAAATTGACTCATTATTGCCTTCTACGCAGAAACAAATGCTTAATAAGTGCATCAGTATCTAAGTTAGATATGTAAAATCAAATCTAGATAATTGGTTTGGTTTTGAAAATTTGATATTTCATTGGACAATGCAACTTTAACAGAGCCTCAATTGCTTCTCCTCAGCGTTCAATCATGAGGCTCACCTGGGAGGACAAAGTGACAAATAAGGAAATACTCGAATGGACGGGGCTGCCCTCTATGGATGATCTTTTGATCAAAAAGAATCTCTGGTGGACTGGACACTTCATGAGGATGTCACCAGACAGGCTACCAAAGCAGATCCTCTATTCTCAACTGTCTTCTGGTTACAGAAAGAGAGGGCACCCTCGTCTCCGGTTCAAGGATACCATCAAGAAAAACCTGAAGCTGAGACATTAAGACCGACTCATGGACATCACTCTAACAGCAGAGAGCTAAATGGAGAACGGAAGTCAAGTAATGAAAGCAGTCTTTGTCACATCGCGACCAACAGCATGATGATGATGATAT
Organism: Branchipolynoe longqiensis; assembly: GCA_030323885.1. NCBI lineage: Eukaryota > Metazoa > Annelida > Polychaeta > Phyllodocida > Polynoidae > Branchipolynoe > Branchipolynoe longqiensis. Next base: position 4,566,423 of record CM059197.1, on the reverse strand, counting down.
GATGTGACCCACAAGTCCAGTCTGGATTACGCTCTGCGCATGCGTCGCGGAAATCGTGTATTGTTCTATGTTCTATTAATTTAGAATAAAACTGAAATTTTGCCCTACGCGTATTGCAAACTCAATGGCCGCGGGCATTTGTGTTGCTGTCGACGCCGTGTTCAGCGCATGCGCAGTCGACATTACGAACTAGTCTATTGTAATATATCTGCGTATGCTCGGCCTACATGCAACAGGTTTACATGCCAGTCAAAGTGAGACGTTTGGACATAGTTGAAGGTGCTGCCACCTCGGCAATGAATTTCCATAGTGCTTTCCATTATGCAGGCTGCACACACTAGGCGGCGCCACATTCAGGACCTTAAAGTGGACATATCGTCCATGTGTAGCTTTCATTGCATGTATCTTGGGAGACCAGACCACTGCACCATGACCTGATATCCCACTCAGTCACATTATCCTGATACTGAGCTGACCCATCCTAGTAATGCCGAGCGCCAGGTTAGGTCGGGACAAATGTCATTTTTGTTTTGTTTTACATTAGATAAAATACCACTTTGTGTATGTGAATTCCCACCTCCCCCCACCTTTCAGGCCATATTCGATGATGACGCTCCGGACCATCCGAGTCGTTAGGATTTCAAATAGAACACCGCGAGTTGAATCTAAAAATACATGGGCCGTGCGCAAAACGATCCTACCCCAGTACCCCATGTCTTGGCTGGGAGTGCTAGGAGCATTTGTGCTGGTACCTGTGGCCATATTCGATTATGACGGCCCGGTGTTGCAGTTTCCACAGCACACCAGTTTGCGAGGGACAGATACATTCAATGCATTGTCAATGGCCGTGAGCAAATCTTCATACAGAAAAAGTCAAATATCTCTCAAATTACACCACCTAGAAACAAACCGCTTGGCACACATACAGAAAACATATTCAAGAAACAGATTATATTAAATTTATAAGGTTTGGGTTCTTGATTTCTATTAATTTTGAATAAAACTAATGTTTTGCACTGCGCGTACCGTCAAACTCAAGGCATTGTCAATGGTCTTGAGCAATCTTCATACAGAAAAAGTGAAATATCTCTAAAACTACACCACGTAGAAACAAATCGCTTGGTACACATATAGAAAACATCTTTCCCAAAAACATTATATTAAATTTATAAGGTTAGTGACGATGCTGTTCGATTTTTACGCATGCACAGAAGCGATGTGTCCCTCGCAAACTGGTGAACCGTGGAAACTGCAACACCGGTTTAACAGACATGTTTGGACCGTCCTACATGTTTGCACAGTCCCATTTCTTCATATATCATATGGAGACTGCTTCCTAACAGGTCGTTGCTTTTGATAGTGGTTGGAGCACATGTTTGGACCGTCCTACTCTTCCCATCTCTTCGACAGCTGCTGCTCTCCGCGATAGCATACGCTTTGCATATGCTACACATAGGTTGTACATACGCTTCTCATACGCCGTCATACGCTAGGGGTACGTTATGCATATGCTACAAAAGACACGTCAGTGCACAAAGGTCACCATACGTCATCCTGCAACGGTTTTCGCTTTTTTTGCGGTACGTTTTCTATACGCCGCCGCCATACGCCATAATGTGACAGGGCCATAAGCTGAAGCTGCGACCCTGTGTACTGAGTCACAGCTTCAGTCCTTCCTAAGAGACCAGCAGAACTCCAGCAAATACTCGATTCTTGGGAAATATTTCAAGGAGTTAGATAGTGTGAACCTGACAGTGAGTTTTCAGATATTTTGCAAGTTACTGGTCAGCCTTTCTAATTGGCAGCCTGTGTTGGGACAAATTTCTTTTGCAAGAATGTGTAATTTGACCATATTCTATATTGGCAAATCCCACGAAACTTCCGTCTCCATAGCTAATGAGTGGATGGATGAATGAGTGAGTTGGTGAGTGAATGGATAAGTTGTGTTGTATTGGGGCTTCATGACTTAAAGTTTCATAGTCCGATGGTTTTGAATTTCTGTATTTTTTCTGAGATAAATATATTAGATCGATCACTAGTATCTACTCTAGTTTACTTTTATTTTAAATGGTAAACTTTGGAGATATTTTGAGTGCAAACACGGAAAATTAGTTTTGGCAAGCTTGCCAAAACTCTGACACCATAGACTTCTGCAGTAACAGGTTCTGTTAAATTGACTCAGTATTGCCTTCTACGCAAAAAAAAATTGCTTAATAAGTGCATCAGTATATAAGTTAGATATGTCAAATCAAATCTAGATAATTGGTTTGGTTTTGAAAATGTTATATTTCATCGGACTCTGCAGCTTTAACATCTAGGGTCATGTAGGGATGGGTATTGAGTTACTACAATTCGTAATCATGGCGACCATATAGTGCTTACCCACTTAGACACCAGGCTGCTGGCACCATGACCCAATATCCCACTCAGTCAGCTGATCCTAATATTGAACAAACCAGTCCTTGACCTGTCATATTAATGCATAACGCCACACCAGATAGTGACAAGTATTAGTCTGATTCAGACATGGTTCGAACCCACGAACTCCCGCACTGGAAACCAGCCAGTGCTCTTAGCTATTTTACCATCTCATCCGGTGAGTGGGTGGGTGGCTATTTATGATGGATTTATAGTGCCTCCCCACCGAGATACAGTGATACAAGTAGCACGATAGCAAGATACCCCACTCATTTACATTATCCTGAAACTGAGCCAACAAGCCCTTGCCTTATCCTTATAAAGCTGAATGGCAAACAGGGTAGTGACCGGTATCAATTTAGTATTTCCATGTTTTTACTTGACCGCGAAGAAAACCCATAGCCTCTCTCATGGGAATTAGCCGCTCTATGCACTCAGCAATCCTGTTCGATAGAGTTGCTTATCAAGAAAAATAAAACAATTGATTCAATAATCAACCAAATAATGGGGATACAACTTTAAAGATGCATAGTCCGATGAAATCATAAAATTTTCAAAAACCAAAACAATGATCTAAATTTGATTCTACATATCTAGCTTAGATACTGATGTACTTATTAAGCATTTATCGCCAGACAGAAGGGAATAGTGAGACAATTGAATAGATCATGTTACTGCAGAATGCTATGGTGTCAGAGTTTTGGCAAGCTTGCCAAAATTAATTTTGCATGGTTGCACTTCAAATATCTCAAAAGTTGGCCACTTAAAATAAAAGTTACTTCAAGCTAAAGTAAGGTACGTTATAACGATCAACCTAATGTATTTATCTCAGGAAATCTCTGAAACTCAAAACCATCCGACTATGCAACTTTAAATAAAGGCTTAGTATTTTCCGCATTTCCTCAACAAATATAGTTCTAGGCCATGATGCATCATGCGGTAGAACAAATCAAATGGGTAAAAGTGATTTACTTCTATGACAGCAACGCAGGTTATATTCATGAGAACATGAATCCATTTAATTACCCGATTACTATAAATCGATAAATTTTTCACATTTTAAAAGATAAGAACAACAATTTAACATTTTGGTGTAAAGGACATAAGTAATTTGTTCTAAAGACACATGAACATGTTTGAGTATCCAAAGATATGTTGTGTCAATAAATTTGTTTTAAAGCACAATTCCCTGGGGGTCTGAAAAACAGAATTGAAAGGTAGAAGTACACCCGCAAAAACTGCAACACTAGTACCAGTCTTGGAAATTATATAATTAATCAAGGCTTAACAAGAATAAAAAGCTCATAATGGTTTTCTCCATAATAGAATCTCTGTTACGACATTAAATACTCAGAAAAATATGGCTCGGTACCAAAGGACACTGGCAACATAACATTATATTGGAAACTTCCCAACATAATATTCAAACCAAATTTCAGATACCCTGCTCTCTATAATTGATATGCTCTACTCAATTCAATATCCTGAATTGCGCTTGAGGAATTTTATCGTTAACATTCACCATGAGCAAAGATTGTACACCAACACACAACAGCAAGAATCGATCCTTTTTTAAATGGTTCGCACAGATTTCTAGCGACCAAAGTTACGGACTTTGTAAGTGCCTTTTTCAAGCTAGAAATTCAATTTTAAGGCTCAAAAGATAGTTACCTTTTTGATCATGCTTAATACTACTAGTGCTTGAAGAGTTAATCAGCACTAAAAAAAAAAACTGAAAATTTAAAATAAACTCTTGTCAATAGAAGTTGCACACACAAAAACCAAATAATAATAATAAACTGTTAAAACTTAAATCGTTTTTCAAATTCACAATAGTACACATGCTATTCCAACTTTAACATAGTCATCGATAAATGTGTGTATCCTGTATTTTCGTTTCAAACTATTCATTTATGGTTTTTACTATCAAATTCAAAGATTTGTTGCGGATTTTGGTAAATTGTTCAGGCTTATTCGGGGTATTTTCTTATTTAAGACATTTTTAGGGGACCTCAAATAACAGGCATTTTCAAAATTGTGCGAACACTGTGCAAAATCAACCACTGGACCAATATTCATATTGTGATTGTCCATGTACTAAAAAACTTGGAAATCAAGCTTTCAGAAAGGTATTGTTTGTGACATGACGTAACAAATAGGAGTATGATGCCTGTTGTGTTGGAGATCTCAGACGGAGATGATAAAGCCCTCCACCCTCATTTCAGAGAGTGAGGGTTTCTATGAATATGATGCTTGCAATGGCGGATTAACTATGAGGCTGAGTGAGGGGTCCAAGAGCACACACAAAATGGTTTAATTGAATTTACTAAAGCTCAGCTTCGGGGCCGGATGGCTCAGCCTAGGGGGCCATGAGGCTCAACCTAGGGGGCCATGAGGCTCAGCCTAGGGAGCAGGTGGCTCAGCCTAGGGAGACGGGTGGTAGTTAATCTGCTACTGAATGTTTGATGGGTTTGAGGGTCAATTACTAGTAGGTTCCGCACACATTTTCAACAACCTAATTAAAAGTACTTTATGGCCATTCTACTTTCAAGTAAAAAATTCAATTTTGTACGGCCCCCAACAAATTTCATTTTTGATACACTTAACATTGATCGTAGACTATAGTTAATAATCCACACACGTGGTCATTCAACATATAAGCTATTTTCAACAGAATTTGGAACAGAAGAACAATCAGGTTTTTGGGTGTATTTTTCTTCTTCCAAATTCACAATAGATCACAGTATACATGCTATTCTGATTTTGATAGCATTCAACATCGTTTTATTTATACCCACACTTTGTGTTCCGACTTCCCTAACTATTTTATTTGGAGATGAAATTCAAGTTTCCAAAATACAACCGTTATTCAGTCAATTTTCCTCAAGTTTCAACTTCTCCCTTTGCATTCAATCTGAGAATATTTGATTTGGAGACGAAATTCAAGGTTCCAAAATACAAGGGTATTCAGTCAATTTTGCATGTCTTTATTTTCAGGGCATTTTCAAATGTAAGGCCTTTTCAAGGAAATCCTCAAATTTCAAGATTGTGCAAACCCTGATTAGGATTAGTAAGAATGTTACACACAAATAGTAGGGCATGACTGTGGTCTGGCCTCTGTATTCTATTGAGGCTGAGAGTATGGGTATCCTTAGATAAAAGATTCACCCGGTACTTGTAGTACACGGGTGAAGGACAACGTAGTGTAAATACGGGCGAAAATAGGTTTAGTATGGAACATGAACTAGAAACTGTGGATCCAGTATCAAATGGCTATCCATATAGGCACAGAGTTGGTGAAATGGGCGAGAATGCAAAAAGACAAGATGGCGGCCTCAGAACGCCATCGATTTCACTTTTAAATCTTATTAAACTAGATATTATATTATATTTTTCAACTCAAAGGTAGCGGGCTATCAATAAGACATATGTAAAGAATAATTGTTGCTTCTTAGATTGTGAAATTAGGCTCTCAATTCATTAACCCACTTTTTCGACCGTTTTTATATAGGGTTGGTATTCACCCGTGTACTGCGACTGCGAGTATCGGTTGAATCCTTTATCTAGGGTATCCTGAGTTCCGCGGGTCCCTGAGTTCATCACCCTATCCCCACCTACCTGTCTATGTGGCTCCTGGCCTGAGAGGTCAGTGCAGACTATTAGTATCACACTATTTTCTCTGCAATCTAGATTAAAGCAAATGTAGGACAAGAATTCTGCCAAGTTTGGACATAAGGAGGCATGTAGTTTTAGGTGTTTGCTAGGATCTTAAGTCCTGGCAACATCTAAGGTCATATCAGGATGGGTACCGACTTGTGACAGTGCACACTCATTGAATGATAATGCCCCACTGGGAGATCAAGTCACCCGCACCATGACCCGATTTTCCACATTATCCCAGTGATAACCAGTATTTGCCCTATCCTAGTAATGCCGAGCATCAGGCTAGGTAATGACAAGTATCAGTTTTATAAGTCATTGGTTTGACTCAACCGAGATTCGAACTCCAGGAAGCTTGTATTCTACCGATTAGGCCACCGCCCCAAGTCCGGTTTCAGGTGTAAAGTACAGGGATGAAAGTGATCTCCGGGAAAAAAAGCGGAAATGCGGAAATTCTCCCATATGTTTAGCGCTGTCAGGGAATCGCGGAAAAATACCGGAAGTCAGGTGTCAACTAGCCTTGTTGTGATTGTATTATCGCCCATATCTAACAGCTTCTTGCTTAGGTTTTATGTTCTAACTACATCTAAGGTAATATAAGAACGGGATTCGAACCACCAAACTGATGTTATATGCATCCCTTCTTTTGGAATTTTGTTTTAACGTTAATCGCTGAATATAAGAAATCCCGGAAATCCGCGAAACCGCGGAGGTCTTTCATATCTGAAAGTAGGTCTAAAGCATAGCGGCAATAGTGAAGGATAGAGCCGGGGGTGGCAGCAACCCCAATTTCCTCTATGTAATACCCCAGTCACACTACTGCTTGCAACCGCAAAATGGTCCTCAGTAGTCGCCAACTCTTTATGACCATTTTGGTCACAATGAGGTTGCAGCTACTGCACTTAAAACCTCCTTGTGAACAAAGTGGCCGTGCAGAGGTCAGCAACCATTGCTTTGGTCGCAAGGAGGTAGATTCTTTGGTCCAAAGTAGTTGCAAGCCGTAGTGTGACTGGGGCTTTAGCTGAAGCTGCCACCCAGCGTTAGGTCCCAGCTTCAAGTTCAATCCTTCCCCCTAGCGGAAACCACAAACACCAGATTTAGTAATAATCTTTAAAACAATAGGTGACAATGCTTTTTGCAACCATTAAACTAGAAATTAAAGCGTACGGGGGCCATCTTGAGACATTAATTCCCATTATATACAACTTAAATAATAATATAATTTGCTGGAAATACTGCCACTTCCTTGTCGAGAATAGATATCTGAGATAATTACACAAAATGGCAGAACTATGCATTTATCTCTCACTTACAGAAAGGAAGACATTGCAACATTTTAGCCATACTTTATTTTGTGTAATTTAGCAAAATACCGATTTCATTTTCCATAGTCACTCTTCACACGCAATCTGTCATTCAACACTGTGTATGAATGACGCAATAATAGAAACAATAGCTACAATAATAATAATGATATTTCATCATGTCATCTTCCAACATAATGGCTGCTTCGTATCTTGTGCTGAATGACTGTGATAAAAGCATGAAATGACACCTAAATCCACCCACCCACCAGACCCACTCTCCCTCCGACCCAACACTTTCTCACGTTGTAGTAGTTAGTAGTAGTAGTAGTAGAAGTAATAATCATCACAGCATGTAAAATAGCTATAGATCCACTTCTATATCACTGTCCTCACCGTCCGTCTCCTCCCCAGATTCCTCCCCAGATTCCTCCTCTTGCACCACCACCTCCTCCTTCTCCCTGCTAATAGTGAACTTGGACAGTTCATCCCCAGAACCGTGAACCTTCCGCGGGTTGCGACAACCTCGGCAACGACATTCCAAAAGGCAGCCCTTGAAGGCGGAGTAGCATGGACACCGCTGGCCACAACAGGTCAGCTTGCCCGGGGTCGGCGTCGCCATACCACAGCGGCAACCCTTGGGCTTGGCTTTTTGCCGCGGTGGCTTACTTCTCGATTTCTGCTTGTGTCCAAGCGTGCTGCCGACTGTCCCTGCTGAGCGGTGCTGCTGGTGGTGGTTGTGGTGGGGGCTGGGTTCTGCATCACGGTGCTGGTGGTGGTGCTGGTGGTGGTGCTGGCGGTGCTGGTGGTGGTGGTCTGAACCCAATGAGTAGCTTGTCCGCCGAATCTTGAGTTTTGGCGCGTGATCATTGGACATGGACACCGAGTAGATGCCCATGTATGTGTCCTTATTGTTGTAGTCGTGCTCACTTGTGGAAGCGGCTGTACGATCACCGAATGAGTAAGATTCGTACAACGGGGAATTTGGTCCGGAAGACACCGCTTCGCTGGATGAACAACTTAATGGTTGTACATCACCACCACCACCTTCATCACCACCACTACTACTACTACAACCACTACCACTACCACTACCATCACCACCACCACTAATATTAATGTCTGCGCTAACGCTAACAACCCCACTAATACTAACACCACCACTAATATCAACAGCAGAAACAGTATTAGCGAGATTCTGGGAATGTTCCAAGTGTCCAATGTGCTCAACATGCGGCGATATCACTAAAACTTCTGAGCCCTGAGTCTCTTTGTCATCCTCTTCTTCCAGTTCCTCTGGTTGTTCGGCTTGAGGAAACACTACACCGTTTTGTTCTGCTATCACCAATGGTCCAAATCCCGAAGGATTATATTCTTCTTCGTCATCATCTTCCTCCTCTTCCTCTTCTTGATTCTCCTCTTCGTCTTCTTCTTCCTCCTCCTCATGGTCCACTCCTGCAACATCAGAGTCCACACTGCTCTGCTGTTGGCACCTAGCATCATTGTTCAACACTACCACTCCTGCACTTGATGACGTCACAATGTTATCAGCAATGTTCACAGGTGGCTCTGGGCTGGAAGTGCTTGTTACCTTGGCGGGTTCTTCGGTCTCCGGCACTGGCGACAAGAGCGCTTGATTTGGCTGAGTATTGTCAGGGACCGACTGTGTTGTGTGCGAAGTGCTATCGGTGCTAGTCGCATCATCACAGTCTTCTTTTTTTATACTGGCAGCGGTGGCACTATATCCCAAATCATGCAGCTGTTGATTACTCGTGCCACCAGCAGAATCGGATATTACGCCAACAAGCTCCTGCTTGACAGGTAATAAACTGGTGCCATTGGATGTGGCTGAGATCTTTGACGGCAATAGGCAAGGGATGGCAGACGGGCCAGATGGGTTGAAGGAATAGTCATCAGTGACTGTCCGACCCTCGGTGATAATACTCAGAAGAGAATTACTATCCGACGTACTACTGTTGTTGTTCCTGAGATGTTGTGCGATGATGGATGATGCGAGATAATCACAGAGCTTTTTGAAACACTGGACGATAAGTCTGAGCTGGTTGTTTTCTACATACTCCTGCCAGTTCTTACACCAACTACATGAAGAGCGCAGGCGCATTTTCCCCCCACGACACTCACGACACACATGGTGTTGGCATTTGCTGTTGATTGGCCCCATTGGACACTGTATGATGTTGCTGCACACACAGCATGATAGCGCTTGACGGAGATAGGGTAAGTACCGGTAGAGATCTTCCCACGAGCTGGAGTCATTCGCTTGTGCTTGCATCACATATCGGCATGTCTGTGGGAATATAAAAAGTAAAATAGGTTAGCATTGTGTTAGAAGAATTTATTTATATTTTCCGTGTCTTCATTAGTGTTCATTTTAAAGTTGTGTAGTCCGACGGTTTTGAGTTATATATATGGGTCACTCTCCTGAAAACTGGTCAGCATGGGATGCGATTTTAAAACATCAATAAAAAAACATCCTACTTATTTTTTCCCTTATACTTTTCATATTCATATTCAGATTTGATGTAAGAAATAAGGGAAATAATATAAACCGCATGCAACTTTGGTCGTTTTAGTTATGAAGTGTTCTTGGACCAAAAACCCCCATTTTACAGTCATGTTCATTAACATGTATGCATGCTTAAAATTGTTTAAATAATTATTTGATGTCTTCAGAAATAACATTACAAATTTCCATCACAGATGTAACCAGTGGTGTCTGGATGTCACACAAATATTGTGCACTAATTATTTAGTGAATAAAGCATAGCTGGGAATTACTTCTCTTTTTTTTTTATCAATATAAGCACTACATATTTCTGTATATTATGCCCGATTAATATGATTCTCAGTATGAAATTATGTAATTCTGCTTAGATTTTTATTAAGCAGGCTCTGTGGTGTCCTAAACATGTGTTACGTCTGAGCAACACATGTTATACTGCCATATGACATAGGTTAATTATGGAATACACCTTTATTTTTTATCTCATCAATTTATATTTTACATAGATGTAAAGGGTAGATTTCCAGCTTTCATTTGCAAACACAAAATGTTAAAAATTCTAATATTAGATTTTAACTCTCTGGGTGACACTTCTGGCCAGTTTTCAAGAGAGTGACCCATATATGGGTTCTTCTTTGCTGCTGGTCCTAAAAAGGGGGAATCGGGGGTAAAAACTTAAATATGTCACAGCTTATCCTAGTTAGGCTTGTTGTGTTCCGCATATATCCTACTTTAAGGCACAATTAAAAGAAAAGCAGTTTGGACCCCAACTGCAAGTCAGGGTGGCTTTGACCACGACTAAGTCGAGAACGTCATGCGTGTTTCGGTGTGACACAAAAAGCCTCCTAGTGTCAGATTTAGAACAAGACCCTTATTATTTCCTAGTACGGTTTTGAACTGTACTCACTAGGAGTAACTAAGTGCAATTTTATGAGGGTCCGTCCAATTGAGAGTAGAACAGAGGACGTATAAAATTGTGACACTGAAACATGTGTGACATGGAAAGGAACAGTTTTTTCTTCAAGATCAAACAAACACTACAGAGTATGAAAAGGTATTCATGCTTATTAGTTTTTGATGCTGTGGACATATTTAAGTAATTTTGGAATAGTTCCCTAACTTCTGATGTTATTGGAGTTGTAATGCATGTTTCATGTGACATGTGACATGTAACGCATGTTTCATGTGACACTCAATAATAACTTGGCTCAGAAATTGCTAAAAGTATGCACACAAAATATTTTGTTAAGGGTATTATTTGTACACATTACATCTATGCAAGTATGTCTTTTGAGTGTTACAAGTTTTGCTTATGTAAAATTGAATTGATTATCTGTTCTCATGAAAAACAAAAAGAAATTTTCACTTCAAACAATATTTATTCTCCCAGAAAAAATAGCTGCATGCCACGGCGGTCAGTAGATGGTTGGCTTAGTGATGTCATCAATTGGGGGGAATGAGAAGCCATTCAGACTTCCCTGCAGGAACTTTATCTGTGCTTCCCCAGATGAAGCCTTGAAGTCCAGAACCTAGAATAGAGCCAACAAGTGAAATCACAATATAAGTTGCAATCCAGAACACATCACATTCAGAGACAGGAATCAACAGTCAAAGAAATGGTTGCTAGGACGTAAAACAACAACAAAACAAAAACAAAGAAATAGAAGGACAAAACAAAATGTAATTCATAGTATGCTGCCTCAGACTCTTCAATGCTATTATACTACTGGTCAGTTATTTTTATATTTAATATGTATATTTTTTTCTAAACAAGTTACCATTCTATTGTAGCACTTTGTCTGACTGCAGCCCTCGACGTTCAGCTTTGCCCTCACCCAGCTGCCGTATGGGAAACTGAAAAAAAAACATTAGTTGGTTGTTTAATCACACCTAAATTAGAAAGATACCTGTATACACACAAATTGTGATACATGCATGCATGTAGGTGTGGGTGTGCGATAAAACAATGTGCTATAAATGTATTGCAAGCACTCAATCAGTCATAATATCTTTTCAAGTCAATTCTTACAAAAATTCTATTTCAAATTTATTAGTATTACCTGTCTGAGCTGTTGCATTCTCCAGACTGTATTCCCTCAGTTGGTGCATCAGAAACACAGGAGACCAAGACGATCTCTGGAGAGCCAGGAGGTGCATCATTTGCCACCAACAATGGTAACTGTAATATCAAGGCATGGTGTTATCATTCAAAAGGAAAACTTTGTCAGTTGTGTAACACAAAAACAATTTTTATGTGAAAATTTAATAAGACATTTATCCACAGAAATTAAGGGAGAGAATAATATATAAGGAATTAAAGGCGCATGCACATGTAATATGCTGATCATACCTACCTCATGATCTGAATTAGGCATGATAGAGGCTCTTTATCTGCATTGACAGCACGACGGCCACATCGCTTGGCAAGCTGATTTTTCAGCAAGTTGTGAGGTGACCACTTGCCACAGATGTCAAGATGTTGGCATGCTTCTTGTCTATCTAGTGTTGAAGCTGGGTCCTGGCAGAGCTTGCACAAGCAGCTGAGTGTCCTTGCTGAGACCTGGTATGGCAGTAATCTTCGGATAGAGTGCAAAGTGTGAGTGCCAGACACTGGCTTTATTTCACTGCTGGTCCTGCCCGGTCTGTCACGCTGTACTGCTCCCATTGGCACAAACAGCACAGTATGCCTGTTGTGTGAGTGTGTTGCCTTGTCTGAGGGCAGAGTCAGCTTTTTGGCACAGTAGCTGTGCAGCTCTGCTGCGTTAGAGATGATTGCAGTTCCAGCCTTGATGGCCAAGGCGACAGAGTGCTTCACAACACCGATTTCTCCATCACACACACTCTTGTATGCCTTGAGCAAAAAAAGTGGTGCTCGCTGAGGATGTCTTCTGCTGAGAAAGAAACATCAACAAAACTTGTTGTCCCCTTGTACTGGGCTGCACAGCCATCTGAAAAGTGCACCATTCTTTGGAACATGAGGCCCCTGTTCTTCAAGAGCTGCAGCACCAAACATGTGAAGTGGTGTACAGCATTGGAATCATGTTTCAGATCATCAGAGTTGAATACAAAACTCTTTTGTGACAACATCATCATCTGGGCAATGGTAGAATCTGACAATAGGATGGATTGTCACCTGACTTTGTGTCCAGTGGGCTACTTGAGCTTCATTCTGGAAGAAGCATGTGAAGTTCTCCCCAAAGTCCATTGTCATCACAAGCCACCCTTCAGGGACATCACGGATCAGACCACTATACATTTGGTGTTGCCATCGGGCAGTGAACAGATGACCTGCAAATACCTTTAATTCCTCCTGGAGTTCCTCCATCAGCTGCTTCAGAGGGCCTTCTTTTTCAAGCAACATCTTTCCTTCCCACTTTTGTCGATGATAGTGCTTGCCTAAGTGTCCCACTTCTGCCACTTGACCAGCACATCAGCCTACAGCTTTGGCAGGGGCAACAGATGCTGCCAAACAGCACCAGGGCCACAACTGTCACATGCCCGGTCAAGGTGTTCCCGCTTTGGATGCTGTCTTCCAATGAGACAATTGCAAAGAGTCATGTCTGCTAGCTGACTCTTACGAGGTAACACCTTATCTGGAATGCCCTTCTTGAGACAAAACCTGATGATATCTTTGGCCTTCAGATCAACGTTGCAACAGTACTCACAGCAGCAAGTGTTCAAGCAAATGTTCTTTGACGTTTTCATCATTCCAGGCTTCAAGGCAGCAAATGTTGAAAATTGTTTGTTTGTCGTTGTTTTACGTCCTAGCAACATCTAAGGTCTTATCAGAACGGGCAAATGTTGAAAATGAAACTATAGCATCTGGGTTTTCTGTACAGAACTGTCAGTGGGCATCTATCTGCCAGAGTAGTTTCCATGTACTTGGTGGGTTGCATGGTCTTCTTGCTGACTGTCTTGGTGGTTGGGTTAACCTCTGTGATGTCCCCTCGGTTATAGAAGTCCTCAATTTTCTTCTTTGTCTCGTCTGGTAGTGCATCCTTCCTTTTCTTTGATCCCAAGCAGTCATCTTCATTGTTCTTCTGACATTTTTTAAGAAACTTTCTACTGACTTTCAAGTCATGTTGCAGCTGAAACTTGAAAGTGAAGGATGCTGTGCTGTTTGAAATTGTTTAATAGTGCTTTCATTAAGATGATCTTCCTCCTCCTTACTTTGGCCCTCGTTGTGGACAGTCTTTTGAGAACCTCTTTAATTGCTGTGTGAGATTCATCTGCAGCTGCACGTTTCCTGATGGCTTCTGGAAACAGGACACCAATCCCTAATGTCTCCAAAGCTGCTTTTTTTGCGAGATTTCATTGTCTGAAGACTCTGACAAACTGTAGCATATTTGCTTGGCGAGTTTGGCATTGACAATATTACTTTTTGAACAGCCTTCCATTTGCACTATTTGTTCTGTTGCTTGTGGGAGTTCCTTCTAGACTTTTTTAGGAGGTCCTTGTGGATATCTGGAGTTCCTTGTGGACTTTCTAGTACAGGGGATAACACTGCAGCTGGAGTTACTTGCGGACTTTCTAGTGCTGGGGATGGCACTCCAATCTTTACTTTAGCTGCTCTCTCTCTCCCTGTTCTTTTTGTTTATCACGGTATTCTTATTTGCCGACAAATTGGCTCTGTAGCGTTGTTTTGTTTGTTGTTGTTTTATGTTGTTGACGTATGCAATCTGTGTCACGTTTCTCCACTGCAAATCTTGTGGCAGGTTTGTTATTCTGCCCAATGTTGCCATTCAGCTTTTGTTTCTCTCGAAATATTCTGAGAAGCACATTTGCTGTTTCCCGCTGTTCTACCTTCGTATTGGGTGACAGATATGTCTGATACTGTCTGTATTCTTTTGCTCCACCAGCTTTGTGGAGTTTGTTCCTTTGCGGGCCATTTTTCACCTTTTCCCGATAAAGACGTTGACGCCAAGCAGAAGGTGAAATGCTAGGGGAGATGGGGGGAGTTGACTGACTTGATCGTTTGGGGACATCAGCCAGTTGAGTTGTTGATTCACTCTTCTTAGTCCGTTCAAGAGTCTTCTTGAGACTCTCAATATGTTTTGGTCCATGGCAGTCTTAACTAGAAAACAAACAAATAATTCTCATTGAAACGCATACATTTTCATGAAATAGGTTTTGGCCATGGCCATTCTGGATTTTACATCATGCAAGAAAATAAAAAAGTAAAAGAATAAGAAAGCAAAATCCCTCCCAAAAAAAGGAACAAAATATTCACACGAATGAAATAAAATCTTCAAATAGGCCTACTACTATAAACTGCTAGAAAAAAAAGATATTTATAAAATCCTAAGAAAAAATCCCATGTGATGAACATTATTTAGGTAACAGTTTATAATATTGTGTCACATAAAAGATTGCAAAATCACATTAAAATAATCTCAGGATTACACCTCCATTAATACAATCTTTCACACAGAAATCATAACAAATCAGGAACTGACAAAAAACAATATAAAACCAGAACAAAATATTCTGCAAGCACACCATGTCGCATGCAATGTATGTTATTTAAGTCACATTTAATCGATTTTTGTCAGATATAAGTGAGCAAAATTACATTAAAATCATCTCAAAATTACACGATCATTAATACTATAGCACCATATTTCATACAGGAATCATAAAAAATCAGAAACTGACAAAACATTAACAATAACAAACCCAAACCAAAAAAGATTTGCAAGCACACAATGTCACATGCAACATACATTATGTAGATCACATTTTATCGTTTTTCGTCGGTTAGAAGTTAGTAAGATTACATTAAAATAAACTCAAAATTACACCATCGTTAATACTATGTCACCATCTTTCACATAGAAATCATAACAGTTCAGAAATGATTTCTGTAACGCACATTGCATGCGACAAAATCAACTTCAACATCGAGAGTCACCGGAAACGAGCATTATGTTTTGACCATTGCTTCTCTTCTTATAAAGACTTATTTGTGGATCGAGAAATAATTTGAAAGGATTGCAACCAGTACAATATATATTTATTTGTGATTAAACATATGCTTGGTTTTTTTTATCATTGTGGTCCCTAACCATGAAATGGTGATTCTGCATGACACGCACATTTCATGTGACGACATGAAAACTAGCCTGCTTGAGAGTGCATCAAACAGATTACAGCATTGTATTTCCTAATTAAAAGGTTCTACATTATAAAATACCGGTATGAAATGATCATGGAAATATAATTGCTTGGAATTTCACCTACCTGTGTCCTTGGTGTCCTCTAAATTGGGTAAAATTGAGTGTTAGTGGATGAAGATAACAACAGGTCAACGCGCGTTTCTTCTTCATCAACGTGTGACTCGCTGCAGTTATTGCATCATTGCACAACTTCCTGTTTGTGAATTAACACAATGTCATCAATGTGTGTAGATGCACACGGTGCATTTGAAAATCATAGTAAGAATAGTTTTAATTTGTTGTTGGATTCTGTATCGTGAAATAGTTTTTTGCCATAACGCACGTTTCACCTGTGAAACAAAGTTTTTATTGCACTTTTAATGTATTTTAAGAAATAATATGATAACTTTTGTGTTAAGATTTATGCATCTATGGTGCTATGCTATTGATAGCAGCAAAGTTTTTCCCAGCTTGCATTGTTCAATGTTGTGAACATTGAAGGTGAACGCACGTTTCACGATGTGACATATCGTGGAACGTGGGTTATGCTCACTTTCAAGCATCCTTGTGTTACAAAGACACATTCGACAGTTCTAAAATTCGGTTTCTAAACTTTTTGCATGTTTCATCTTTGCAAATAAACTAGCTATGTTTGAATATTTTGGTCTGCTATGAAGTAGCTTCCAACACAAGCAGCACAGTATCACTTTTCCCATTTTTAGCTGCCATATTTCCGTGACAAGTGGGTCTATTTTAGCAATAAAAAATAAACCAAGCATTTTTTCACCACTGATTTGCTCTCACTGCTTCTTGGGGGTGTAACAAAGGGATTTTTCACGATTTGGTGTGAAAAGGGGAATTAATTTAGAAGAAAACAGTTACTATGTGAGGGACCAACCAATTAGGACCAGCAGCAAAGAACCCACATATTTAAATAGTTGGGTGATCCTTATAATTTGCTTTATTTTAAAGAAACTTATTTTAAAGGGTTAACTTTGTGGAGATATTATAAGTGAAAAAAACACCTAAATTAATTACATATAATACA
Organism: Branchipolynoe longqiensis; assembly: GCA_030323885.1. Classification (NCBI taxonomy): domain Eukaryota; kingdom Metazoa; phylum Annelida; class Polychaeta; order Phyllodocida; family Polynoidae; genus Branchipolynoe; species Branchipolynoe longqiensis. The sequence continues at coordinate 4,549,314 of CM059197.1, read as the reverse complement.
TTTGTTGATATATACACAGTTATTTTTTAATTGATTGTCTTTCCATCATTTGTCTCGGTATAATTTCTTTTTTATTAGACATAGTGTCTCTGTTCGAAATTACAGTGCACTACACAAGATTCGTTGAAATTTACATAACAATACCACAAAACATCTCCTATACCTACCCTATTTCAATGTATATTTCTGATTTGTCGTTTTAGATATACTAAAGAAAACACTTAAAAATAGTTCAACATTTCTCAATTCTAGATATATCAAACGCATCTTCAAAAGTATGCACAACAAATATGACCTTTGTTGTATTCAACTTTCAAGGCAATAAATCTGTGAACAATTTTGTTAAAATAGTGCCACCTCTGTAATCTTTACGTATGACTATGTCAGCTACAAACATGCATTGGCTATCTAGGGCGGCACCTAGCGCATAGTAGAACAGTACTACTACTACTATACAGGGAGTGCACGTGATGTCATCACTCAGTGGTCAGAGGTCAGCAATCTTGGATTACAAGCACCCTTACCCTAGCCCTGTTGTGAATGTATGCTGATGCAGTAACATAATTTTCCTAGTGTTCTGAGCTGTCCTGGGCAGTTTACATCCAATGTGTTTACTTTCACCACTTTAACAACAACTTCTGAGGCCAAACTGCTCAAAACAGTGACAAATAAACCAACAAATAGGTAAATAAGCACAATGTAGACAGGTGCAAGCCTTCTGTATGTAATCCAATATGGCCACCGAAAGTTGCCTCATGACGTCATTACACCCCCTCTATCAGAATCATTTAACAAATTGAATGTGGGATTTTTTTGTTCAATCTTTGTATTCAAGTATTGACGACAATATTAGCATAATTAGGACGTTCTGTAATCACATCTCACGGAATTCCACAGCTGGGCTAGAGGAGTCATCCAGTTTAAGCTTTTTTGTTTTTTCTTATTCGCAATCGGCCAATCCTTCTGTTCGCCTTTCAAGTTTCAGTGATACTATGAATATGATAGTGACTAAGTGAGTGATACTCGAACTTCGTCTTCGAAGAGGAATGCGTTTAGAAAGGAATCAGTCCAGACTCCAGTTCGAAAGACTAAACTACGTCTACGCTAGCCTAAGATACGACCACACGGGCATATTTGAACTTAAGTCATTATGTCTACATACATGAAAGTACCCGCAGATGTCTTTGTTCACCGACTACACAATAGATGAAGACTGACATCACAGTCAACTTAACCCGGTCACCTTTGACTGGGCAGTGTAGTGGTTGGTGGTTGTCAGTTTGTGACAGCGGCCGAGATGAGGAACAATCACAATGAACAATCAACTCTTTTCACAGTGTACCCTGAGTGATCAACTCAGATAACTAATATGACCAACTTACCTGTATATACAGATTAATTGCGTTCATTTTCCACCTCTTGCCGATCAGCCTGCCACAAGCGATCGGCAGTTATCTTCGGAAAACGAAGCTACAGTGTCAAAATAGTTTGTTGTGCCAGGTGCGTGTGTGCGCAAAGCGTAGAAGCACAACATATCGTGACGTCACAAGAAATGTGAACTCTCCCATTATAACCCATACTCATGATACTGTTTTGGCTTTGAACAGTGGCAGAAAATGTTCTCGACATAAATTTGTTGATAACGATGACAAAAGGGTGCCCATCGAGTTGACACCTGTTTAATTGACGGCTAGTCATGGCAGGAAACTTCTGGCAGAGTTCGCATTAGTGAGTATTCCGAGACATAGCCATAGGCATAGGAATATATGCTATGCCTATGGCTATGGCCTGACCGGTTGTTTGCATTTTTTTTTATTCCTTTATTAAATTTTTTTAATTTAATTTCCTCATCATCATGATCATTCACTTATCTCAGTCACTGTGGGCGTAATCGATTAATCAACTCGGGTCACCTGAGCCACTTTTTGGTGCATGCGCCCATCCTACAGACTCAAGTTGAATAAACGAATACGCTTCTCCAAGCTCGGGGGTGGAAAACATGGTGGCTTAATCTAATTTTTTTTTTTTTTTTTTAGTAACCGATACAAGTACAGCAAAATAGGATTTAACGTATTTTATGATTTGTATAAGCTGACAATCTGGGTTATTAAAAAAAAAAGCATTAAAACAACATGTAGGACTTGGACTGGTAGCTGTTATCCTACAGCCACCAGCACAAATGTGACATCATCGCTCCAAGCGAACCCCAGCCAAGACGTGGGTTACTGGGGTCGGGACTTTTTGCACATGGCACATGTATTTATCGACTCCACTTGCAGTGTTCGATTTGAAATTCTAGCAACTCGGGTGACCCAAGTCGCCCGGGTCGTGTTAATCGAATACGGTCTGTCAGTGTGATACTGACTCAGTGAGTCAATCACTAATGCCTGGGTCACAAATGCTGCGGTTTGCCGTACGGTGCTGCGGTCTACAGTGTGTCTTGCGGTTTATGCAAATGTTATGTCTTGCGATCTGCGGTTTATCTATTCACAAATAATGTGAAAAATCGTGCGGTCACCGCGGCCGTAATCGATTAACACGACCCGGGTGACTCAGGTCACCCGACTCGTCAGAATTTCAAATCGAACACCACGAGTGAAGTCAAGAAATACAAAGCAACCCGACCCCAGTTACCCATGGCTTGGCTGGGGTTTGCTAGGAGCGATGATGTCACATTTCTACTGGTACCTGTAGGATAACAGCTACCAGTACAACTACAAGTCTTACGTGTTTTTGTAATGCTTTTTTCCTCCACAATAACCCAGATTGTCAGCTTATACAATCATACTATACTTTAAATCCTGTTTTGCTGTACTTATATCGGTTATTAAAAAAAAAGAATTAAGTTTTGGATTAAGCCACCATTTTTTTCACCCCAAGCGTGGAGAAGCGTATTCGTTTATTCAACCCGAGTCTGTAGGATGTGCGCATGCGCCAAAAATTGGCTCGGGTGACCCGAGTTGATTAATCGATTAATCGAAGGCGCCTTGCGGTTTGTGTCTAACTTTATACACGTTTTTAATATATTATATAAAAATGTCATAACTTTCTTAATATTGAACACACAAATTGTACCATATTGATATTAATTTTAAGACCTTTTCATTGATGTCAACAAAGGTGCCCTTACCTTGTATCGGCGTGATTGCGGCCTGTGGCGTTGCAATTTTCTGAAGTTAAGATAACTTCAACTTTTAAAAAACGCAACCCCTTGCTCCAAGCAAAAAAACTGTATGGTCACCGTATCACAACTACAACCCACTTTGCAGTCACTGTACGGTCTGGCCGATGCGGCGACTTACGACTGCCGCAAACACACCGCAAGGCATTTGTGACCTAGGCATAACATGACTTTTTTTGTTTGTTTGTTGTTTTATGTCCTAGCAACATCTAAGGTCATATCAGGACGGGTACCGACTTGTGACAGTGCGCACTCATGGTTATAGTGCTGTCCCACTGGGAAACCAGGCCACCAGCACCATGACCTCATATCCCACTCAGTCACATTATCCTGACACTGAGCACACCAGTCCTTGCCTAACTCTACGACGTATTACTAGTATTTATTATTCTAGTATATTCATTGTCAGTAGACAATACATGCGTCCATTTCTTTTTACGTGTACATGCATTTAATACATTGTTGGTACCGACTACGGTAAGCCTACATGTTAATTGTTATCACAGTTATGCAGAAATGGTCTGTGCCAAATTTTAAAAGCGATGTCTTTTTCTCTGTTACAGTATTATTCTTGATGTACAGATGATCATAGTATACTGTCACTCACAATAGTTCAAACACTTAGAACGTAGCCTTGATATTAGATCTATTGGGAAAAAAATATGAATATTATAATAGGTACTCCAAACTGATTTTTGAAATGTATATTTGTATTTCACTTTTGTGATAATCAGGTAGAACTTTACACACTGATTTCAGTGGTATAAAATTGATCTTGATGTGATAATCGGTTAAAAAATTATGAGCATTTTAAAATGTAATTTTTAGGGCTTTTTTCGTCCAAAAACGAAATTGGTCAAATTAGCAAATTCACAAAGCCATAGAACATGATGTGCAGATACTTGGAAACCAAAACTAAGCACGTAATCAAGTTTCATATATCATAGATTGCATTTATTTTGGTGGGGGGGGGGGGGGAGAAAAACAAAATAAATATACATATACAACTTTTAAAACAGCTAAGATATCGAATTGGCCCCGTTGTAAGGTTAACAGTACCTATTTACTACCTAAGAATAAAAGTAACATTTTCATGGAAATTTCTAAATGCCATATCTCAGCTTCTAATTAAGATACAGAGATAAATTTGGTATCACTAAAATCAGCCGATCTGTATCTATAACTTGCATGTACTTTTAAAATTTACACAATTGAACACTAAAATTGTGTTCCAACTACCATTCATGACACATGAAATTTGGTTATATATATGCCTTCACAATGTCTTCAATACACTACTCACGACAAACACAGCATTCACTGCTCACAGACAGAACATTATTATGTAGCAGGAATCAGTTACAGCAACATCATCCACTTTGGAGCATTTGAAATAGTGTTTTCAGCTTGCCGGTTGCCAAATCGGTCTCACTTCTTGATTCACGTGCCATGAATGAATTTATTTTTTTTAATGCTGATTTAATAGGAAAAATCTTGCTCTTCAATTTGACAGGTGTTGAACCTGGAATTTTGTTCTTTGTCACTGTGAAATCTTGTCTTGAATTTTTCCTCGCTTCTATCACATGTATCTCAACATGTTTGGTCTCAAAATGAGGCTCAAACTGTATTGTTCTGCCATTGTTAGATAATTTTAGTAACTGTTTAACACGCCAATCACTGCCACACAAAAGACATGGGGGTTCAGTGCCAACTCCTGCCAGGTTCATGCAGCCTGGCTGAGTCACTGATGACAGCCTGTTTGGAGTAGCTAATTATAATTAGCCAATTTAGCTGCCATGTTATTTTTATATGTACTATGCCATTGCATTACCAGTTTGCAAGTAAAATGCAACGCATTTTATATGATATTCCGATTGGATTATATCTTTTCTTGGTTAAACTTTCAAATATAAATTTGACTAATTTCTTCTTGAAATTATGCCATCCTGTTTTATTTATTTATTTAATCTAATATAATAATAATAACTTTCTGTACACCGCCTTGATCAGTTGGTCGAGATGATATGTGATGGAATTATGGTTATTTGATATTATAAGGGTCAAAAGAATAACCACACTTAAATTTTGCATAGACTAAAAGCTACCTCATTACCATGTTAGGTGTAATAAAATCCCAAACAAAACAGGAATGAAAGATCTCGGTTTGGCGGATTTCCGCGATTTATTTTTATTTACCTTAACATTAAACAAAATTAAAACAAAAAAATTGGATGTATATGACAACATTTGGGTAATTCAAATCTCGTTCTTATATGACCTTAGATGTTGCTAGAACATGAAACCCAAACAAGAACGAGTTAGGCATGGGTCATAATACAGTCACAAGACTATTGAAACCTGACTTCCAACATTTGTTCGCGATTCCCAGACAGTGCTAAGTCTGGGAGAAGACCCGCGTTATCGCAGAGATTTTCTGGCTTTCCGCGTTTTTTACTGGAGACCACTTTTATCCCTCAGGGATGAAAGATCTCTGTGATTTCGCGGATTTCGCGGATTTTTCCTTTTGCTATAACCAAGTGTATACTAATGCGTTGTCTAAAAGCCGCAGCACCATCAGTGTATACTAATATGTGGTGCAGACGGCGCAGCACTATCAGCGTATACTACTAATAAATGCTTAAAACGGCGCAGCACTATCAGCGTATACTACTAATACGTGCTTCAAATGCAGCAGCACTATCAGCGTATACCAATATGTATTAAACCCAACTTCCGGGAATTTTCAGCAATTCCCTGACAATGCTAAACCTATGGGAGAATATCCACATTTCCGCTTTTATTCCCGGAGACCACTTTCATCCCTGATCCCTGTGTATATATATTTGTTAATCCCCTGACACTGAAAACATACTGTTTGTGTTCACACACACAACATTACTGTGCACTTCGGATTGAGGTGTCGGGGAGGGGGAGGGGGGGGGTCAGAAGAAAAAAAGGGCATCAAGACCTGGCCAACATCTTGATACAGGCACACCACGTCAGTACTAGATAAATAGTTTTCTTCTGTTCGGAAATGACAGCAGGACTTTATTGTTTTTATTTGGAACAAAGTAAATAACAACGCGTGTGATATCGGTCGCAGCCTCTCATAGTGGTTTTACATTACTTCTGTCTTTGCAGTCAGCAGTGGCTTCTAGACAGACAAGATATCCTTCGAGAGCGAGATGACGACCTTAAAATCGTATCGGAGGAGGAGTACCAGAAAATCATGATTTTTTTTGCCAATTGTAAGCACAGCAAAGAGACTTGACTGTCCTGTATTACCTTTCTTCAACTGCCTTCATGATGAGCGAAACCCTGCTGTGTACGACCTGTTTTTGTTTCATTTGTTAGGTATATCAGCTAAAATGTCAAAACCCCACAAATAAGACAAACCTAGGCATTTTGGAACTCAAATCGATTTAATTTTGTAATATGTTGAATAGAAAGAAAGTTACGGAAATTGTATGTGGTCTTAATTACACTGTTTTGTCCCTCATTCTGAGAATAAAACCTGTGACCACTGAATATTGTTTTAGTTTAATCATGCCTGTCACTCCCTCAATTTGGTACAGGGATAAAATAAAAGTGATATAATTCTCTTGGTTTTGGGGATCTTAATTCTGAGATCATTTGAAAATGAGGTTTATATGATTATCTTAATCCAGCACACACAAAATTAAAACAAATACCAATTGTCAAAATATGAAGCGATTTCATTTTGTACAGTTAAGATGGTCTCAAAAATGACAATTCCATATATCTTAAATTATAATTCTGGAATCATTTAAAGCTGTGATTATATGGATTACCTTAATCCTTGTACTTGATTAAGACAAATATAGGTCATTCTCTTTGGGTTCCACATTTTTATTTGCTGCTGCATGATCACAAATTCGATATTTCCAAGGGCCACCGTTTGAGATCTTACAATCCTATATCTATACCAAATATATTTCATTTATCCTGGTTAAAATAATTTGTATTCAAGACTTGACGTATTTTTCGGTTGTAGTCAGGTGGGGCTTTGAACCCAGTCACAGCTATGGGTCAGCTGTGCCCCCGGCGGAATTTGATATACCTACATTTGTGATTTTACTGTCCTTCCGATCACACGACACCTGATTATACCAGGACAGCGTCGGGCTGGATGTAGAGTTCTTTTTTATTAAAGACAGAATGTCATATATAATTAGGTTGATGTGTAACAGTAAGCGCGGTTAATTGTTTTTGTGCTGGGCACTCAATCACTTGACTACTGATGTCTATTTAGTTTGTATTTGCAGGTTTTACATGGGGCCTTGAAAAATGTAGAAAAACCTTACTTTTCATTTGGCCTAATCGAAGGTATTCAAAACCTTGAATTTGATCAAGTAATCATGAATTTAATTTTGGTTAAGTTAGGTAATTGCGTCATCCCAACCATTTATCTCAGTGGCTACCCACAGCCTGTGGCCCAGTTACTATGTTTAATTTAATTGGCAATGACTTTGTCAAATAACATGTCAACGTACTTGACATGGAGAAAGCACTCTGATATGTCATTTATCGGCAGGGATGATATTTTTCCGTTTTTAGGCGAATTTCCGGGGGTTTTCACAGCCTGGGGGCATTTTTTATATAGGTGTAAACAGAAATTTGCCGCCGGGATAATAATCCCGGCTTTATTTCCGCTTTTTTTTTGCTGAAATCACCATCATCCCTGATCAGGTTTTATTTGGTGTTTTTTTCCCCCTGATAAAACCTTTTTTATATATATTTTTTTTTATTGAGGCTGTATTTATGCTCTCCATAGCATATAAGCCTGGGTATTCAGGCTTGTTTTCAATGCTGGCCAGCTGTAGTGTTGGTGTTATCTTAAAATATTTCTTTCGGGTCAGTGGAAAAACACTGGATTAATGTGTTTATTTAGTTTAATCCGTTTTCCTCCCATTTCTTTTGCCATTTTGTCCATATTCTCCACTAGTTAAATCCATAAATACATAGCATGCTACATTCAAATGAACTGAACATAGAATTGTTAGAAATAGCTTATTCAACACATAAAACTACATGCCATACAACTGATAAGACAGACCAGACGGGATGGCCGAATGAGTTGAGCGACCGTTTCATGTTTTGGTATTTCGGGAGATCCGAACCCATGTGTAAAATATTCCTCATAGCCTACGTACACAGCCACAGATCCGAGCATAGACTCTACACATGCGTTTGTGGGTTCGAACCCTGGTCGCGTCAAACCAATGATTTAACAATTCATACTTGTCGCTTCCTAGCCAGGCGCTCGGCATTATTAGGATAGGACAAGGACTGGCTGGCTCAATGTCGAGATAATGTGACTGAGTGGGATATCAGGTCATGGTGCTGGTGGCCTGGTCTCCCAGTGGGGCAGCACTATAAAGTCGCCATAAGTGCACACTGTCGCAAGTCGGTACCTGTCCTGATATGACCTTAGATGTCGCTAGGACATGAAACAATAAACAAACCAATAAGACACGTGGTCAATGGGGAAGTGGGGGGAGGGAAGCACTTCCCACTGCCTTGAAGTTCCACACTGCAGAAGAATCATTTTTAATTACCAGTGTATAATGACATGTTTATTCTTGATGTCCCCCCCCCCCCCACTATTAATGTATTTTCCCATCCGTCCTGATATGACCTTAGATGTTGCTAGGACGTGAAACAAAAACTAACAAACAATGTATTTTCTCCATTCTTTTCCACTTTGAGTGGATAAAACCTGTTTTTTCATGGGGTGTTTTTCATTCTCCGCCCCGTAGATTTCCCCCCAGCCACATTTATTGCTCTCATAAGTCTTGAAATGGATAATATTGTCATTTCAAGCCAAATGTACTAGCTCCTGATGACAATATCAGACTATATTTACATATATATATTGTAAATAACTGTTGTCACCGGGGATGATTTAAGACTATTCAATGAATAAACTATATTTTCTACCAAAAATAGAACAGCGAAAAAAGGTGTGTAAGGGCTGGGGGGTATGTTACTGTTAGGCTATGGGGTTGACATCGGGAGAGGCGAGTGCTGGAGAGAATAGGTGTATTTGTGTGTGTGTGGTGGGAGGGGAGGGGAGGAGGTTCCCTGGCGAAGTTACCATACCTGCCTGTGTATGTGGCATTTCACCTGTTAGTCTATGGGGTAAAGCGGAGGACTGACTCTTGGGTGGTTTGTAACCTGATGCCGGTTACCGGCTGCAGAACTGCAACAATATAGAAAGGCACCAATAAATCGGTCCGATCTTTGAATTGAAGATTAAACTTCAGGTGGGACGGTTGTAGAAGCGGGGATCTCTTTACAACAATTTTTAAAGCTGCATAGTCCGATGAAGCATCAGATTTTCAAAACCAAAATAATTATATAGATTTGACTCTACATATCTAACTTAGATATTGATGCACATATGAAGTATGTATTGCCATATAGAAGGGAACACTGAGACAATTTGATAGAACCTGTTACTGTTGAAGCTTATGGTGTCAGAGTTTTGGCGTGCTTGCCAAAACTAAGTTTGCATGTTTTAATTTTAAATATCTCAAAACTTATCCATTTAAAATCAAAGTTACTTTAACCTGAAATAAGGTAGATTATAACAATCAATTTGATATATTTTATTCATCTCAGAAAAATTACCAAAACTCAAAACCATCGGACTATGCAACTTTAAAGTGGAGGTGTGGTTTATATAGACCCTGTGAGATGTGATGCGGTGGTAGTAGACTGGGTGGCTCCAAGTACCGCTAATGTCCTTTCCCCCTTGAAACAGCATGCGCATTGGCTAATGTCGATGGCAGGGGTTCCATAAGTGATTTCTTGGTGAATTTGCAGTTATTCAGGCACTTGGGGAGGCATTGAAATGTCGGCAGCAAGTGATTGCGACCGCCACCATCTACTTCAAGCGCTTCTTTACGCGGGCTGGAAACTCCCTCAAGGCGGTCGACCCTCTTCTCATGGCTCCCACCTGCATCTTCCTCGCTTCAAAGGTTGAGGTGAGAACGCATTGGTTTGCAAAGTGCACCGTGTATACCATCTTTAAAAGGCCTTGAATTTGACATTGTCTCGTGAAAAATGCCTTGAATTTGATATTGTCTCGTGAAAAAGGCATTGAATTTGATATTTCTCATGAAAATGCCTTGTTTGACAAATGTTTCTTGAAAAGGCCTTGAATTTGATATTGTCTATTGAAAATGCCTTGAATTTCACAAATGTGTCTTGAAAAGGCTTGAATTTGACAGTGTCTCTTGAAAAGGCCTAGAATGTGATGGTCATAGATGAAAGATATATCTGCAATTCTGTGGATTTCTGCCATTTTCTTGAGAAATTTACTGTTTGTCTTGTTTCAGTATTTAAATATATACAATATTCTATGTATTTTCTCTGGCTATTACTTAAAGATGCATAGACCGATGGTTTTGAGTTCCTGCCCTTTTTTCTGAGATAATCTACTTTCCTTTATTTTAAATGGCCAGCTTTGGAGCTATTTGAAGTGAAAACATACCAAATTAATTTTGGCAGGCATATCAAAATTCTGGCACAAAAAGCTTCAGCAGTAACGGGTTCTATTAAATGGATTTAATACTACCCCTATGCAGCAACAAATGTAATTAAGTTGGATATGTAGGATCAAATCCCGTTAAGTGATTCGGATTTCAAAATTTGATACTTTCATCGGACTGCAGCTTTAAATTCCACAAAATCCTAGGAATATATCAAGCATTCAGCCATGTCCTTAAAGCTGCATAGTCCGACGAAAACATCAAATTTTCAAAACCAAAACAATGACCTAGATTTGATTCTACATATCTAACTTACATCCAGGTACACTTATTAAGCATTTGTTTCCACACAGAAGGGAATACTGAAACAATTTAATAGAACCTGTTACTGCAGATAGCTATGGTGTCAAGAGTTTTAGCATGCTTGCCAAAATTAATTTGGCATGTTTACCCTTAAAATATATCAAAAGTTAGACATTTAAAATAAAAGTTACTTCAAACTAAAATAAGGTAGATTATAATGATCAATCTAATATATTTATCTCAGACAATGGCATAAACTCAAAACCATCGGACTATGCAACTTTAAAACATTCACTAAAATATCATCAAAGACCCTATAATACTAAGATGGCTCACTCCCTATCTCTCCCATGGTAATGTCAATTTTGCAATGCCACCTTGTGGTGGGTTTGATCAGCCCAGCTGCTGGTTGGTGTTTCACATGTAAACACATACAATTATATTATACATGAGATAGGTAAGTATGAATACACATCAATATAAAATTGCTATGAACAAATACACAGCATCATCATCAGCATTGCCATCATCACACATCTTTCACATTCATATATACATTTATACATATAATATAGCAACTGTTTAACCAAGAGAACAGCCAGCGCACCAAGTGGTGGGTTTGATCATTTTGATTACAGAGTACAGGCTGAGTGAGCTGTCTTAGTATTTTAGGGTCTTTGGCTGGGTGCAGTTAGGCAGGTGTTGCCTCGATTCAGTGTGGATACGCGCTACTTAACTATTATAGGGTCTTTGATATCATGTAATTCTATCAATTATAGAATTGCATGTTTGTCTCTTTTTAGTGAATGTTACATATTCTAACAAGTAACATAATAATAATAATAAAACAACGATACTATTAATATTAATAAGGGTAACAACTAATATTGCATTCTGTAACCAATTTGTTGTGCCAACGTGTGGTGTGTTTTATCCACCAGGAATCCGGTGTCATTTCTAACAGTCGTCTCATATCAACTTGCCAGTCAGTCGGTAAGTACTACTTCAGAGTAATATATTACCTTTCAGACGAGGTCATCTACTGGTCTGACCAGACGGGATGGCTGAATGAGTTGAGTGTCCGTCTCCCGTTTTGGTAGATCGAGGAATTCGAACCCATGGGTTCAAACTCTGGTCAAGTCAAACCAATGACTTCAAAATTGATACTTGTCACTTCCTAGCCATATGCTCGGCATTGTGAGGATAGGGCAAGGACTGGTTGGCTCAGTGTCAGGATGATGTCACTGATCATGATGCTGGTGGCCTAGCCTCACAGTGGGATAGCACAATAGAATCGCCAGGAGTGCGCACTGTCACAAGTCGGTACCCGTCCTGATATTACCTTAGATGTTGCCAGGACGTAAAGCTCCAACAACCAACCATCTACTGGTCTGACATGCAAACAGTGCACTGAGCAGGACTAAGAATTGACACGAAATACTCTGCATAGCATTATGGAATTTATTATTATACAAGATGCCTAATCCGTTGGTTTTGAGTTTATGCCATATTCTTTAGATGTTTGTCTGTTAGGGCTTTACACCCTGGAAGCTTCTAAGATTATATCAGGACGAGTAGCGACTTGTGACACTACACACTCATTGTGATTTTATAGTGCTGTCCCAATGTGATACCAGGCCATCAGCACCATATCCCTCATTTCCCACTCAGTCACATTATCCTGACATCGAGGTAACCAGTCTTTGACCTATACTAGTGTAGTGGTCTGCACTGACCTCTCAGGCAAGTAACCACATAGACAGGTAGGCGTGGGGAGTGTGTTGATATCAGGGAGCCTAGGTGGTGTAATGGTTAGCACACTGGCCCGGAATGCAAAGAGATGTGGGTTCGAGTCCCGCTCTAGGCGCAATATTTCCCATTTTCATCACCCCCATGACACTGGTTGCCGTGACCAGGATCCTGTACAAGCTTTGCGCTGTATGGTTGTTGAACCTACCCTGTGTATGTATGTGTTAGTGCATTGCCTGTATGTATGTAATTGTAAGCATTACAAGACTTACAATTCCAGGGGGACGAGTGTAGTGGTCTGCACTGACCTCTCAGGCAAGTAACCACATAGACAGGTAGGCGTGGGGAGTGTGTTGATATCAGGGAGCCTAGGTGGTGTAATGGTTTGCACACTGGCCCAGAATGCAAAGAGATGTGGTTTCGAGTCCCGCTCTAGGCGCAATATTTCCCATTTTCATCACCCCCATGACACTAGTAATGTCGAGTGCCAGGCTAGGCAGCGGTAAGTATCAATTTTCTAAGTCAATGGTTTGACTCGGCTGGGATTCGAACTCGCAACCTTCCACACGGGAAGTCTGCGCTCTTTAGATAAATATATTATGTTGACCATTATAAACTACTGTGCTGTAGTTTGGAGTAACTTTACTTATAAATGGCAAAGCTTGAAGAGAGTTGATTGGAAAGAATGCAGAATTAAATTTGGTACACATACCAACAGTTGGAAGTTTTGGTTGTGCATTTTGTATACATGTAGAACGGCATAGACCAGAAGCTGCAAACCCATAGCTACATTGGCACCTACGATGCATTAAAGGGACCAGATATAGGTCGCTGGCGACGGGAACCGTACTTGACAAATGCTCTCCAAGCACAACCATGTTTTTTTTTTTTTATGTTTAAAGAACCAAATATGTGTGGGGAGAATAGGGGACCCACTGCACCACCAGAAGTGGGTCAGTTATGAGGCTGGGACTAGCTGGCAGCTGTTGGTTTAAAGATGGCTGGGTGAGTGGAGATAAGAAGAGTAAAACTGGGGTATTTTCAGTCTTCTTTAAGAGTAGTTCAATCAGGAAATATATTTGTGTAATGTAAAATATATATATGTTAGTACAATTACATTGCATAATTCAATGAGAAACAGATGTAGATGAAAAACGTTTTTTTGTTGATGAATGTAAAAAAAAGGTTCTGCTGTGTATGGGGTTTGAACCCACACCACCAAACAACTTCAGATTACAAGTTCAACACTCTAACCACTAAGCCACAGAGACCACACATAATTAGTAGTCTCACTTCAGGCTATTTGTGTATAGGATGTCATATATATATATATATATATATACAAGGTATGTATGTAGGTAGGTAGGTAGGTAGGTAGGTTGGTTGGTTGGTTTTGTTGGTTTTGTTTGTTGTTTTACATCCTAGCAACATCTAAGGTCATATCAGGACGAGTACCGACTTGTGACAGTGCGCATGCATGGCAACTCTATAGTGCTGCCCCACTGGAATACCAGGCTGCCAGCACCATGACCTGATATCCCACTCAGTCACATTATCATGACACTGAGCCAACCAGTCCTTGTCCTGTCCTAATAATGCCGAGCACCAGACTAGGAAGCAGCAAGTATCAATTTTAAAGTCATTGGTTTGATTCGACCAGGATTCGAGTTAGACCGTCTGTCTCCCGTGTTGGTAGATCGTGGGGTCGTGAGTTTGAAGTGGAAAAGTTGGAAAAGTTCAGTACTAAGCATGCACCACCCCTGTGGCACACATCTGAACTATTCTGAGTTCGTTTGTTTTCCCGATTAGGTATAGATAGTCCCTTTAAGTCATAGCTGCGTAGATTATAGTGCAGAAGCACCAAACTCAAAGCTACACTTTGACCATTCACCGCAGTGTAATGTATTGCTCGTTAAAGTATCTTAAAGCTGCATTGTCCAATGAAAAGATAAATTTGTCAAAACCAAAATACTTATTTTTATTTAATCCTATATATCCAACTTAGATATGTGTCCACTTATTAAGCATTTGTTGCTGCATAGAAGGTCATACTAAGTCAAGTTAGCAGAAGCTTTTACTACTGAAGCTTATGTGCATGCCAACATTAATTTGGCATGTTTTCACTTCAAGTATCTCCAAAGTTAGCCATTTAAAATCAAAATTACTTTAATCTTAGGTAAAGTAAATTGCAATGATCAACCAAATATACCGTCCTGATATGACAGTAGATGCTGCTAGGAGGTAAAACTCCAACAAACAACAATTAACCTAATACATTTATCTTTAAAAAAAACAAAAAAACATCAAAGCCATCAGACTATGCGACTTTAATATTCCCGTTATGTAGCACGAAATAATTAATTGATGCACCAGTATCTAAGTTGAATTAGGTTCAAGGCTAAGCTGTACATAGGCTTTCATCAAAATATGCAAGTTTACAGAAGTGGTCAATAATATATTCAAAGACCTGCGTGTACGTGGGGTTTGTCCTCCTTATTTATAGTTGTTGGAGTTTTATGTTCTAAAGTTGGGTACAAACCTGCCAGTCATTCTGGTTTCCGTGAAATCGTTCCGATTTTCAGCCTCCGAATCGCCAGTTCTGCATGGAATCTCGATCATTCCGCGAAAACGCAAATTTTTCGAAAAGATTCCGAAGATTTAGTTCTTATTGCAATGGAATCAATGTTTACAACAACAACAATTGACCAAGCCATATTACATCTGATGGTTTTTTAACGTAGAAATGATGCATATTAGAATCCGTTTAGTTGATTTCTAATGTCTTAGTAACTACTCTTAGCAGGGATGAAAGACCCACCACCACCACAAAAACAAACCAAACCCCACAACACAACCCACACACACAACACAAAAACACAAACCCCACACACACCACAAAACACCAAAAAAAACCCCCCAACCCACCCACAACAAACCAAAAACACACCCCCCAACAACCACCCAGACTTAGTGATTCTTCAACATGTTGTATATTTTAATATGCCAATATTATTACATTGGAGCTCAACATGGAAAGGTCCTGTCTCTTGTTTAAAGCAGGGGCCATATGCATGGAGTGGTGTTAGATTTGTGTGGTGTTATCCCTCTAACACAGGGTAGCTACCACCAGTTATCGGCGGGGTCGAGAACTATATCACGCCGTATGCATGGGCGCTTAAACGGTTCGTGTTAGCTAAACGTGAAGTTATTTATAGATTTGGGAAATCCCTCAATTCGACAATATGAATAACGCCGCCAATGCTGCGGCGGCGTTAATATCGGTTCGAATTGAGGGTTAAATTGATAACAATTTCACTTATTGCGTATGTAATTCTGTTAAATATGACAGCATTGAATAGATTGAGACCCACACACACACACTAACCGGCGCGTCGACAGTATGTATATCGACGTCGATGCGGCGGCGGCAATTTGTTTACTTTACATTCGTCGATTCGACAATATTAATATCACCGCCGATGCAGCGGCAGCGTTAATATCGCTTCGTTTTTAGGGTTAATTTGATTCAATTTCACTTATTGCGTATTTAATTCTGTCAAATATGATAGCATTGAATAGATTTGGGGTCCATCCTGACACTAACCTAACACTAACACCGCTGTAAACCTGCTATGAGCAGGGGTTAGAATTTCCGAGTTTAAACGTGTGGTATTTGTCTAACACTGCTCCATGCATACTGACTTTTCGGCGCTAAACCAGAAATCCTGCCCTAACCGCGGTTTGCCTCGCTAACACCGCTCCATGCATACGGGCCCAGGCCTATCCTGATAGAATCCTTTAATAATACCTGCATTGCCGCTTCTACATTTCGGTTGTATAGCCCTTAGTGTGCTGATATGCCGTTAAGTATTTATTCATTCATTCTTCCTTTCGGATAACTAAGATCTCGATTATCCTACGCTCCATAGTAAGGTCTTGTCATCATTAGACTGACCTGAACATTATTACATTGGAGCACTGTCGGCGGGGTAGTTTCGTCAGTATCACTAACACAAACCAGGGTTCGAAATAAGAGCTTGTCCGGGACAAGTGAACATTCAGATGGGCAAGTGAAAATCCCACCAGACTTGTCCAGTGGAAAAGTGAACAATTTTGTTTATTTCTATCACTGCTAACAGTAACTGGTGCCACTTGTGGGTCAGGTGTACATTTTTCTGACCCCACCATTTTAGCAGTGACCACCTCGCCACAAATATCTCTGTTGTCGTATTCTTGCTTTTAAATATAATAAATAAAATGCAAGAGGGTGGTTTTGATAGTACCAGCCATAGTTTTACTTGACTCAACCAACCACAGCATTGGTGCCTTCCTTAGGTTAAATGTAAAGTCTAGTATTCATTTAGTTATGTGCATTTCTTTCTTCTGTTGGAAGTTCTGTAGGGTGTTTAATGAACTCCTCACTGTTAGCCCCCAACCAGGGTTCACATGCATCGCAAGTCTTGAATGTTTTTGAATTTCGATGTTAGGTTCAAGTGCCCCCAAATGTTCTTGTATTTAATTGTATCTTCTTGAATGTTCTTCAATCTGGTGGCTAACCTTTTGTTATGAACATGATATTTGAGATGAATTTGTTTTTGACAAATTCATATCCGTTACTTTTGTCGAATTATTTTCCAACAACGTTATATACTTTTAGGTAGGTTGTATCAAATGTTGCCCGTCTCCTTGAAAATGGTCTTGTATCTGATGGCCAGTCCAGGGTTGGCAACCCTTACGGTTTCACCGTAATGTGTAGGATATTTTATGTCCCCATCGTCACCTTAGACTACTGAGTCTTCCGGTTTTTCATTTTCCAACCCCCTCCTGATATGACTTAAGATGTTGCCAGGATGTAAAACTCCAACAACCAACCAATCATTTTCCAATGTTGGCAATCCTGCACTACCATTAATATAGTAATATTATATCAATCTTACGGATTATTGTATCCAAAATGCGCCACAGAACATCTGAGATAAAAAAAAAAGTCTTGGGGAATACCCCCCCCCCCGATCCCCCAATATAACAAACATCCTGTCTTTCATTTTCCAATGTTCGCAACCCTGCCAACCTTTTGTATGAACGCTGCCTCCCAACACTATATTTCAGTGAAGAACAAGTTCATCTACGCGTTCAACCAGGAGTTCCCTTACCGGATCCAGAACATCCTGGAGTGTGAGTTCTTCCTGCTGGAGATGATGGACTGCTCCCTCATCCTCTTCCATCCCTACCGGCCGCTCATCCAGTACGCAGCCGACGTAGCGCAGGACGACAAGCTACTGCAGCTGGGCTGGTTAGTGTTCGGCACCCGCCTTTAAAGGCCGAACCCACTCTATGCTTCTTTGTTTGTTGGGCTTTTACATCCTAGCAACATCTAAGGTCACATCAGGACATGTACCGACTTGTGGCGGTGTACACTCATTGCGACTTTATAGTGCTGTCCCACTAGGATAACAGGCCGCCAACACCATTACACAATATTCCACTCAGTTACATTATCGTAACATTGAGCTAATAACAGTCCTTGCCCAATCCTAATAATTCACGACGTGGAGACGGACTACTATAATATGGCCTTTATTAAATGATAAGTGTAAGTTACAAGTTTAGGCTAATTAAGAGTAGTCAAAGACCCTATAATACTAAGATGGCTCACTCCCTATCTCTCCCATGGTAATGTAAATTTTGCAGTGCCACCTTGTGGTGGGTTTGATCAGCCCAGCTGCTGGTTGGTGTTTCACATGTAAACACATACAATTATATTATACATGAGATAGGTAAGTATGAATACACATCAATATGAAATTGCTAGGAACAAATACACATCAATTTGAAATTGCTAGGAACAAATACACATCAGCATCAGCATCATCATCATCAGCATCACCATCAGCATCGGCATCATCACACATCTTTCACATTCATATATACATTTATACATATAATATAGCACCTGTTTAACCAAGAGAACAGCCAGCGCACCAAGTGGTGGGTTTGATCATTTTGATTACACAGTACAGGCTGACTGAGCCGTCTTAGTATTATAGGGTCTTTGGAGTGTTCCAGAGGTAGAGTTCTGAGTCCGCAAGTTCAAGTCCGTTCAATTTACAAGGCACTCGACCAAGTAGTGAGAATAGTGCCTGGGGAGTTGTGGTGAATGCCGCCCTGGGTAAGTAGACGTGTACTGCGTTGGATTTCCAGTTCCCGATGTCACAAACATCAGTGATCCCGACTCTGGCTTTCGCGTAAGCCTGAGCCTCGCCTCTTCGTATGCTGTGGAGGATTATCCTTTCGGGGAGTTTGTATCCCGCAGCGGCAAACGCCAGTCTGAGGGCTCCTGTCATCATTCAGTCAGGAAGGCCAGGCCTTCCATCTCAATGACTGGGATTCATTCTGTTTTGAAAATGTAGGTCATTGAATTGACTCAACTGGGATTCGGACTCCCAACCTTCCGCCGGAGAAGCCTGTGCTCTACTGATTCGGCGACCGCGTCGGGGTCCCACGCTATATAAAAGGCCTGTCACGCCCGCGCCCTTTTGTATGCCTCTGTCTTCAAATCCAACTGGTCTCTGCCGCATCTCCCAGCTTATCTACAAAATTAACTTGCTTTTCACCCTTAGATAGTGGTTTAGGATCTCCACGATTTTTGGCAATGTGCGATTTGTGTTATTTTCATATTAGAAATAGATATATAATAATATTTGTGTTATTTATATTAGACCAGATGGGATGGCTGAATGAGTTGAGCATCTGTCTCTCGTTTTGGTAGATCGTGTGATTCGAACCCATGGGTTCGAACCCTGGTCGAGTCAAACCAATGAACCCTGGTCGAGTCAAACCAATTACTTAACAATTTATACTTGTCGCTTCCTAGCCAGGCACTCAACATTATTAGGATAGGGCAAGGACTGGTTGGCTCAGTGTCAGGATAATGTGACTGAGTGGGATATCACATCATGGTGCTGGCAGCCTGGTCTCCCTGTGGGGCAGCACTATAAGGTTGCCTTGAGTGTGTACGCCACAAGTCGGTACCCGTCCTGATATGACCTTAGATATTGCCAGGACATAAAACTCCAACAACCATTCAACCAACTGTTATTTATGTATATACAAAATTTAAGCAAAATGTTTCAACAGTTCTATGTGGGGTTTTTCCCATCTTATACCTAAATATAACAAAATTCCAGGAATATTTTAAGCATTAAACTGTGTCTCACCAAAGATACTGCTACTGTGAGTCTCTATGTTATCAGAATCTGTTGGTCCCAAACCAGATGCCTCCTGGTGGCAAGGAGCAGTGATATGACTAATTGTCCACGACTGAAAATTCCCCTGTTTAATCAACTAATGTACAACAACAACACACAGAAAAGACCGAAAAAATATCAACATTTTATTCAATGCTAAAAGTCGTACTTTAGTGAGAGAAAATCCTCTCCCTGTCGTACGCTTTGTACGACTGTGAAAATATTGACAACTTTGAACGGCCCCTAAAGTGGTATATTGAGTTGTGCTGCTTTGTTTGACAGGCGGATCGTGAACGACACGATGAGAACCGACATTCCACTCATGTTCCCTCCATACATGGTCGCCTTGGGTGAGTTACACACAATGAGAACAGACAGTCCACTCATGTTCCCTCCATACATGGTCGCCTTGGGTGAGTTACACACAATGAGAACAGACAGTCCACTCATGTTCCCTCCATACATGGTCGCCTTGGGTGAGTTACACACAATGAGAACAGACAGTCCACTCATGTTCCCTCCATACATGGTCGCCTTGGGTGAGTTACACACGATGAGAACAGACAGTCCACACATGTTCCCTCCATACATGGTCGCCTTGGGTGAGTTACACACGATGAGAACAGACAGTCCACACATGTTCCCTCCATACATGGTTGCCTTGGGTCAGTTACACACGATGAGAACAGACAGTCCACTCATGTGCCCTCCATATATGGTCACCTTGGGTGAGTTACACACGATGAGAACAGACATTCCACTCATGTTCCCTCCATACATGGTCGCCTTGGGTGAGTTACCGCCCAGCGTCACTGTCTTTGCTTTATTGCTCAAACATTATTCAGGTCCACAATCCCGTATCCAAAAATCTCAAATCCGAAAAGCTCTGAAATCCAAAGTTTTTCTATCCAGCAATACTATTTATTTATATAGTCTTTTTTTACCCCACTCAGTGTGAGTAGTCATGTTTTTACTGCAGTGTTAATGTTTGATTATGGGATGCTGACTCAGATCCAACTGGAGGCAGGTGTGAGTCCATGTGTATAAATATGTGTATGTATATACGGTGATAGAAATAAGCAAATAAATTCACTTGTCCATAGGACAAATGAGGTGATTTTCACTTGTACGTCTGAATTTTCACTTGTCCACAGTACTTACCTTTATTATCTCAGTTAACCTCCATGGTTATTTGGATAAAACTACAAAAACAAATCAAAACAACAAAATAAATGTTGTAAATAAGGTAAATTTTCACTTGTCCAACAGAAAAGCTCAAGCCGTATTCTGCTTGTCTGTGCCGACTCTCACATGGCTCGAACAAGCTCTTATTTCGAACGCTGATATATGTGGGTCATTCTCTGAAACTGGGCGTCACATATTTGGTTTCCACGTTACGATGGTGATAATTAATTCTTTTTTTGTTGGTAGCAAGTCAAATAATTATTGTTATCTGTGTGTATTAAGTATGTTAGCTATGTTTACTATGTGCTGTATACCTTTATTCTGACATCCGAAAAATCCTAAAATTCCGAAATACAACTGGCCTCAAGGATTTCGGATCAGGGATTGTGGATATATATTTCCCTAATTTTACCGACTGGTATGTTTTAGTGTTGTGGTGAGATTGATTCTCTCGGAACTAAAGAAGGAAAAACACAAACAGTGGGGTGACGGTGCAGACTTTTATTCTCCGGTGAGGTTACGCCATTGTCATGACCTCACATGGAGGCTTCTGTTGCGGGCTATTAAAGTTGCATAGTCGGATGGTTTTGAATTTCTGTATTTTTTCTGAGATAAATATATTAGATCGATCACTGGTATCTACTTTACATTAGTTCAAAGTTACTTTTATTTTAAATGGTAAACTTTTTAGATATTTTGAGTGCAAACATGGAAAATTAGTTTTGGCAAGCTTGCCAAAACTCAGACACCATAGACTTCTGCAGTAACAGGTTCTGTTAAATTGACTCAGTATTGCCTTCTACGCAGAAACAGATGCTTAATAAGTGCATCAGTGTCTAAGTTAGATATGTAAAATCAAATCTAGATAATTGGTTTGGCTTTGAAAATTTGATATTTCATCGGACTATGCAGCTTTAAATACTGGGCCGCTGGTGGTTTGGCTGTGGTCAATTATAAATAGGCGAACAGTCGTCTCCGCTAACACTTCGCTGCAGTAGCTGTGGGCAGTGTGGTAGGAGAGTGGTGCAGTGTTCAGTCATATCTGACCTCTCTACATTATTTAATGCAACGTCCGAGTCCAATAAAGCTAAGTGAGAACAAATATGTAAGCACATCTCACAGAAGATGTAACCCTATACTAACTTATAGGTCGCATTGAGTAAGTTATAAAATTGTGATTATTTTCAAGACAGTAGTTCCCGTCTTCAGTGACTCCTGTGATCGCAAAAAAAAACTTCCATGTGCAAACAATTTTGTGAGTGTGAAGATTTATACTGCCTATCATGAATAAGGCGGAATAGTCTTGTTTTCACCATTAGACAATTGGTCGATAGAATGCCCAAGCCTACACTTTTACCAACCCAAGGGATTGTTAAGCTCCCACACCACATAGACATGGTATGAGAGAAACTGGCCTTTGATGACGCTTTAAGTTATACACAGTGGCGGAAATCCAAATTGGCGGAAGTGATGACACGGTGAATTGAGCCACATACCTTCAGATTAGGAATCCGACCACTCCGCTACAGAGAACACCATCAATGTGTGAACTGTTGTTCCATTTGAAATTCATTCGTCTAATCTGCCATGATAGGACACCTTCTATGTTGGGACAACCTTTGGTCCAGATGCAGAGTTGTCCTTTGAAGACAGGTACTACTGTCTGCAATATGCAGGGTTTGTACTGGTCCCTATGAACTCTTGGAAAGGTCTTTAATTGAATGTTGGTTGTTGATTTGTGCTGAGCTGAGGGCTGTCCACTTCCGCTCATTGGACCTCTTGCAGGGCACCTGTTAGAAATGGCGAATATCCGAATAAAGTGAAATGGTGGGGGGGGGGGGGGGGGCACCTTTGCATCATTTATCTATTTTCAGCATTTATATTTCGACAGTAATGAGTTTAGAAATTCAATGCCAAATCTTCCAAGATGGTTGATTAAGTTGAGTATACGCTTCCCATGTGGTAGGTTGTGGGGTTTTAATTTTGGGTTTAAATAAACCTAGGGCGGACCAAACCGATGGCATAAATATTTATATTTCTCTCGCCTGGAAATCAGCATTACTATTATAGGGAAAGGAGTGGTGGAATTAGGTAACATACATTAAAATGTAGACACTGAAGGACCAGACGGGATGGCCGAATGAGTTGAGCGCCCTCCTCCTGTTTTGGGAGATCAGAGGATCCAAACCCATGGGTTCATGGGTTTGAACCCTGGTCGAGTCAAACCAATGACTTAAAAATTTATACTTGTTGCTTCCTAGCCAGGCGCTCGGCATTATTAGGACTGGTTGGCTCAGTGTCAGGATAATGTGACTGAGTGGGATATCAGGTCATGTTGCTGGTGGCTTGGCATCCCAATTGGGCAGCACTATAAAGTCACCATGAGTGTGCAGTGTCACAAGTTGGTACCGATCCTGATATGACCTTAGATGTTGCTAGGACGCAAAACAACAAACAAACAATGCATACACTGACCAGATATACCATAAACACCTAATTAACTGAATGTAGTAACATTTTATTATCCTAAGATTGTTCTTGTAATTAAATAGTGTAAATGACTGAAGTTAAGCATGGCCTGAAGACTAGTGCCTCGGCGCTGAAAAAAGACTATTCAGGTGAATAAAAATGTTTACAACAAAAGACTATCTGATTCAAATTTCCCCTGCTTAATCAATGAATGAGGGGGAAATTATTTTTAAAAGAATGAACCTAAATTAAGCATATTTATATGTGTGCATTCCAGCTTGCCTAAATATGGCATCCGTCATTCAACAAAAAGACTGTCGGCAGTGGTTTGCTGAACTCTCAGTGGACATGGACAAGGTGAGGGCATCCATAGTTGTCTAAAAGAAAAGCATAGAACAGATGTAAAAAAAGTGAGTGAGTGAGTGAGTGTGTGTGGGGGAGGGGGGGGGGAGAGTTAGGTATTCACAATTTCTTTAAGCATATAAATATGGTTAAATAACATAATTTTCACCATTTATTTCTCGTTTGACACTGATAGTCCATGTAATTCTTTTAAATAAATTAATTAGGCATACCATAGCAATGTCAACAATGAAAGAAACTGAAGACGAAAAAAACAATTTGAATAGAAATTCCATGCCATTGCCGAATACCGTAATGCACAGTTGGGTTGTTGTTTTAAACTTAGCAAATAATTGGAATCTGTTGGAAATATCCATATTGCATGTAACGAATATTGTTGAAACCTTATTCATATTAAATATATTTGTAGCGAATGTTTTAAAATTTAATCTCAATTTTAATCCTATTTCTTTTCCCCATTTTCATTGGTCTGTTCAAATTAAGTTGTATACCAAATTTTGAGAAAATGTTACTTCTATATGATTTCAGATTCTAGAGATTACGCGAATGATCCTTAGTCTTTACCAAATGTGGAAGAACTTCGACGAGAAGAAAGAGATCTCAGGACTTCTTTCCAAGATACCTAAACCAAAGATATCTGCGTCGAGGTGAAACATGTGTAATATAAATAATTATATTATTGGCAACTAAAGGAGAGGAATAAAGCAATTAGGATAATGATTGTATGGAAGACACAAAAAGAAAACCTAAAAATAATCATGTTACCTGGTTAAAGTTGCATAGTGTGATAGTCTGATGAAAACAAAAATGTCTAAGCCAAAACACTTAACTATATGTTATTCCACATATTGAACTTAGATACTGGATAAGCATTTGTTGCTGGCCAGGATATTCTAAGTCTATTTAATAGAAACTTAGCACTGAAGCCTGTGATGTCAACAATTTCGACATGCATGCCAAAATTAATTTGGTATATCTCCACTTCAGATATCTCCAAAGTTTACCATTTATTTATTTATTTTTAAATATTTTTAAAAGTTATCTTCCCTCTTTCAAGAAAAAGAAATAAGTACAGAAATTCAAAACCGTTGGACGATGCAACTTTAAACAAAAACGAAACAATAATCCTCCCGGTGAGGTTTAAACATTTTATGCCTGTAACGTTTAGTTTCGTATGTATCTTATTGGAATAAAAAGACTAATCTTTGTCATTTATTTATTTTGTGATTAAACCTTAATTATTGGAAATTAGGAGAAAATAGAAATCTTTAGGACCACGGGCATTTAGACCCAATTTAATCTCACCAAGCTTCAAGTGGAAAATATGCCGTGCTTGTTCTGATGCGTAATCAAACCATTTCGACAATGACAGTGATGCAACATTTTTCGTCAATTATATTCTCAAAACGAGGTTTCTTGAGGTGACTGATCTCGTGTAGGGTGCTAGAAAGATTGTGGAATTATTGCGATGGGGAGGTGAGCGCACCTAGACAATTTGAACCAGTGGTGTTGCATCAGATCGTGAAAGCGGCTCATTCTGAAATAGGACGAGTCGGCCTAATAGCAAAAAAGACGGCCACCTTTAATTTTGTTTAAGTTTTGGCTAGAGCTCTCGCTTATTTCAGGGATGAAAAGTCTCCGCAATTTCACGGATTTCAGTAATTCTTTATATTCACCAATTAACGTTCAGAAAGTGCCTATATAATATATGACAATCCCATTTTTACATTACCTTATATTTTGCTAGAACATAAACCCAAACAAGAAAGTACTTCCCATACTGGTATGTTGCCAGGACCTAAAACTCCCAACTAGCAAGAAAGTTTGTCACGGCCGTAATGCAGTCACAATAAGGACAGTTGAAATCTGGCTTTCGCTAATTTCCCTGACTGCTAATCCTATGTGGTTTTTTTTTTTAGGGGGGGCCGCATTTTTGCAGAGATTCACCGTTGGTTATACCAGAACCCGCTAGGTGGCACCATGGTCTTGGCTTAATTTCGGGGTTTTTTTTGGCCGGAGACCACTTTCATCCCTATTTACTTGTAATAGAGGTTGTATTAATTAATTGCCTGTACATGCAATCTTGAGAATTGTGTCATGATGTTGTTATCGGTCTCTCAATAGGGCAGTACTATAAAGTCGCCATACCCACCAGCCTATAACACCTGACTAAACCAATAAAACATATACTACTGACAAAGCTATACTTGACCCAAGACAATTTAAATGAGTCGTGCAACCATTATTTGCATAATCCAAAATCCACGACTACCTGTATCAGCAAGTCATGCCCATTATATTAATGTCTCCTCACAGGTGTGATCATCAAATCACTGATATAGTCTAAAAGTAAATGGCTATTCTCCAGTCTACATGTGCAAAATAAGATCCCCACTATATTTGTAATGCCTCATTGGAACCTACTACTGTCTATATTGTTCATACCATCGCATCATCCCATCCATAAATTGTTCATATGCACTATAATTGTTAGGCCGGAAGACCAGCGCCTCGGTGCTGAAAAAAGATGTTATTCAACTGGAATAAAAATTTGAACTAAAAAAAAAAGTCCACCACGTAACCGATCAGTATCATCCTGAGTAGTTCCTCTCACACTCACCACGCGGCGCCACTACATATTGTGCGACAGGAGCGACTTTTCCAAGCAACGAAATAGCGAATGGTAGACAGGAAGTGTGAACACTTAATTTAAAACTTAATATTTTTTTTAATAACCGATATATGCAACATCTGAGGGCGTAATCGATTAACACGACCCGGGTGACTCAGGTCACCCGAGTTGCTAGAATTTCAAATCGAACACCACAAGTGGAGTTGACAAAAACACGTGCCGTGTGCAAAACGACCCAACCCCAGTAACCCACCTCTTGGCTGGGGTTGGCTAGGAACGATGACTTCACATTTGTGCTGGTACCGTCCTGCAGGATAATAGCTACCAGTACCAGTCCTACATGGTTTTTTTTGGTAATAACACAGATTAATGAAATGGAAATATAACTAAACCATGCAATCATAAAATACTTTAAATCCTATTTTGCTGTAGTTATATCGGTTATTAAAAAAAACAAAGTTTCGGATTAAGCAACCATTTTTTTCCCACCCCGAGCGTCGAGAAGGTTATTCGACCTGAGTCAAGGATGTGCACATGTGCCAAAAAGTGGCTCGGGTGACCCGAGTGGATTAATCGATTACGCCCTAAGGTTATAGCATGTGGGTACTGACATGTGACGGTGCGACTTCATAGTGTTGTCCCATTGGGAGATTGTGTCTCTAGCGACAAGAATCAGTCTCGATTGATTTGACTCGAATTAGGGTTTGAACCCATGACATTATACGTGATGGGGAAGCCAGCGCTCTTATGGATTCGGCCACCACGTCCCGTGGCAGGGGTGATAGGGTGGACAGTCGTCTGATTCAGGGGGTGGCATTGTGTTGTTGGGAGGGTGACCTAACACTATCCCACAGGTACATATAGGCCGTAATCGATTAATCAACTCGGGTCACCCGAGCAATTTTTTGGCGCATGCGCACATCCTACAGACTCGGGTTGAATAAACGAATACACTCGTGGTGGACAAAATGGTGGCTTAATTTAAAACTTAATATTTTTTTCAATAACCGATATATGTACAGCAAAATAGGATTTAAAGTAGGTTATGATTGTAGAAGCTGAAAATCTGGGTTATTAAAAAAAAGAAGCATTAAAACAACATGTAGGATTTGTACTGGTAGCTGTTATCCTACAGGTACCAGCACATATGTGTCGTCATTGCTGCTAGCAAACCCCAGCCAAGAGGTGGGTTATTGCACATGGCACGTGTATTTCTCGACTCCACTCACGGTGTTCGATTTGAAATTCTGATCACTCAGAACTTCTAATCTGGAGTTAGGGGTTCAATTCCCCTTTGGTTCTTTACCTTTTACATTCAACAACAAAAAACATGTTTTCCCCCCTATATGTGTTTCTGAATAATCACTAAGTAAATTATGCAATGAAATTGTGCTAACAAATATTTTACATTACATCAAATATATTTCCTGTATGCACTACACTAAAAAATTGAAACACCTAAGTTTTATTCTCCCTTCTGTCCACTCAGCCAGGCATTTTTAAAACAGCAGCTGGAGTACCAGTCTCAGCACTCTCCCCAATGTATCTGGTTATGTAAGCAGGAAAAGTAAGCAAAGTTGTGCTTGGGGAGCACTGACCTCAGCACTGACCTCGACCCAGTTCAGCTGCAGGAGGACCAACTACTTACCTCACTTACTCTACTTCTAACTACTTACTCCCCCCCCCCGCTACTACTTTATTCATACATTATACACTACTTCCCCCCTACTACTACTTACTACTCCCCCCCCCCCCCCCCACTACTTTTACTACTCCCCCCCCCCCCCGGGCGCCTCCACCCCCCACATATTTGGTTATAAATATAAACAGAAAAATTCACCAAAGTTGTGCTTGGAGAGCATTTGTGGAGTATGGTTCCCACCTCAGCGAGCTATAACGGGCACCTTTAAGAAGTGCTAGCATTAAATGTCAGTTATTGCCAGATGATGATAACGCAAAGCTGCGATCGATGTGGATTTTGGAGGGCTCAGGGTCTCAAACCCCACACTAGGGGGATAAACCATTTGAATTACTTTAACTTCCAAATGTCAATTTTGATAGGCATATATGACAGCTGAACAAGTAACGCATTTTAATGTAACAGGCCATGTCTTTTGGTTCTACAATTAAACAATAATTTAAATGTTAAGTGCTATTGAGTAGTTGGTCCGATATGACACTTATCGCAGGAAATGTTCAAGTTCCATGAATTCTACTAGAACAAATAGGTGTTCTCATATATCATATTCACAAGGTTATGCAACGGATATCGCAACGAAAGTGTAATGTTAAACACAATGACAATGGGGTGGGAGGGGTGAGGGGGGGGGGGGGATACTCACCTGGTACCTAATTTGATGAGCATTTGAAGTATGGACCATTAATACTCCTCGGTTCGATACACAATTTTCTGTCCTGATATGTAAGGTAAAAAGGGCTTTATCGGTGGGCTAGGTAGTTACAGGGTTCAATTTTGTAAGTTTTATATTTGTTTGACTCGGCTGGAGTTCGAACCCAAAACCTCCGCCGGGGAAGCCAGAATCTAATCGAAGCCAGAATCTATATGATATCAAAGCAGACTCCTACATGAACCCCCCCCCCCCTTGAATCGTAAGTCTTTTAAATGGTTTGTCCATAAGTCTTTTAATGCTTTTAATTACACATACAGGTAATTCACCAATGCGGAGACAGGTGTAGGTATATAGTGGGTTTATTCGTCTTTCGTTTACATTATGTTGACAGTTTTTCCAGGATGCTAGTCATGTGTTCATTCGTTATCTCCCCTCCCCTTATTATGTGTCCCAGTGCTGGTGGTCCTGGCCATAACGAGCCCTTAACCCTTCGATACTCAGTCTTTTGAGGTGTGGGTGGGTGGGTAAAGGAAGGTGGTGGTAGTGTTATCGGGCCGGCAGCTGGAGGAGTTGTGACCGTGGAGGGAGGTCTGATTCGGGTGGTCACGTGGTGTTTTGGTGGAAGATGGGGGGGGGGGGGGTCTCCTCCCGTAGGGTGGGGGGCGTAGGTGGGGGGGAGGTTGTCTCAGGCCTAGGTGGGGCGTCGGGTGTGGGTGTGTATGGGTGTTTCTATGTGAGGGTGGAGTCGATTAGCTCAGTTATGTTGGGGGAAGTGGGGCCTTATCTCCGCTGGCGAATTACCCATAGCCATGTTATGTTAACCTGCATAATTCAGGAGGCTTGTTTTACTAAAGTAGGTATATAGAGGGTTTTTATTATTATTTATTAAATTATTTATTATTATTTTATATTCGTCCTTTCGATACCATTATGTTGACCAGTTTTTTTTTCCAGATGCTAAGTCATGTGTTACATTTCGTTATCTCCCTCCCCTTATATGAGTACCTCATGCTGGTGGTTCCTGGCCATAACAGCCTCTTAAACCAAGTAGGGATCGCAATTAGGGCTCGTGGGGCGGTGGTGATCTGTTTTTTCTCGAGGTAGGTGTGCACGGAGGCTGAGGACCACGTCCCCAGCTCCATGATTTCCCCGAGGGAGGTCCCAGAGGCCGCACATGCCTGGGCGCCCCCTCTCCTCAGGCTGTGGAGCGTATAGCGGCTGGCCTGAGGGTTTCCGGCGGCGGTTAGGGCCAGCCTAAGGGCTCCCAGGAGAGCCGCCGCCAAGAGGGGGCCCCCGCCCACCGCGATGAATGCCGGCCCAAGTGGGGGCGGCTGCTGGTAGGCGATATATGATGTCCAGGCTGCTAAGGGGCAGCATGGGGATCGGGGAATGGCAGGGACTAGCACCCTGTATGCCTGGCCGAGTCTCCACCTGGTCTTTGTAGAGTGTACGGTGATGGTGAGGCCAGCCGGCGATGGCGTGATGTCTTGGATTTTTAGTGCATGGCCAGGGTCAGTGGGAGCCCCTGTGTGGACGAGGTTTCCCTGGTGGAGGAGGGTGCTGTACCCTATCAGAAGTGCTGCCTTCAGCACTCGTGCGGCGGGTCCCGCCGAGGAGAGGTAGTGGATGACCTGGCGGAGGTCAGCTGGTGTGAGGGGCGGGGCCTGCCGGGGCACATGAGGTGTGAGGCGTTGGATGCCCCGCTTCATGAGAGCGACCGGGTACGTGCTGAAGGCTGAGACGTCACCTCCGAGTAGCTGGACCCAGGTCTTGGCTCCGCTCAGGTAGTTGAGTGCCGCTCCTGGGGTTGTGAGGTTGTCCTTGAGATGTACCATGTACGCCAGCACGTCATATTGTGTGGGCGCTAGCGGGTTGTTACTGTGCCTCGTCATGAAGTCGTTGTAGCGCGTTGCCTGCACCGACTTGTTCCTCCAGGTACCTGCGGTCAGCCCCGCGAGGTACACCTGGAGGATCCGCTCGTGTTGTTCGTCTGTGTAACCTGGGAAGAGAAAGCAAGTGGGTGTGAGCTTCCCAGGTTACTATAAGCCCGCGGTGAGTACATTTTAAAAGTTTACGGTGATTTCAGATATTGCGAGCTCGTTGCATAGTTTCGCCGCGACAGCCCGAGCCTTGTTGTCTGTAGCACGCCTACTGAGGGCATCTGCCAGGATGAGGTCTCGTCCAGGCTTATGTTGTATCTCCACCTCACAGGAGTTTGTAGCGGCGAATAGCCAAATCTCCCTGGCACACGCAGTGAGTGTCTTGTCTCGGCCTGTGCCGGTGTTCAGTACTTGCTGGCTCGCTGCATTGTCAGTGTTAATCACTATGTGGTATTTGTCGGGGTGTGGTGGGGCAAGGGCTTTGAGGGCCACCACCAGATTTTTCGCCTCGAGGTGAGCAATGTTCGTGGTGCTGGACCTGAGGTCATCCGGGTACTGGTGTGCGTAGTACTCCGTGGGGGAGTATGCCCCGCCCCCTTCGAGTGTGGAGTCGCATTCAATCACCCATGTGTTTTTGGGTTCGCTGGGAAGTAGGACGAGGCCGTTTGATCGTTTCGCATACTCCAGGAACCAGCCGATGTCGGCTCGGAGGTCGTCGGGGACGTAGTGGTTTCCAGCGAATGGGGCCTGCCTCAGGGCCTCGTGTATCCTCGCCATGAATCGTCTGGCGGGGATGATGCATCTCGCTATGTGCTGGAGGCGGCCGGCTAGCTTTTGGATGTCCTTCCTTGATGCCAGTCTGGGGGCCGCCCAGTTCTCGCACTCTCTGAGGACGTCGTCCAGCTTGTCTGCTGGTATGGTTACTTGCATCTCGTTGATGTCTATCTTAAATCCAAGCCATTCTATGGACTTTGTGGGGGGTGTACATTTTCTCGGTGAGAGCACTAGGCCAAGCTTGCCCGTGATCATGAGGCAGTCCTGGTATGCTGCCTCTGCGTCTTGCTTCGTGGGTGCCACGCCCACAAAGTCGTCGAGGTAGCAGTACGCCACGTGGCCCCGTTTCCTGAGGAGGTAGACGACTGCGTTGGTCGTCCTGGCGCAGGCCATGGATGATGTGCGGCAGCCGAATGGTGGGGCGAGGTCAGTGTAGTATTTGCCGTCGACTTTTATCCCGAGGAGGGGTGTTGAGAGGGGGCAAGTCCTGAGCTGCCTGTATGCTCTGGCGAGGTCCGCCCCCCACGCGTATGCCCCTCTGCCGATGCGTGTTACCTCGTCCGCTGCGTCCATTATGCCTGGTAGGCTATATGTACATGGGCGGCCTTGGTAGTGTCCCTTCTTTATACCTGCGTTGACACTGGATCCCTTTGGCCAGCTGAGGTCGACGATGACGCGCCTGTCTGTGGTGTTTTTCTTTGGAGGCGTCATGAGTGGGCTGACCTGGTTCCATGGGGAGAAGGGCGGTTCTTGGAAGGGGCCGATGATGGCGCCGTGTGCCATCTCCGTTGCTATGTATGTCCTTATGGCGTCGAGCTCCGCCGGGTCTCTGGCGTGGTTGGTGGCGGTCGGGGTTGGGGCGGTGCCCGCGGTGTAGTCCGCGGGCCAGCCAAACTCCAAGTAGTCGACTATTTCATTGTCGTGGTAATCTGCGAGCATCTTCCTCCATTGCGGTATGCTAAGACCGGACGGTACCGGTATTTTCGCCGCCATATAGTTTGGCAGTGCCGTTCGACGGACCTCGTTGTATATTGCGAGATAGTTGGGGTGGCGTCCCCACTGGCTTTGTAGTGGGTGTGGCCAGATGCCGTTGATGGTGGCGCGGTATTCGCTGGGCGACACTATGGGCAAGGTGACGTATGCTCTGTTGGCGCCTTCGGTGTCACCCTCGTCGGTGTGGGGGTGTGTGCTGTGTCCGGTTGTTTCGACCTTAGTGCGCTTTGCTCCGTGGTATCCCTCGCTGTGGTTGCGGCTGGGGTTGTGGTTGTTGTGGCCGGTATCATCGTGGCTGACGTGAGGTGGGGCGTGTCCGAGGTGCGTGCTGTCACCGGTCCCGTTGTTATTGTTATTGTTTTTGTGGCCTCCATCTTGTTTGGTGGCGCCACCTTGCTGTTGACATGGGTAGCGGCCGCCTATGGCGGCTGGGGTGGGGGCGCGTGTGCCGCCTCCTGCTGGTTCGCTGCCGCACTGCGTGCTGCTGTCGTCATGTACCGTGGAATGCTCACCGCTGCTCAGCCGTTGGCGCTTCGTGCCTCCTCTCCCTTTGCTGTCGCCGGCTGTCGTGGGGGCGGGGCTTCCACGGTTGTCGTCGTCATCGTGACCGTAGGATTGCTCTGCTGTATCATTGCAGACACTGCAGTCGGATTCATCCGCGCATACGCACCGGGAGAGGTCAGTTTGGTGTGACATGCTGTGGTTGGTACTGGGATGTGGGTCGTGTTGGTCATTGGAGCGGTGTCCGTCGGTCTCATCTGTGCTATCGCCATCCGTGGTGTCGACGGTGTTGCATACCGAGCAGTCTGATACGTCGGCGCACACACAGTCCATTAGGTCAATGTGGGATGTCATTTGGGCATTTACATCAGGCGGTGGGTTGGTATTTAGGTCACGCCGTGTGCGGTCATTTGTGTCACAGTATACTACATCCTCCCAGTCAGAGGATGGTTTGTCAGGGGTCGGGAGTGGGCGTGGCACTCCGTTTCTGCCTTCGCTGTAGTCGCCGTTATCGTTAGTGATGATGTTGTTACTGTTATTACATACCGTCTGGGCTTTGTTGCTGTATGGGGGTTCAGGCTCCTTATCTCCGCCGGCGTCCAGCGGGCTGGAGCCTTTTAGCAAAAAACCTGGCTCGTCTGCTGGCTGTTAGTGTCAGTGGTGGCCGGGGGTTTTCTTTCCATGAAACGTTTCTTATTCATACATGCGCGCTCCTGGTGGTTGTTGGACCTGTGATATTTGTTTGCGCACCATGCGCATACATGTGCTTTTCGATCGGGGTGCTGTCCGTGTGATGCTGTGAACCCGCAGTCATTGCCCCAGTTCCATGTGTGGCAAGGCTTTCCGTCGACGTCCCTGCTAAATTCTGATTTCGTCTCTCCGGCGTTGTTTGCGGCGCATGTGTTGTTTGCGGCGTATGTGTTCGTTTTTCCGCCGGCGTACGCCGGTCGCTGTGTCTGCTTTGCCGGCGCCCGAGTGCCCACCGCGCATGCGTCCCTTTGGACGTCTTTAATAGCGTATTGGTCGGCCCACCCGAGCGGGAGGCGACCATCCTCTATCATGTCGAACACCTGCTCCGACCATTGCCTACAGGTATTCCAGTCCCAGAGGGATGCCATGGTCATGAGCTGGTGGTGG
The DNA here is from genome assembly GCA_030323885.1 of Branchipolynoe longqiensis. Classification (NCBI taxonomy): domain Eukaryota; kingdom Metazoa; phylum Annelida; class Polychaeta; order Phyllodocida; family Polynoidae; genus Branchipolynoe; species Branchipolynoe longqiensis. The sequence continues at coordinate 4,515,032 of CM059197.1, read as the reverse complement.
TGCTCCAGTATCGGCGCCTTCCAGGCGTGGGGGACCGCTGCGTCCTTCCCCATCCTGAACAGCGCCGCACAGTATTCAGGCCATGTTGCTTCGCCCAGGCCTACCTTCTCCCGCTTAGTACCCCGAATGACATACAAATGGGGAAGGAATTTGGGTTTACCTCGTTCTCTGCCGAGCGCTGTCCCAGCTGCTGCAAGAAGGTCATTGATCGCGTCGGTGCGGTCGGCGTTTTTCTCATACGCAGGCGTTGCGTATTGCCCGTACCCCGCGAGTATGTCACGATCCTCCGTGTATGCGTCATTGAAGTGCATGGCATTGTTCAGGGTAGGGTGTGTCGCGGGCGGAGCTGAGTGTTGTTGTTGTTGTTGTTGGAGCGCGGCATCCGTTGCCACCGCCCGCGCTATCGGCGGCGGAGTCGGTGGGCCGCCCGCGCCAGGGCCAGTCTGCGGGCCGGGCGTGGGTGTCATGGCCACCACTCCACGTGGTGCCTGCTCCGCCGCTCGTCTGTTGGGGCTCGTGCTAGCATCAAGCCTGGCATCCACGGTAGCGAGGATGTCCGTCCGCAGATCCTTCATCTGGTTGCTCATCATCGTCTGTATCGCCTCCAGGATTCCATCCGCAACCCCGGCGCGGGGCTCGGCGGGACGGGGGCGCTGCCCCGGCAGTTGTTGTGACAGCGCGTGGGTTGACGGCCCTGATCGCACTGAGTCGGTCGCGTTCGGGGCGGCGCGGGCCTCGTGCGTGCTGCTCGTCATCTCGTCCCCTCCTTGTTTGCTCGCCCTCGGGCGTCCCCGCCCTTTAGGCACGTTACTTTCCTTGTTTTTCTTCGCAGCGTTACGAGCTGACTTCCGTGGTGTCGGCATTTTTACCGATGCGTGGCGTTACGTTACGTGGCGTGGTGAATAATTAAAGGAAGGTGGTGGTAGTGTTATCGGGCCGGCAGCTGGAGGAGTTGTGACCGTGGAGGGAGGTCTGATTCGGGTGGTCACGTGGTGTTTTGGTGGAAGATGGGGGGGGGGGGGTCTCCTCCCGTAGGGTGGGGGGAGGTTGTCTCAGGCTAGGTGGGCGTCGGGGTTGTGTGTATGGGTGTTCTTGTGGAGGGTGGAGTCGGATTAGCTCAGTTATGTGGGGGCCTATCTCCGCTGGCGAATTACCCATGTTATGTTAACATGC